>JAWNMR010000492.1:4020000-4285000 GCA_035043845.1 Drosophila picticornis
ATCATCAAGAGGCAGAGAGAAAGATAGAGGATAAAGAGGATAAAGAGTGAGGCATTAAATGAAGAAAAGAAATGCGAGACTCTGAATTATAAATTTTTTATATTATTATTTTATCATTATAGAAAAATTTTAATTAAAGAAAGAGAGAGTTCCATCGAGAATAGACGAAATGGGGCATTGTAGGATTTTCAAATGACAAATACATTGATATTCGCGAAACGGGGAAAGTTATCGATAAAATCAAATCAAAATTATCTGCTTATGGCATAGACTATACTAGGAACTTGAAGTTTCTTTCATACTTATCGAATCTGACTCATCTAATCATACAGATAAACGTGAATCAAGTCGGCTTTTGGTGCTGATCCAGAATATATACACTGTATATGCGTTATGCGATTATTATTATTATTTATTTAGTTCATTATTTGTAGGAAATTGGATCTGTAAATAAACTGTCAGTCAACGCACTTAATTAGAGCTTGCAAATTAAAGTTGGAGCTTATTTGGAGCAGCTGCGCTCTTAGAAATTGGATAAGTGCCAAGTGCAATAGTTTTCAGTTGTGCTTTTGCCACAAGATGCAAATTGTTTGCCAATGCACGAGGAGCAAGGGGGTATTTAGAGCTGGGGCCGGGTTTTGTCTAGTCAGTGCTAATGTTAAAATGGGACTGTTTCTAAAAGATTGACAATAGTTGCAGCTGCCACAAGAGCTGCTGCAAAACGAACTTTTCAATTTTGTGGCACACTATGTGAATTGCAAAATGCAACAAAACTTGGCATCCTGCTGTACAAAGATAGGAGTGTGTGTGTGTGTGCGGAAGGGTGGTGAGGGTGGTAAGGGTGAGGTGTAATAGGGAAGGGAATGTTTAATGTGCTGAGAAACTGAGTTGGGACGCTTATCAGCGTCTGCCAGATTAGATTTTATGCGAGCAAGAAAATTAACAACACAGTGCAGCTGAAACAAACACACCCACACACACACACACACACACACTTGACACTTAACACTTGACACTTGACACCAGCTATCAAATTCCACGAAATGTGAAATTATGGGAGATGTTCGCTTATTCAATTCCCATGTGAATTTTATGAATAAATTAATGAAAAAAGAACAGTTGCTATTTTCCCATTCGAATTTTGTGTTGACCCACACGTAACCAGTTAAGAATATTATGAATGATCAACTTAAATAGACCATTCCGTCAATTCACATATAAATTACAATAGAAATAATATCAAATTGCAGGGAGCAATTGAGACTCGGATTAACACTCGAATGACACGAATAGCCGCAAGTATTTATGTTAAGAGGCTGAGAGTACACAGTGCGTGTTGGCATTCAGTTAACAGTTTACAGTTCGAGTTTCTATTTGATTCGGATGCGGATTAAATTTGAATGTTTAATGTGCTTGCATGTTCTTCAAATCACATCAAATAAACCCAGCTCAACACAACTCAGCCCAACTAAACAATTCACTCTCACTTTTCATACGGTTTGCTCGAAATGTGTTTAAGAGATTTCCATTTCATTCATGATTGAATCAGATGCCGATGCTGCGTGTAGAAAGGCAAAGAACAGTTAGACTTGGCGTCTAACAGCATTAAAAAGAAACAGCAGATTCCAAGAAATTGTTGAAAACTTGTTGGGCCGCTCATTAGCATATTACAATGAATGACCGGCCAATCGCATGTTTTCCTTGTTGTAAAAAAAGTAGGTGTGTTTGTGTGTGTGTGTATCGCCATTTGCTGCAGTAAGAAGAGAAGATGGCACTAAGCAACTGGCCAATATCAAAGTGACTTACGCGTCAGCTAATAAATTATGCATTGTCCAACAGAAGTGGCAAAAAAAAACACAGTTTGAATGAATTTCAAATGACGAATACGAAAACTAGGCCCAAGAAAAATATAATAATACAATTAAAAAAAACCTACAAAGAAGACTGGCCAAGACTTAACACTCTTTTTTATGACAATCAACAATCAGATACAAAAGAAATCATTTGGCTTATTAAAATAAAACAAAAAAAAATACTGTTTTAAGCTATTAAAATAAAAACGAAAACTAAAAAATTTAACACTATTTTTTATGACTATCAGTAACAAAAAAAAAAAAAAAAAACAGAAACAAAAAGATTACCTAAATATTAAATATGGCTAATAAAATGCATGCTATAAAAATAGTTTTGAAAAATACTAAAATGAGGATAGAAGCACATCAAGTTTTAGACAAAAGTACGACTACGAACTGATTTTCTCTGTTCATAAATCTGCCTAATGGTTATTCTCTCTCTCTTTCTCTCTCTCTCTCTTTCTTTTTTTAACTGTCTAAGAGAGCAAGAGAGAGAGAGAGAGAGGGAGACAGCGGCAACTAGCGACAACTCGTAGATCAAATAAATGCCCAGAGACTTCAACGCGTCACATTTGCTTTTTAGGGTGTCTCCTAAGCAAAAGAGGCGAATGATTTGAGGCCAGCACACACACACACACATACACATACACATACACACACACACACACAGGTGTTGCTGATGCTGTTGCCAACTTGCAACTGATGCGACAACAACAACAACAACAAGAACGACAACAACTGGCAAGTTGGCAAGTTGGCATTGCATTTATGGCCAAGTCGCGTGTTTCTTACCTGTCTCTCTAAAAAGTGTCTCTGTGTGTTGTGAGTTGTGTGTTGTTTTAGTATTTGTTGCAGTTGTTGTTGTTGTTGCAACTGGCTCGAGGAATTGAGTTTATTGTGCCACCGCGCGTCGTTCTATGCTTCTTGTTGTTGTTTGTTTGTATTTTTTTTCTTTTTCTTTTTGTCGCATCAGCTTGATTAGAATTCGAGGTAGTTAACGGTGCATTTAATGCGCTCCAAGACGGATCAAATGCATTTAACACCGATATCTTCTCTCTATGTGTGTGTGTGTGTGTGTGTGTGTGTGTGTGTGTGCGGCTCTAATGGGCATTGTTTACTAAATAATTGCGAATGCTTTCGATTTGATTTGATTGGATTTGATTGATTTGTGAACTGATTAGGCTCTCAATAATAACCCCCAATTAAACAATCAAAATAATGTGCAAATATATATAGCTGTAGATTAACTTAACTATATAGATTACACTCGAAATAGTTGAAGCCATTTTGGTCAGTGCAAAATTGCTGCTTGAAGCTATTTTGAAACTTGGAAAAAAAAATTACTTGAAAACTATTTGAAATGTATTCGCAGAATTTGTCTGAGATGAGCGAGAAATGAGCTTTGCTTTCGTGACATTGCTAAAAAAGCGAATATTTCTCTAAATCGTCGCACTAACAATTAGCTGAATCAATAAAAGAACTTTTAAAAATCTAACATTTCTTTTAATCATAATTTTAACTGCTGCCGAAAACACTATCTTTCTTTATCTCTCTTTCTCTCTGCCTCTTTTTCTCTCTTCTAATTTGAAACTAGAAGATTTGAAACAGTTTTTCTTTTGAAATTTGCAATGCTCCGATAGCCCATATATTTATTGAGCTTAACAAAGCGTACACAAAAATATAGCTCAAATCCATACTCCTCATAAGTTTGCAAATGTTTGAAACTGTCTCTTGACAGAAACAACTCTTAGCACTTTGATAATTGATCAGATTAGTTGTTAGATATTTTTAACGAATCAGAGTCAATGGTTTTTGCCAACTTTTATCCATTATATTATTTCTCGCTTAAAGCGATAGCTTTGAGTAGACTAAAGCACTTACCGTTCAAAAACAAATGTCCTCGGGTTAAACACTCTTTCTGCTTGTCTCTTTCTATCTGCTTGTACGGCACGTCTGGCTCCTTGGGTATAAATGTATGTGTGTGTCTGTGTTTGTATGTTGTCAACGATTTGTTTGCTTTCTGCGACTAAAGTCGAAAAAAGCAAGTGCATAAAATGTACCAGCGAAAAAAAGAAGTACATAAAATAAATAAATAACAAAATAACTAAAAAAAAATAAAACGATCAGAAGAAGCAGCGGCAGCAGCAGAATGTGTAAGTACGCTGAAGAAGAAGATGAAGTGAAATCGGTTGAACGGGACTGCAGAACACGTAACGTAAATAAGAACCAGCCAAGCAACCAGCAAAGAGACAACAACAACATCAGCAACTAACCAGCCAAGCAACTCAGGTGAAATACAGAAGGGAGGGGGTGATCAGTGCTGCCAACTTGTAAGTAGCAAGAAAAAGCTATTTTTATGTGCAAAAAAAGAATACAATTTAAATGCAATATATATTTCATGTATATATTTAATGCAATAAGTAAATATTTAATATTTAATATTAATGGCAAGATTCTTCGTCACTTTTTTTTATGGGTTTCAAGGACAAGCTCTAATTTTAGCAAAACTTCCATTTACCAAGTGCAGGTGACTATAATGGCCAGTACTATAAAACATCAAAATTTGCTTATTAAACTTAAAAAAGGTTATTCATTATCCGCTGCTAACAAGAGAAGCTAATTAAAAAAAAGCTAAAATTCCAACTTCCAAAAAACGGTAAAAAAAAGAACAGAAATGACAGCACTGATGGATATGTGTGTTGGTGGGGGGAGGGGCAGATTGGAGGAGGTAAATATCATAAAGTATTTTTCACATTGAAAAGTTGATGATGATGCCAACTGATTAGTGATTAGTTGCCACTTGACACATATGTATGTGCATGTGTATGTTTAACTGTCCATCTCTTTTGCGCTGTCTCCTTTTTTCTTGCAGTGGCAAACGAAAGCCGAAGAAGAAGGAACTACCACACACATCTACACAGGTGCATATGCGTGTGTATGCATGTGTGTGTGTGTGAATGGGAATGTGAATGGCATTGGTTAAATTGTCAATATAAGTAACGAGTGCAAGGAGACGAATTGGATGGGAGGCGGAGGCAAAAATCATGACAAGACACTTTTTGTGGGTCGCGTTCGTTGTTCGTTTTTTGATTTGTATGTGTAATGATTCCGATGATTATGCTTAATGCTCTTCACAGCTTTTAAAGAACAATAAAAAAAATAAATAAGCAATGAAAAACTATGCTTTTTTTTGGTTTCGATTCTCAGAGAGAGGGAGAGAGCGGGAAAGAGAGAAAGAGAGAGCGAGACATAGAAGGCAGACACAGCTTTTGTGCTAATTGGGAAAAATTAGAAAGCATGAAATGTCGAATCCGCTTGGCCCCCCTAAAAAACAACAACGCCTATATACCCCTCCCCCTTCTTGAGCCTTAATCGGCTCTATGCAGTTGCAACGGTATTTAGCTGCTGCTTCTTCTTCATCTTTATATTTCGTAAGGTGTTTGATTGGACTCCAATTGGGATCCTTGTTTTGCACATTTTTGCTGTTTTCGTTATGGACACAATCAATTTTTGAAGAAAAACAAAAAAATATGTAAGCACAACAAAAAAAATTATTTTATTTATAGTAGTAGTTTTTTACTATGCAGATGTCCGTTTTTTATTTGCCCGCTCTGGGTTAAATTATGTCCGACAACAACATCACTCACTTCACTGCGATCTCCAAGTCTGAATAACGGTAATTGCGAAACGAACAGCAAAAAAATATATCTATGTATGTGTGTTTGTGTGTGTGTGTGTGTGTGTGTGTAAAGAATTTTAGACACTCGACAACACTGGTCACTGGGGGCGAGCACGAGACAAAAACGAGACTCGTTCACGATCCGATGCGGGGATTCGAATTCGAATACGAATACGAAATTCGAAATTCGAACTAGCTGATGCGCCAAGGCGAGCGAAAGACGTGTGAACTCGTCGAGCGACGAACGCGAAATACACGCGAACCAACCAAGATACTTTCTTTGGCCTCGTAATGTAACTGTCGGGAACAGCAACAGCAGCAGTCGCAGCAGCAGCACAAGAAGAAATTCAAGACAACAACACACTCAGAGACAGACGGCAAAATCTTAAGACTGCGACGGCGACTGAGACAGAGGCAGCCGGCTGTGACTATGCTGCGCAGGCGCCGCGTTCTCTCAACGCTCGCGACGCGACGCCAAACTGCACAAATGAGCACAGCACAAGCGGCAACTGCGCCGTCGACAGAGCATAGCAACTGGCATTCGCTCACTCGTTCGTACATATACACACAGACTCTATCGCGCACTCGCTCGCTCGCTCGCAGTAGAGGCTCAATTAGCACTTGTTGCTTCACATTTGCAGTTCGTCTCGATTTGGTTCAGAAATAATAACAATAATGCAGAATCATTCAACAATTGGCCGTTCAAATGTTGCTTAAAAGCTCCTGCAGGATCATATTCATTGGCAGGCGCACTTGAACTTGAACTTTAAGCGAGCACCCAATCTGTAGCAACATGTGTTGCCACCACAAAGACAAACAAATGTTTAACTATTTTTAAATTGTTTGATATTGACTCTGCACCATTGCAACATTTTGATCTGGTTCAAAAGAGAGCCGAAAACTAGATCAATCGAAATGCGCAGTAATAGCTATTAAATAGCCAAAATGTCAGCACTACTGGCCAAAGAGTCGTCAATACTTATTTACATCCAATTGACAAAGCTACTTAACATATCCCGATAAGTTATATTTGTTATACATTGTGGGTTTTTTATTAAGCAAGCAGCAAATATATTTATAATACATCATATACTATTATTGTATATATATATTTTTTTATTTATTAGCACCTGCTTAAAATCAGCGCAATTGGCAACTCTGCCGTCAGCACTTGTCTATCCGTGAGTGTGTGTGAATGTGTGTGTGCGTGCTTGATTTAAAGTTGCTGTTGTTGGTGCTTGTTCATTTCTCCTCATTTGTTGGTAGTCTGTGCAGCCTCTCTTTTGCACGCACACACACACATTAAGAGCGAGAGAAAGAGAGACGCAGCGGCGGCAGCTGGGCGCATTTCAACGGTAAACATCATGAATGCATTTGGAAAGTGGCTCGTGGTGTTTGCATTTTGCATTTCTTCGCATTCTTTTATGTTGATGTGTGTTGTGTGTGTGTGGTTATGTGTGGTTATGTGTGTGGGGCTCTTGCTTTGCACAATTGTGCCAGTAACAATAACAACAACAACGGCAACAGCAGCAACGATGCCAAAGACGGCATTTTCATTTCTCAGAATTGATTGGCCGTCGCGGCTGCTGCTGCTGCGACTGCTGCCAACTTTTATTTCTTTACTGCACTTTTGTGCTCAAAGCAGCAGCCGACGTTGACGTCGACGTCGCTGCCAGCAGCCACCTGTCGTTGTTTTGCGCTGCAGACGCTGCTGAGACGTCTTGGCTACATTTTTTGTGTTTGTTTCTCTGTCCTCTGTCCGCTGGTCTCTATGTCTGTCTGTGCCTTTTGCCTTTGCGATTCTGATTAAATAACGTTTGACTTGGCGTCGGCAGTCGACGACGACGTCGTCTGCGACTCCGTCTGCGTCTGCGTTTAGGCCTTCGTCGTTGTTTGGCGTCCTCGTCAACTGCCTTGCTTATGCGACACACACACACATACATAGGCAATTGGCCCGTTATGCACTGCTTGATAACAACAATCATTTCTGATGATTTTTCTTCTTTTTTTATGTTGTCTTTTTTTCGATTCTGCTAAAATTTTAATAATTGCAATTTTTACAAATACTTGTGTATCATGATAATCCCATAAGAAATTTATATATTTCTCTTTATTATTTAAAATACACTTAATATATCCATTATTTAACTACCATTGGTTTTAATAGTGGTTAATCGATGGAGAAATATGAGATTTGATTTTGATGTTGCCTGTTTTTAGAGAACTTTCAATGATGTTTTAAGTTTCGCAAATATTTAACGCATGATCGTTATCACAATAAATGATGCGCATAAACGATGCATCCGTTCGCTTCATTAGCTGTACATGAATACAGCAATAACAACAACGACAGTTGTCGGCTCTCTCTCTCTCTTTCTCTCTCTCTCTCTCTCTCTCTCTCTCTCTTTCCCTGTCTGTGTGTGTGTGTCTTTCTTCATTTCTTCTTCTGTTTGATTCTGTGCTCATTCTCATTCCCATTCCACGCATGCGCAGTCTACTTTTCAATTTGGCATCATCAGCAACAGTTGCTGCTGCTGCTGTTGTTGTTGTTGTTGTCTTTAATTTCTTGCTTGTTTTCAGTTAGCGTGTAAATCTATTAACGTCGCCTCGTTCTATGACTGGCATCGCATCATTGTAATTCCTCAACTCACCTGCTCCGATTGCTGCTCCTGGACAGCAGTTGCTGTTGTTGTTGTTGTTGCCAGCTGCCACTTGCTACACCCAGAAAAACCACATCGCTTGCAGTTGAATCTGTTTTTTTTTTTTAATTTGTTTGCATTTGTCAAGTATTTTTCAAAAGTTGAGTAAAATTTGTGTCTGGTTCGGTTCATGGCTCCGATCATTGGTTCACATATTGGTCTGGTTCGTGACAAGAACTGCGAGAACTCAATTTTTGGTTCCCCAACAATTTAAAAACTTTGCAAATTAACTATCCAAAATTTACACATGTTTGTAATTTATTTTCTTTGTTTTGCTTGTTTTTTTATTTTTAATTTTCTTTAAATTCAATTAATAATACTCAATATTTTTTAGAATATCCCAAGAAAATGTAGAAACAAAAAAAGGGTTTCAGCTTGAGTTCAAATTGGGTAGTTTGAAAAACTGATTCGATGCAAGGTTCGAATATCAATTGAGAAGAAAAAGAAGAAGCATGCAGAACAAAGTGAGGAGCATTATATATATAATATATATATAATATATATACATAATAATATAATATAATAACTTAATTTAGCTATTAGCTTTAGTAAACCGATTTGATGTTGCATTGCCTGCCACAAAAAGAGGTCTCCAAACTGGCTGGCAAAGTTTGTAAAATCTGTGAAACTTGTTTCGTTAGCTTTGTCATTTATTTTGGGCAGTGTATGTTGCACGTTTGCCAGCTGCCAGTTGCCAGTTGCCAGTTGCCACTTGCCTGTTGCTCGTTGCCTGTTGCCTGTTTTGCCATTGCGATCGCCTCGTGCCAATTTGCCTAAGTCGACTATTTAAATATTTTTGCCATTTGCCGTTTGCCGTTGTTGGTCGGCTTGGCTCGGCTCGGCTCTGCTCGGCTCTCAGCCACAGTAGTTGTAGTTGTTCAAGTTGATGCTGCCCCATTTGGACGTGCGACTTTTATTTCTGATTTTATTTCACGGCACGTCCTCTTCCAAGTTGTTGTTGTTGTCGTTTGCTGTTTGCTGTTTGCTGTTTGTTGTTGTCGTGCTTGTTGCCCAGTTAGCAGTCAGTCAACGTAGACGAGACGCCACCTGCATCTTCTTTCTGAATAGTACCCCCAATGCTCCTCTCTGCTCCCCCCTCTCTCTCTCTCTCTCTCTCTCCCTCTCTCTCTCTCTGTCTCCTCGCCACTCTATTTGAATAGATAGCCACACAGACACAGAGAAGAGCCGACATTACCGCCTAATTTGTGGCCCATTGTGGGTCAACATAGCCGAACCCCAGCATTGTCGGGCAGAGCAGTCTTCGCCATGATTGATGGAACGACGACAGTTGTTGCTGCCGCTTAATTGCCGCGACATTAGCAGCCCACAATCCACACACACACACTCGACACACATACACTCTGCGTGCAGATGCCACGCCCTCTCGTCATCAATCATGACACCACACAAAAAGGGGCAGGCATCTGGTGCAGTCTATTAACTATAGATTAGATACAGAAACAGATAAACAGCATACACAGCATACAGATACAGACACAGATACAGATACAGATGCAGGTACAGATACAGATACAGATACAGGTGCAGATCCAGATACGCAAACAGATATAGATACATTTTATCGATCGGTAGGTAAAGGCAAGTTGCAGATAAGATAAATCGAGCATGGACTGTAGATAGATGTAATATAGACGCATATAAAGATAGATAGATACATATACCAATAAAAGATACACTCAATATTAATGAAAGATAGAGAGAAAATAAATGGAAGCTGGAATAATGAGAAATGCAAGACTGACTGAGCACAAATAACTGTTAAGATAAACTAGAGATAGACACAAGAATAATGGCAGATGGAGGAAAGAGAGCAAACAAATATTAAAGCAAAGATATATTAAAGATATATCAAATATATAACATATAATAATAAATAGATAGATATATAAACGAAAGATAGACTCAATATAAAAATAGAGATGGATAGAAGATAAATATCAGATGTACTGTGTATAATAGATGGAAGATATATAATCCTAAGATAGGCAACAAAATTAATGGCAGATCAGTAAAACATAAATTGGAAGAAAGAGATCAAATAGTCAAAGACTACTTCTAGGGACGGGTCGAAACCTTCCCTAGCCACAACTTAGCTTCGTGATTTTAGCTCTAGATTAATACCAGGGAAAGGGGGAAACTGTCCCACTATAACTCAAAATTACATCGATAATAATAAATAATAAAATAAGGATTACAGAATTGCATTTATATATATAAATTGTGTGGCGCGCCCAAACAACTGGCCAAGTGGAAGCGGCATGGGAACAGAGAGGGGAGTCTGAGACGCAGCTAAACTGGAACTGGGAGATGAGACTGGGACTGGGACTGGGACTGGGAGTGGGACTGGGACTGGGACTGGGATCTGGCAGTTGTTATTTGGTTATCTGTCTCCAAGCCATATAAGTCGAGGCCAGAGTCAAGTCGAGTTGAGTCGGGTTGAGTCAATGATGGTCTGAGGACCGCTAGCTTGTCGAATGGACAACGTGTGTGTTACGTACTCGTATTTATGATTGGCAGCTGCTGGTGGATCAAACTCAAACTGAAGCTCTTTGGAGGCTGTGGTGTGGTGCAGTTGGCGGTGCAAACAGCGTTCGTTGTTGTATAAATAAAAGCGTACTTACTGCGATTGCCACATGCGGCAGACTTTGCAGCTGGAATGCGTTTAGTGTGCGACTTAGTTCCCCCCCTCATCCTCTACCCAGCACTGCCACCACTCCCCGAACAACAAACAAACAGCAACAGAGGCATGAAGAGGACAGCCAATGTGAAGAATGTTAATGCAACCAGCAGCAGCAACAACAGCAGCAGCAGCAGCAGCAACTATCGACAAATGACAACGTTGACGACGAGCAAAGCAACTAAGTAAGTCAATAGACTTGACTGCTGCACTAGCAGTATACCCTGTAAATACCCATTCACATCATGTGTCAGACTCTGTTGTCATTTCGTAAATAATTCTCTTCTGCAAACAGAAGATGTGTTGTTAACTGAATTGTTTATCGGTTTCGGTTCCGGTTCCGAAACAAAGTTGTAGATTCTCCCATGAAATTGTTGCACTATTTTTTTTCTTTCGGTATTCGATATTGTTTGGACTCATAGCGATTTCTGTAAAGGGTTCTTCAAAATGATTTCCATTTTAGTTTTTGGTTCGATATTTTCTATATCCACTTTATACAGATGTGTATCGCATAAGCTAAAACATTTAAGATTATCATAAATATAACCAATTTGTCCTCCATTAACTGAGGATACTCTTCACGTCTACAGTTATATTTCATGATATATCTAATTATAAGCATTCAAAATACAATTCCGATGGAGAAATTGAATGAGATTTTAAAAACGTTTTATTTGATAAGCAGAGAATCAACTGAGAGTAGAAAGTAATGTTTATGAATGATGTTTTTCAAAGACTACTTGATTAAAATTATATAAATATATATATATATATATATATATATATTTATAGTTTGTATAGTTCATTTTCAAAATTGTAGTCTAAACGATGCACAGTCGTCATTTGTCACTGTTCGGCGAGGGTATTTAATAAGAACAACAACTGTAGAAATGAGCACAAACATTTACTTAATCCATTTCCAATGCAATTGCTCTCGTTCCTGTTCCCGTTCCCGCTCCCGTGCCTGTTCCCGTTCCCCTCTGCTCATCAACTGCTCCAGGCAGCCGTTGCCCGTTCCCATTGACGTTCCCGTTCCGTGTTGAATTCATCTATTTTTTTTTTTGTATTTTTTTTTTTTTGCTATACTTTTATACAAAATTTACAACTACATAGTTAGAGATAGTACGGAGCTACAGTTACTTAGAGCTAATTTCCTGGCTGCTGCTGGTGCTGCTGTTGCTGCTGCTGATGCTGTCAGACTTGGCCTTGGAGGTGTTGGCAGTGTTCGCCTGATCCGGTAGAAAGTATGCCATCACACTGAGCACGCCGACCACGCCAAGCAGTGCCCAGAAAGTAGTGTCACAGTTATTGAACAGGAGTCGTCCCAGCAGATTGCTGCCCACCACAGCGCCCAGACGACCCACCATCATGATGAAGCACATGCCCATCGCATTGATCTGCGTCGGATAGAAATCCATCGCAATCGTGCTCACCAGCCCCCCACAATTGCCAATGGCCATCGCCACGGTCAGAGCGATGACAACCAGTACAAAGTTCTCGAGCCAATGCAACAGGACCAAACACACAATTGTCAACATCATCCAGCCAACTGTAGAGATTGTACAATGTAAAATGTATATGGAGATCCATCTATCGTCTGATAGATCCATCAGGTACTCACTCAGCAGATTCCGTTTGCCAAGTATGTCGATGGTGTAGGCAAATATCAGATAGATGATTGTGAAGGCGCCACCAATGCTGATCATCACCTGGTACGTATTGATATCGGTTGCACTGTGGCAGACACTGTCTGTGACCGTCTCGTCGGGTGTGTTGAACCCCTGCAGCACGGTGCAGAGCAGTGAGCCATTGTGCTTGCCCAGCTCGTTGAGTATGGTGGGGAACCACATGAAAATGCCCTGGGCCATGCCATAGATGATGAACTGTGTGGTGCAGATGTTCAGTGTGTGGAAGACGCGGGAGCGATAGAACAGCGGCACCGTCTGCTGCCAGACAAGACGCACTGCATCGCAGAAACCGTGAACACTGGACAAACTAGCGCCAGCGGTTTGTGGCGATAAACGCTTTACGGGATAATCGCCGGCAGATCGTCCAAAATTCTGTTCGTAGATTTTGCTCAGCGTTTGTAGCGCCCCCTCCACGTTACCCTGGACGAGCTGGTATTTGGGCGTCTCCGGCAGCGCATAGAGACCCACAATCGCTATCAGCGATATTGAAACATCCGCAATGATGAACAAACGCCAGGAGGAGAGCGGCAAACCCAGCAACGAGCCCTCGAAATGCAACGGCAGAATGCCAATGGCAACAGCTGAAAGGGGAGCAAGTGGCGCAAGTGAAGGTTACCTAAGATTGGGAACTAAATATGGAACAGTTGATGGGTACTTACCGGGTGCAAACATCATGGCAATGCACATGAAGCAGGAGAGGAGTGTGACGTGGCGGACACGTGACTTATTGCCATGGAACTCGCCACACAAGCTGAACACACACGCCTGTCCGCCGGAGATGAAGAAGCCGGTGAGGAAACGGCACACGATCAGCATCCAAATGTTGACCGCAAAGGCGGACACAATCGAGCAGATCGCACTGAGCGCCATCGCAACCCGGAGCGTTGCCACCCGACCCCAAGTATCCGCCAGGAAGCCCATCGCATGCGAGCTGAGAACGACGCCCAGAAAGCCGGCCGAGGCGAGTATGCCCTGCTCACCCAGTGTGGCATTCAGATCACATTTGACCAGTGGCATGATTAGACTAACGCCCATTATCTCCACCATGACAGCCATGAAGCACATGCCACAGATCAGCAGCAGTTTCAGGTGAAATCGGCCAACACCAGTCAACGTGATCGCCTCCTCGAAGCTGTACTCGCGACTCTGGACGGGCTTGCATTTCTCCACAGTGCCTGCCGAAACACAAAATATATTTTCTCAGTAAATATATATTTTGATTTGATTTGAGGAAGGAACTTTATGAGCCTAATGCGACCGAGATGCTTTTCACTTCTGGTCTACGTCGAATTCTGGAATCTGATTCACCAAATTTGAATGAAAGTCTTTCGAGTAGTCCATAATGATTACACTAGACTCTATCGTCTGTAATCAATTCAGAGTCCTCTTCATCTTTAATTAGGAACTCCATTTTTAAGCATCTTGTCTTAGCTAATTCATACTTAGTATATTTTTTGGTTGTGAGTGGGTTTTTTTTCTGAATTTTCCCAGTAACCATATAAATATTTCTTATGTATTTATTTTATTGTTTTTTTTTTTCTTTTTGAATCTAATTTTTATTTTTAATTGAATTCATCATTTTTTATTTAATTTTTAATATTTTTTAGGTGACATTAAATAAATAATTTAAAAAATGCTACAATCAATACACAACATTTATATATATATATATATATTCAAGTTATCTATTAATGCCCTAGTTTCGCATTCCGATTGCATTCCAATTGATTAAGATATTGCCTGTCAATTGAGTTTTAGATTTACCTTGACATTTTATTGATCAACTAAAAAAACGTCATTGAGATAAGACCAACCGATTTATATATTTTGTTTGAGAGAGAAGAAACCGTCATGATAATCAAACTGATAACAGTAAAGTTAACTAACTTTTTACATTTGAGTGTGCAAAACTTAAAACTGTATTCAAACATTTATTTATTCAACTTAACACTTAACAGGATGTCTTCGAGACGAGCTCTCTCGACTAGCCTATAATTGTAGTTGAATTTTGATTGAATTAGTTATTGCAGCTGAGCTGCTGTTCCCGATTTTTACACTTCGATTGAATGTCGACCTCTCAATTTAAGTAACATTTTTGAACTGATATACCCAGTCTGTATATATTTCTATATAAAAATGCATTTTGGCTTTGCGCGTTTATTTGAAGGGCGATCAAAAGGCTATTGAAGTCAATCAATGTCGGTTGGGATTAGAATTGCACACGCTTCATTTGCATAATTGGAGGTGCTTTAAGTACGCCGATGCCAAGTTGCCGCCGTACAGTTAACGGTTAACGGTAAACGGTACGCGATGGCAGCGTCTGCGAGCAGCGATCCCCTGCCGGATGATGTCAGTCTGCCCAAGGAGCAGCCACCCTCGGCATTCTTTGAATCGAAAACCTTTCGCCTGATCTCCATCGTTATCTATTTGGGCGGCATCAGTGGATTGGGCATGGCTCTCGCCTGCTACTACCTAATCTTCTTTGACTCCGGCATGCCCGATATACACTTGAAGTTTCCCGTCTCAATTGGCGGACATCCGGTGCAGAAAGTGCACGAGTACCAATGAGACGCACACACACACAGAGGGAGAGAGAGGAGAGAGAGAGAGAGAGAGAGAGAGAGAGAGCGAGAGGGAAAGCGAGACAGACATTCAGAGACAGAGACAGAGAGAGAGAGGTATGTCTTAGCTAAGCTCCCCTAGAACACTCAGCCCCACTCAGCCTACCCCCTGGCATCGACCACATCTAATTGGATTTACCCATGCACATTGCTTGCCAGCAAGCTTGACAAACAAATACCCTACACTTTAATATATCCAAATAAATATATCATTTAATAAACATTTTTAGCAGCTATAACTCATCTCAAAAGTTCTAATTTAAGCAGACCAAATCTCAGCTCTGGAAACTTACTAAAACGTGCCAAAACATTGTTGTTAGCTGACTGTGGCAACCCTATTGTAGGGTCTGCTGTGTGTAGTAAAAAAAAAACACAAGAAGAAAAGCGCAACAACAAAAAAAAGAGACAAATTTCGAAGCGAATCAAACCAGGTCAAGTGGCTAGAAGAATGGCGCACGTGATGAGGGCGTTGTGAAAGAGGCCCAAACGGCAGATGGCACAGGCAGCAGGGGCAGGGTGGCCGGCAAGGTGCTTTACGGTAGTGCAAGTTGGTGCAGGTAGGGGCGTATGGTGTAGGGTGTTGAATCTTATTAGCGTGGCGGTCAAGACGCTATCCAAACAACGATGCAGCGCCCAAAAACCGCTCGGCCAGAAGCAACCGCAAAAGCAGCAGCAGCAACAACAACAACAATAATTGCAACAAGAAGTGGCACAAAATACAAATGCATAAGGAAACCGCAAAACCGAGCAAATTGCAGGGGCAAAAGCATCGGCATTGGTCCGCCGTCATTCAGTACGCCTCCAGAGACGCCGAGCCGTGGAATACCGCAGATTTCTAACGCTTGCCTCGTTATTGTTTTTGTTTTGTTTTCGACTGTGTGCGTGTGCAACAATGATGAACAACATGGCTACTGTGGTCAAGGAGGCCAAGGACGAGGAGATTCAAGTGCCCAAATCGGATGACTTCTTCGAATCGAAAACCTTTCGCCTGCTCACCCTAGTGCTCTACATGGGCGGTGTCAGCGGCATGGGCCTAACTCTGGCCATGTACTACTTGTTCATCTGGGACTCACGGATGCCACCGCTGCCAGTGTTCAAGCACACGCATCCCATTGGCTAGCTTAGCACTCGCCACTCGTCCACTCAAAGACACAGTGCCACAATTCGTGCATCCCATCAACATTATTTTGGGTGAGTTCTTCACATTCTTCGGGGTCTTCATTATATATATATATATATATACATATATATATATATTTATTTTATATCTATTTACTTGTCCCAAGTTGTTGGGGCTTAATTTGTAGGGTGTTTGTGCTTTGAAAGAGAAAGTGCCACATTGGTGGCAAGCTAGAAGCGAGGTTGTCGAGGGCTGGTACAAATGTACCGAAATATATATCTATATATATTTATATATATCTATATATATTTATATATATCTATAAATATGTATTGATTTTCGCGTAGCAAATGGTAATTTTCTTCCTCGTTTTCATAAGTTACGTAATTAACACTGGAAAATATATACAAATATATAAATATATATATATATATATATATATATATATATATATATAGTACATTCCCCATTTCAATTTAAGATGTTTGACAAACATGTATACAAATGAATATGCCGAGTGTAGGGTGCTGGGGTAGAGTTTGTAGAGGGTACTGGCAGCGCTGTGCTGGCGGGTCTCTTATAAAAAAGTTGACAGGCACGCATAAAACTAATCCGCTTTAGCATGTGTACGGCTAAATCGCAGAGCAGTACAGCTATAGAGCTGTCTCTCTCTCTCTCTCTCTCTCTTTCTCTGTCTTTTTTGGTTTTTTTCTATTTATTGGCTTGCGTCAGCCGCTTTGACGATCCGATTTTGATTTAATCGACGTCAGCGTCAAAGTAATGAAATCAGTAATCGCTGCGACGCAAAGCAAGTTGGGCCAGCTGTCCGGCAGTCCAGTTGACCAGGAGGTGCACCAGCTTAGAGAGAAATGTCCGGTGAACAGCAGCCGAGTGCTGCGGCCGCCGTTAACTTGGCCAAAATAGTGAACATCATTGGCTCAAATGTGCACGACGAGGAGCCAGCCGCGAACATTGTCATTGGCAGCTCGCGGAACATTCGATTGGCCAGCAGCGGTATTCCCCGTCGGAGCACCTACTCCTACATACCCAAATCGCCGCAACTGGAGGAGATTGTTTTTGCGGAGCCAACGTTCTCGGAACGTTTTGCCCGCTACTTTGTCATTGTGATCTATTTGTGCGGCTTGTGCAGCCTCGGCTTCATTCTATCCATATATCATTTCTTTGCCTGGGACTCCCGAATGCCGCCCGTCTTCAAGGGACAAAAGAAGGCTCCGGCCTTTGGCTAACTGGGCCAACTCTGTCTTTGAGCCATTGAGTTGCAAAAAGTTGGTAAGATTGCATTGAAACTAGTGAAAAACTACTCGAATTTGTAACTGGATAAACATCCATTAACTATACATATATTCTTGACCATGCTCAGCAGCCGACTCCACATGGCCATGTCCGTCTGTCTGTCTGTATGATCACCTCATTCTCTGAGACCATCGGAGCTATAGATACCAATTGTGAAACATAGCTTCTCGTACACTCGATTCAGATCAAGTTTGCTTTATTTTTATCGATAGCTGTCTAATTTTTAACATATTTTTGAGCAAGTGTACAAATTTCATCAAGATCGGATGAGAAACACCCCAGTTAGAGTCTTACAAAATAAGTCTCATTTTGATATGATTTCTTTCAAGAGAAAAAAACATATTTTGTATTTTTAACGGCTGAGTGCAGGGTACATCGTAGTCGAGCTCACTCTACTCACTCACTTAGCTATTTTTATTTATTTTTTTCTAACAGTAATTCAAGTGAGAAAATCCGGCTGCCTTTTTAGGTAATTCTTTTTATGCTTACTTACAATAGGTACCCAAACAAAGGATCTAGATAACGTTTGCAGGTTATCTATCTATCTCTAGTTGTCCTTACATTCTGTCACTTAACGCTAGTTGATGGCATACTCCTTCTGCAATTTAATTATATCTGAATAGAGTAGGCATATCAGCATATTTGATGTATATGTTTTATTCAAGGTGCCGCACTGCAAGAAAAATTCATTGAGGGCTATTTGCAAGAAAAAAAGCAGAAAAAACATTATTGCAGTCTGCTGGCAAAGGGGAACTGGAACTGGGTGTGTATGTGTGTGTGTGTGTGTGTGAGTGTATGCGTGTGGCCTACATTTAAGCTAGCAAGCATGATGAATGTTTATATGCGTGTGCGTTTGTGTGTCTGTATGTGTGTGTGTGTGTTTGTAAGTCTTATACAACAAAATCAATGGCCAACATTGCAATCGCTCTGGGTCCAAGCCGCTACCCGCTCTCTCTCACACACACACGCAAACTCTGTCTCTCGCTCTGTGCTCTCTCTATCGCTCCCTCTCTCTCTCTCCTTCTCTCTCTGTGTGTGTGTGTCTGAATTTTCAGTTGCATTCGTTTCGTTGTCCTAGTGACCCAGTTGCAGATTATTAACCTCCCAGTCCGATGATGACCGAACGAACGAGCAGCCGAACATGCCGACAACATTACCCGAATCGAAATAGAAAACAAGTAAAAGTTTTGCAGTTGCAGCGAGGATGAGATGCGTAAATACCCTGCAGAAAAAGCTTAAAGCATACCTTCATACATATTCTATATAGTAGAAGCATAACTTTTGACGATTAACGGTCTGTTTCATAAATATGATGAGAATGTACAGTTTTTATGTGTGCCCATAAATTATAAGCAAAAATTAGGCACATACAATTTTTGGTACATTTGTACTATTTTGACGCTTCTTATGTGATTGATGTCTACACACACAAACACATATGTATTTATGCATGCTTGTAATTTATCTAAAGTTTCCTCTTCCCCCCGTTACATTCGTTTAGTGGCTGTTGTTACACCTCATTTGCTACTTTTAAGTAAATAGAGTACAACAACAAAAGCGCTTGACAGACGAACCTGCGAAGCTGCAGGTGCAGGAGAACAACCAACAGCGAAAGTTTGCCCAAGCAAAGCGCAAAAAGTAAAAACAACTACAAACTAGTCCATACATATGGGCGTGTGTATGTATACATGTATGTCTGTGTAGGTGTGCATAAGTATGGATTTGTTTCTTATTTGCATTGCCTCTTGCCTTTTTGCTGTCCTTCGCAACGCCGCCAGCGAAGGTTGCCCGCGCGCATGGTCACCTTAAGCAAAAAAAAAAAATCAAAATATACTGGCAAATGCATTTGGAGCATGATTTTATTTGAATTGTTTGATGTTCTTATATGTTATATATATATATATATATATATATATATATATATATATAATTTTTTTTATTGTTGATATTTTGGGAATATCAGGCGCGCATTTCGATTTCCGCGTACAATGAACAGGAATAGCAAATAATATAAACAAATGCCAAACGCCGATTGACTCGCACCATCCGAGGAGGGGTGGTTGGGGTGTCAGTGGTGTGGGCGTCGCGCTCTTGACACATAAAGCAGTGGACAGGCCTCAAGACGTGCCGACGTGCTGCTCCGCCGCCGCCGCTGCAGTCGCAACCAGCAGCGCGTTGTTTTTGTTTGGAATGCGAACGACGCGTGCCAGCTGCATTTCAACAAACAACAAAAACAAGCAGACGCCGACGCGGACGTCTCATATTTTGTGCATGCATGCATGTATGTGTGTGTGTATGAAAATGAGCAAGGCAAAGCAGCAAGCAAACAGGCATTTTATGAATGAAATTATATATGTGGGAAAAAGTGCCGAAAAAAAGAACAACAGCAGAGTAGCAAAGCAGCAGCAGCAGCAGCAGAATGTAGAGCGAGAGGATCGGCATATTGCGACGAAGTGCGCCTTCGGGCGAAGGCACGAAGGCTAAGCCACGCGAACAGTTAGCGACACGAAGTGTGATGCTCCAAAGTCGATTACACTCCTGCTGCATTGGCGGCTCACAGCAGCGGCAGCGGCGTCAGGCTCTGCTTTTTGGCTGTGGCTTTTTTCTCGTGTTCTGGGGCGTCATTTGGCTTGCATTCGCTCGACGCGTCGGTTGGCAGCAGCAGCACCACTTTTTTTTATAGTCCATTGTACAGTAAAACTTTGTAAACTGTTAACCTCAAACGCAACGCGACGCGTTCAAACAATAACAATAATAACAACAACAACTACAAAAGAACATTGCATTTATAATAATAACTAGACTAACAAATTTTGCACTGCCCACATATCAAAAATAAATAAATAACATTTCTTATATATATTTATAAAAAGGAAAGTGCAAAAAACACAAAATGCAGCACAAATAAATCTAAATCAAATATTATATTGAAAGCCAAAAAAAAATAAAATAAAATCAAAGCAACAGAATCAAACAATAAACAATAAAAAACAAAAATAAAAAAAACAGACAAAACGAGAAAAATTTGTTGAAAATGAATTCGAAAAGCAATTCGCTTGAGGAGAAAGTGAAATTGCCGCCGACGGAGACAATAAGCCGCTGCTATCAGCCGCAGCAGAGCAACCGTAAGGTCATCCGCATTCTAACGGTAGCCGTTTACGTTTTATGCGTTTCCCTTGCTGCCATAATGCTATCGCTATACTATATATTCATATGGGATCCAACCATACGTCCCTTTGTCACCAAGGCCAACCAGTGCGGTAAGTTGTATGAAAAACCAAATAAATAAATATTTATATATAAAAATATATATATATGTATATACATATATATAAATATAAATATAAATATATATATATGTAAATATATATACATATATATATATATATATATATAATATATAGGATATAATTATAAATTTGTTGCTTTGCATCACAAAAATGTTGAGCAATTCCTATTAAAAGCAGATGCTGTTATTTAGTGGCGGGAATGGGGGGTGGGTGTGTTTTTGGGGGATGAGGAATTTTACGGTTGTTGGTTGTGGTCAACTGTGGGTCTAAATAAAACTGGAGCACAAAGCACTTTCCACTGAGCTAACAAATAAATTGCATATAAGCCAAAGCCACATAACACCCAAGCCCAGGCCCCGAACCCAACCAGCCCGAATCCAACCAGCACCCCTCCAGCACCCACAAACTAACGGCTCGGAACACTGTGTGTGTTGTTGTTTTGCCGGAAGGGCGTGAAACTGCTGCTTCTTCTTGCTTCTTGTTGCTGTTGCTGGCGCATTTTTCTCTTTTCCATTTTACTAAATCAACTCGAAATTGGGTCAATGGGCTATCTCCTGCACACACCCCTGCGCCCCCCCCCCCCCCCACACACACACACATACATGCAGTCGTTTCGTTGGGGTTCAATAAACGCATTGTAACCGCCCATGAAATTGGTTTCGATATGAGATTCTATATTATTATTATGACAACGATTATCATTTATAATTCTGGACTTTTATTGCAGATAAAATTGTGATACCCGAAAAGATTGCCATACGCCTAATAAACTCATCGGAAGTCAGCGCCGAGCAGTTTTACAAGCACATACTCGAACAGTACCGCATCCTAAACCGTTTGCAGCTGCAACGCCAGCAGTTCCTTGCGAAGCAACATCTACAGCTCCAGCAGCTGGAGGCGAGCAATCGTTTCCAGGAGGTATTTGCTACCGCCACCATAATACAGGCGCATCCACATTCCCACGAACCTACGCTCAAGAAACCAATAGCATCACACAATTTTAAATCGAACAATACTGGCAGTGATTCAGGCACATATCGCTTGGATCAGCAGCAGCAGCTGTCGCCATCGAATGTGGTGCCACTGGTGCTCGACACATCGCCCCCATCGTCCGATGGACTGATGCATCCAAAGCGAAAGATTCATCGCGGTCACTACAAGCACCATCGAGCGCGACTCGGTAGTGCTGGCGTCCAAAAGAAGCAGCTATCAGCGGAACGCAGTACCGCACTACCGAGCAGCTACCCAGTAGCGTCTGAGCAACCAGCGGCGCCATCAGCAGCAGTAGCAGCAGCAGCACCACACGGCTATATGGACACACCACTCAATCCAGCAGCTGGCACCATAGTGCAGCAACCGTTGCAACTATACACCTCCATGCCCATACCGCTAATACTCAGTCCGAGCAACAGCGAGAAGCGACCCTCGCATCACATTCACACTCATTCCCATGGCGATCGTCGGGGTGGTGGTGGTGGTTTTGGTGGTGCTCAGGCTCGTCGTCGGACCACCACGGCTACCGTCTCTGGCTACGATGCCCAGACATATCTCAATCCGTTCCTTACCGGCGAGCTAATCTTCGAAAAGTAAGCGGCGACAACTGGTTGCAAATGCAAATGTTTTTTCCCCATTTTGTACACACAAAACCAAGAAAACAAAACACTCGAAACGTTGATTAGCTGAATAGTTGTTGGCCAAAAGTCGAAAAACAGTTTACTTTAAGGTCGCAAAATTTGGCGACTCTAACTCTGTCATCATATCTACAAGTTCTACTTCTACTATAATCCCCAACAGAAACTTGCACACGGCTATCGATCACATAAACACGAGTATATATCAGAGATGTATGTATGAAAGCCGGATTCCACTGTGCTCACCACCCACGCAACGACAGAATCTTCCAAAACATGATATATATATATATATATAAATATATATATATATATATATTTATTGTGTTTGGTATTTTACTGGTTCCTTATGAAGTTCATGGATTTTCCAAAGTTCCTGGTAAACTCCACGAATATAATGTTATTCCGTGATGCTCATGCTAAAGTTCTTGTTGGCTGACATTAGGGTAAATTTCGTTTTATTATTTATTTATTTTATTTTATAAATATGCTTAAACCGTTTTCTCTGCCTGCTAAAGTTCCCACTGGCTGACATTAAGGTGAACTTCATATTATTTTTTTAACAAATATTTTGACATTGCCTGCTCAGCTTCCTGCTAAAGCTAATGTTGGCCAATTTCTAGAAGAAATTGGCTTTGTTATTTTAACAAATATGTTTCGCGCTAAAGGGATTTCTTAGCTTTCCGCAAAGGTTCATATTAGTTGACATTAAGGTAAACTTGGCTTAGTTATTTTAACAAATAAGCTGCTAAAGCTTATGTTAGCTGACAGCAAGTTAAAATTCGTTTTGTTATTTTAACAAATATGTTTACTTCATGTTAGTCGAAAGTAAAAACTAGAATATTAATCAAAACGATGCCCAATGGAATCCGGCCATTAGTTATATATAAGAAGCTGTATATATCTGAGCTATCGGTCTGATCGATCTTGTGCTCAAATCAATGCTGAAATCAATTGCCATCTCTGATAAGTACAACATAAACGATGTAACGCAAATTAAAAAAAAAAAAAAAAAAAACACATACACATATATGAACAACTATCAACACCTCCAATACATACCTATATCTAAAAAAAAAGCAAGAAAAAAACTTTATAGAGGGGCAATACTTAAAACAATTTTTCAGACAAACCCAAATAGACTCACAGCAAATAGAATTGTAAGGCAGAAACACACTCGGCGAACTCAATTACTTAATAATAGATGATAGTTATGGTTATGGTTATATGGAAGACATTTATAGTTATTGGTACTTGTATACAAAGATGTACCTAGACGGGACCCACTCCAAAAACGAAAAACCAAAACATTTATATAGAGCGTCACTCACTGCGGCAAGAATGCAACAACACCCCACCTAGGACACTGCTTTAAGGCAGCTAGCGAATGCTACACCAACTACAATAACTAGTTAACTTTAGTAATATCCAAAAAAAAAAGAAGAAAAAATATCACACCAACATACATACTACATATATAAGTCACGATAAATCACGGCATCGGCATGAAAGGAAGAGATCGGAGCGGGTTCAGCTTTGGCAAATATTCGCATGCATATAATTCATAGAGGGTTCCACATAGATTGATATCGATTTATATATACATATATAAGTATATACATATATATATATATATATGTGGTATTTGTATATAGCATGTAAGTCAAAGTGCACAGCACTCAATAATTGCAACAACACATACAGATATATATTATATAGAAAATATACGTATAAATAATATATACATATATACATTTGTGCTGAGTTTCATGATCGAAACAAAACTATGTATGGAAATTTGTAATACTCGTTAGCAAACATACGTAAATACAGATATGCATATGTATATATATATATATATACACATATAGATATATATATATATATATATGTGTGTGTAAATATATCGATAAGTAGTACAACAAATCGAAACCATGCATTTTCAGTCTATCCTGCTCTCTTAAAAGTATGCTATATGCACTACAATACATTTCTATATATGTTTAGCCTCGGAAATGGAACTCAGAGCATTCAGAAAATATACAACTATAACTACAACTACAACTACAACTACTAGAAAAAGTGTAAGCTTTTTGTTTTCCACTAGAAATTGAAAATCATAGTCTACCAAAAAAAAAGAAGAAACAATGTAAGCGAAACCAAATAAAAACTTAGAAAAATATCAGAATCTGCTAGATTCAAAATTGTTAATACAGTGTTCGCTCGAAAAGACGAATATTTTACTGGACTACTTGTCTTTATTTATAGCAAAAATTGATCATTTGATGGAATGGAATTGATGGACAAGGAATTTATATTTTAAAAGTAAAACAAATGCTCAAAAAAAGAATTTTAAATACAAACAGCTTTCGAAATTTCGAGCGATCACCTTACGATATAAATGTGCAATTTTATAATTGTATAAAGCAAATTGTTATTATATTATTATAAACATACATATTTAATGTTATAATTGATGTACTCCATTACAAATATTTATTTCATTGATCAGAATGTTCATTTCTCATGAAAAAATTAATTCTTAAGTAACACTTTTTGCAAAAACTTGAAATATAAAATGCCTACGCAATATATCAAGAACAAATATTCCTTATATGGCATACATAATCGCACTTAATAAGGACAACCTTAATGGGGTCAGCAAATAGGCAATCCTAACAAAATTTAAAAAAAATATGGAAATCCCTATTTCATATCTAAACCACTCGAAACACACATCTTAAACATGAGAATTGAGTTGAATTATATATATATATAATTATATACATATATATTATACAGATATATATAAACTATATGGCTTCATGGCATAGAATTCCTGTATCCTGTAACTGTATTTGTATCTAATGGCCATAAAATACACACACACTCTCTCTCACACACACACACATATGCATATATGTGTATATAGGAAGAATAAAAGTCATTTTGGCAATAATAAAGCATAGAACAAAGTTAAAAACCAACAAAACCAAAGAAAACTTTAATTTTATTCTTCTTGCTGCTTTGGGGGAAAAAACTATTTGAAAGTGGTCTTGTGGGTTGAGATATGTTAACTAACCTGACTTCAACAATAAACCCAATATTTAGAATATCTTGATGAATTGGAACATTACATATCAATAATCAAGGTTCTATATGTGCCTATGAATATTTAGCTTAAAAGACTTAACTAATTTTGAATACTCCTATGATTATTGGGTATAAGTAAAACTTTCCCACAATATATACAAAATGAAGTTAAGTTGTCCGATTAATTTCACCTGTTTCCTCTTGCTGTCAAATCAGAATTGGTATCCGAATGCGAACCGCATTCTTACCGATCGAAATTAAAAATCGGAGTTGCAATCAAAGCTTAATCAATTTTAGTAACTGAAAAGAATTTCTGTTTGCGTAAATCGGCTCAATCGGTTTAATTGCTCACATAAACATTATGATCCAACGCGCATTGGCTTGCAATTAGTGGTGCCCAAAAGCTTATCAATGATGTTTTCAGATATCACTGTATTTATTATTATTCTAAGACTTTCAAGAACTTCAAAGTTTTCAACGACATAACTCACCGAACTCGTGCTCGCAATCTATCACATATCCCGGATTATCCATGGAACTTTTTGGCCGATTAGCTTTGAGAAAAACCAAAAAAAAAATATAAATAAATAAAATATATATTTAACACGCACTACAAATCGAAATGGTGTGCTCTTTTTCTAGCTATATCTATAAATATGTATAGTTAAAGTCGAAGAAGGTTGATGCGACTATTGTCGCTGCCAAATTTCGACTGGCAGTATTAAAACCCCCAACACGGCAATTTAAGCATATTTATCTTTCGGTTAATGCTCTGCTCGACAATCTTCCATCGTTTGATGGGCCAATTACAAATGGGTTCTGTAAACGAATGAATGATGTTGTGTGTAAACAGAGAGTATATTCAAACTCATAAAACAAACCAAAAACATTTCGCTTCCAGTGAGTGAGCTCGGCTAACAAATTCTCCTCGATTAAATTGGAAATCTCAGCACTCCTACTTTACCTGCTCTCCCTTTTACAGATATTCGATATAAATTCCGACAAACTTTGATAAACAAAAAAAAAGCAATTAAGAATTGCTTTCATCTATATTTTTTTGTTGTGCAATGAGTTTACATCATGGCCAAGACTTCAGTAAATCGAGTTTGGGTTTCCAGTTCCGGTAAACGTTAAAGTATTTGACTCAGTTATGGGACTCTTTGGCTTCTTAACAAAATGCTACATTTTAATTAAAAATATTTAAATCACTGTCAACTGTCAACCTTCAACTGTTGTAAAATGTTCACTATTCGTTTACTACGATCGTTTCTGGGTTGAGTTGAATAGAATCAGAATAGTTCAATAGGACAGTCGACAGTTTCCTTATAACACTTTACTGTTACATCATCGATATTTATGAAGTTTTCAAGACTTGAAGATGATAATAAAATAGGTAAATAGGACTAAAGTTGAGGCTATATCTTTTCAAATTCGAATAACATGAAAATACGTTTTGGTTAACTAAATCTATGTTTTTTATGCGATCTTGGTGAAAGTATGTCTGAATATATATATCTGAACAATTATGCGTTGTATTGCTATCATAAATCGATTTCCATCGATATTCGCTGAACAGGAGCAGTTATCGATACAAATGAAGCTTGTTTTGCATGCCAAATTTGAAGAGTATCTGCGATCGGCTTGCTCACACAGACAGACAGGCGGATGCTGATCAAGAATATTCATACTTTATCGGATTGGATATGCTTCCTTTTGTCTGTTACATACTGTTGCAGAACGTCACCTTTTTTTCCGGGAATACAAAAGAGAATGGAGACTTGTTACACTACTTGATCATACCCTATCATCTACACTCTGGATGCGTACAGGGTAACTGAGAAAGCCAATTGTCACACAAGAACTACGATATGGCGCAATAGCAATCGTGGGTTAACTGAGCAATAAAACTAATATAATCGCTTAGATACCAAGCTAAGAATAGCAGCTCTCTGGCTAATTTTATGCAAGTCAGCCTGGGTGGGTTAAAAAACACTCTCACTCTTCCAGGGTTATAATGGTGGTGCAGTGCGGTATACAGTTATACAGAAGATGCTTAAATAAATATGTAATTGCTTTTATTGTATACCATGTGGTTGTTGTTGGCTTTTTTCCTTAATGCAGAACACATGTTAACAATATAGTAAAAACAAAGAAAGCAAAAACTGCTTGCTGTTAATGCTTCTGGAGGTGTTTTCAAGGTCGACTTTGGTCCGTTTCTTTTCGTGGAGTCGCATGACAAAAGATTCAAATATATCTCGGAACAGTACAAGTTTATATAGATAAGTATTTTTATTAACAATAATCGATCAATTCGCAGTTATATTTGATCTTAAATGTAATACTTTACAGTAATAAAATAGTTCATGATCCAGCAGGGCTTAGGAACCACAATAAACAAAAAAAGTAATTCTTTGTTTTAACTTGCTCAATATATAATATAATTATAGAATCTCATAAACGTTATATAAATGTTGTGAAAACAATTTGAGTTCTATTTGCTCTCTTCATAGTAAAAGATTTACTGCGATTACATAATCAGAGCCATATTTGAATGATGATGATGAAAAGCAAGAAAAGAAAAGCTTGGCTTTTTGTAATGATTTTTTCCCTTAGAACAATATTAAAATCAAAAAGAATTACAGCAAAAAAATAAGTATGGCAATTAAATTAACTGTTTTTAGCAATTGCACCTAAATTCCCAGATATATATTATAAAGTGAGCTTATGTATAGAATATGTATAACTTAGCATAATCATTTCTGCTTATCCTTAAAATGATACAGATACATACATAATACATATAGTCGATAGTTGTAACAGTTTCCAAATAGTGCTTTAAATTCGAATTTAAAAATCAAAATATGACTATAACATTTCATTATAATGATTGCGCAATTATATGCGGCACAGATTCAAACAGTTACGATGTACACATATATATCCATATATCCTTGTGTGGTAAATTTCCAAATTATAATAAAAGTATGCAAAATATATAAATTAATGGTATTTATTGTTGACTTATTAACTTGAAAGAAACTTAGAAACGTGCTTAAATTAGTAAAAGAAGATGACGTCAAAACCATATCATAATGAAAAAACAAATAATAAAAATGACTAAACTTTTATCTTGTACCGATTTCAAAGGTTTTCTTTGTGCATATCTCGGACTCACACTTGATTTCTCTCCCTCTCTGTACCTCTTCCCCTCTCTCTCTCTCTCGTTGACACACTCACCGCTCGCTATCTCTCTCTCTCTCCCTCCCTCTCTCCTTTGCTGCGTGTGCTCAGCTCTTCTTATCTATGGGCCATAGCTATCTATTTGTATACTTCTGGATTAAGGTTTACGAAGCTGTCTTAGAGGATTAGAATGAAAGCCGAGTAGCTATTAAAACATGGCTCACAATATTTACACAAAACCAGAGTAAGTAAAATAGTTAAGCCTTTGACTTAGCAATTACTTAGTATATACAGAGATATATATACACACACACACACACACACACACACACATACATATATATATATATCTTATATATATATAATAAGTATTTGTTGTTTAACATTTATCTTCTAGTAAGTTGTTAACAGGCTTACATAGGTTGGCATTATCTTAAATACACGTAGTGACAATAAAGTGTCTGAAGACAACAGTAAAAAACAAAAGCCTAAAGCTAACTAACTCAACAGCTGCAATGTGACATGAAAACAGAAAATCATAAATGTCTTCCATTGTTTTTTCTATGATAGATAGACTTGTAAGTGGGGATTAGTTTAGTTAAAACTCGCCTTGTTTTCTATACAAATCAACTTTATTAGAAAAAACTTTCTTTTCCATAGTCAATAGTTACAATGTTCATTGAACCGTTAACATGTCTTTTAAAAGGCAAGTTACAAATATATAATCAAGTAAATGGCCTTTTCGCTATAGTTATTGCTTTAGTTAAAGTCGAATCGAATCAAAAAAAATATATGAAAATGTAAAATACACAATCATCATAATAATAATATTAATTATAATAATAATCGTAACACAAAAACAGTAAAAGTTGCAGAATTGAAGGACCTAAAGATATGCATACATATACATATATATATATATATATATATATATTATATAATGCTTAGGCTGGGAATTGTACAGCACAACGGTCTCCGCGTGCAACTACCTCAGAGTCGAGGTGCTGCGCATTAGATGAATGCATGAATACATTTAGAGTTGTATGGAGGACATATCAAGTGAAGCTGCGTAAATACGACTAGGATGAACCAGGAGCGTAGCTGGAGAGAACTGGTGTGCTAAACGAATTGTACTCGCGCTCAAAATGGTGTTTACATGGATTGACAGGGGTCGTGGCGGGGGGGTTGGAGAATAGACTTGTAATGTCTTCGATCAGCCTAAAATTGAAATGGAGGCGTGTCGCGACAGGTGTGCGAACCCATTGGTGTAATAACCACATGCAGGGAGAGCGTATTCTGCTTATTGCCCGTCAGATGTGGACTCAAAGAGCGCGATGTGAGCTCCTCGTACGGCAATAGATTATCCAAATTGATGACACGTGCCACCTCCGAAAAGTATTCCGATCGCTCCACCACAGTCCGTATATGGGCAATCTTATTCTGTTCACCAACAATCAGCACAGCAATCTAAAATACGGGCATTTTCCAATTATATAATACATATACATACATATATATAGAAATATATAGTGTACCTTAAAACGTTCCTCGCCAATATTCTGGTGCTTGCATGTGACTCGCAGTCGCACCGTATTGAGTGAGCAGCCGGGCACATCCTCACCACACACCATTTTGGCCTTATTATATCTGACGCCACGCGGAAAGAATTCAATTTCCCAAGTCATGCATGAGTCTGCAAAAATTATTTTGTTAATTTCGAATCGAATCATATCATTAAATAGTATGCTTATAAGATGGAATACTAGCAAAATGATTTATTCAATTTGGACTATCAGCATTTTAAATATACCCTTTCTACTAAATAATTATTCCAAGTTCTCTACACAAGATACTCTTCTGTATCTTCTCATAACCTTATCGAAATCGAAACGACTTCAATGCGGAATTCGCCTCTGGTAAAGTCTCTCAATTTTCATTGATTTACTTCTCTGATTTAAATATAATAATTAAGCTCGACTCTCTGATGAAAATCTTACCAATCTGAGTTCGTTCAATATCAAAAGCTGCGTTTCCTAATGATATTCTTACAGTTGATCAATAATCAAGGTTTATTATATGTTAATAAAAACACTATGTCTTCTTCGGAAATCGATTTATACCGGTATTCTCGTCATCGATACAATTTAATAAATTTGATCTGTCAAATCTGTGGCTTTTATACTCATTCAGACCCATTTGGCTGCTGATGCTGATCAGGAATATCAGCATATACCGAATATTATATGCCGTCTGCCTGTTATATAATTGCATCCTTTCCCCCATTTTATTATATTAAATTAAAGAAAAACTAATCGATTGCTGCTATGGAAGCTCTATCTATATCACATAAGATATAGCAGTACTATGGATAAGATAAGATAGATAGAAAGATAGATAGCGAGATGGATTGAGGCACTCACCATCTTCAGTCTCGGCGATGTGACGTTGGGAAAAGAAGCAGGTGACATAGTTCTTATAGTGCTCGATCTCGTCGAAATTGTGCACATCGATGCGAACACTCCACGTGTCGTTCCAGTAGAGACGCGGGGTGAACTGCAGCTCACCGCATTCGGTTTTGCGCACCTCTCGCACCCGATCCTCCTGCCCCGACTGGTAGCTCATGCCGATGGCGATCCGTTCGACGAGGAACTCCTTGTGGTATTCGACCAGCGGGACAATCAGCAGATGCGACAATTCGCGTGGCGTCATCATGCCAAATCGTATATGCATGACAGTCTGTTCGATCAGCTCCATGAAGGTGTTGGCCCGCTTCTCGGCACTGAGGCCGGGCATCGCTTCGATGAGGTCGCGTCGATGGAGCAACCAGGTCTGCAAGATGGTAAACAATTTGTACTCGCTGGTAATGACAATGTCATTCTGTTGGAGGAGCAACTGTAATATGGCCGGATCCATATCGATAAAATCCTTCGATTCGGCGACCATTTCCAGATTCCATTTGAGGAAACGCTTAAGCGTCTCGGTGAGATCATTGTGCGTGGGCGTAAACGATAGAGTATACTGTAGCCAGGATACCAGATAGCCACTGGTTGCCGCCTTTGCGACATTCTTATTCATATAGCCGACGCACAGTTCGATGAGATCCCGCACATTGTATTTGTCGGAGAGCGCCAGCATCGGCATCACCGTCTGCAGCGTCACCTCAATATGACCCACATACAAATATTTGATGAACTGTGGAAAGACGGCCGAGCAGCAGGCCTCCTCGTGCAGCTCAATCACATCCTTGCTGCACTCGTTCCACTCCCGATTCATGAGCATCACTTGAAAGACATCGCTGCTCGCGCACAATATGACCCGATGTGCCGGATACTCCCTGCCATCCACCAACAGCACAATGTCCGACATTAATTGCTCCGCATACACGGTCGCCATCTTATTGAGCACGCTGTTCGCATCAATCATCTGAAGCAGAGAGGGGCATTAATATAAAACGAAGGAGGAGGGGGGATTCTCTTTACTTACTGTGCTGGCGCCGTCTTGTGCCTCATCCGTTTCCAAGCACTTGCGCCGCTTTGCATCCTGATCATCATTGAGATTGGTGCCGCCAATTTCGTGGCCGCCATTTGTGGAACTAGATGCTGCCGCCGCCGCTGCTGAGACAGCTTCGCCAGCTGATTGGGCAGCAGGCCCATTAGAGCCCGCAGGAGGAGGAGGAGTAGCGGCAGCAGCAGCAGCAGCACCAGCAGCAGCAACACCACCAACAGCACCACTTACACCAGCTGCAGCAGCAGCAGATGCAGCAGCAGCAGCACTTCCACCAGCAGCACCGCTGCCACCTGCACCGCCAGAGGCCGCAGCGCCTCTGCTATTTGCGTTCATACAAAAACTCTGTCTCTGTCTCTGACACACTGTCACCTGTGTGCAGCTGGAGCAGCAGCAGCAGGAGCGACAACGGCAATAAGAGAGAACAGAAAAAGAAATCCGAAATCGATCGATGTGGCAGCACTGGCTGGACTTGGGCGTCTACAGCACCAGTTGTGCACGAGCCGTGGGAAAGGACATGCCCAAATGCTTTACCATGAAACTTAGCAGCACGATGGAAAACAACAAATTGCGTTTGTGGATCAGTGTAACCGTACTGCTGCAACGAGAAAAATACCATGCCATACCAATGCTATCAAAATACCAGTATTTAATACCAAGTGGCACTTTTAATTTAAAATTTACAACGATAACTATTATAAAGAAGCCAACTATGTTAAAAATATATATTTTGGAATATGCAATTTTCGAATCAATGTGAATAAACAAAATATAAATGTTGCTAAGTCACTTCAACAAATTAATGGTTAACATTTAAGCCAACAGTCTTTCAGCGTAACGTGAAAATAACTTTAATTCGATGATAATCGAAAACTAAACTGAAAATAATAATAATAATAATAACAACAATCAGTTCACGATTCCAAAATTGTCTTTATTAGGTTACTCGAAAGGATAAATTCATTTACAAGAATTATGTTTAAAACAAAAACTAAAAGAGATTTACAATGTTGGAAAGTGGAAAGTTGAGATCAAACATGCCAGATATCTCTACTTGTTGTCGTACATAAATAGACTATATTTAAATTCAAATGTTTCTACAACATATAATATCTCATCTCGAAATAGATATTTGGCACATGTGAAACAAAACTTAAGAGCAAGTAAACAAGCAAAGCAATGCAGCTAAAAGGACAACACGAGCATCTAACACAAAACTGAATTGTATTAATCCATTGCTTCAAATACAAATTTATTGTTTTTTTTTTTACTGTCTTTTCCTATTTGTTTTTTTTTTTTCATCTTTTTCTCACCTTTTCTTTTTTGCTATATTTGTAAATGAATGCCTATTTGTACCAAAAAAAAAAAAAAATTAAAAAAAAAATGGCACAACTCTATGAAAGGATGCCCTCATAAAGGCTTACAGAAATTGGATGACTTTGGCGCGATGATGACAATCGTTCATGTTATTGTGTATATGTTTTATTGTTGCTGTTGGTGTTGCTTTTGTTGTTCACTTCAGGTTGGGATTTAGAGCTCATCGTGTCCAATGAATTTCTTGATATATGCAAGCAGCTCGGGCAGAGATCGGCTGCCCTCGTACTCATTCTGCCGCTGGCCATTTTTGTAGAGGAAGAGCGTCGGATAGCCCTCGACCTGTTGATCGATGCAGATCTGTCTGTTGTCCGGTGATGTGCAATCGACTTTGGCAATAGATATGCCAGCATCGCTGGCAAGCGCCTCCGTTGCCAACTGCTCCCAGGTGGGCTGCAATTTTTGGCAGTGTCCACACCAAGGTGCATAGAACTTGATGAAGGCGATGCCATCGGCGGTTGCCTTTTCGAATTCATCTTTGCCATTTAATTGGAGTACGGTTTGTTTTTTGGTCGCGTCCAGTGCATCTTTGGTGGCATCGTTTACATCGTTGCTGCCGCTGGGGGCACCAATCATTTTCTCCACATAGGTTTTCAGTGTGGCCAAATCACGGGCACCAGCATATTTCTCAATCTTTTTACCATCCTCGATCCAAAGCAGCGTCGGATAGCCCTTCACCTCGAAATCCTGACAGATGCTCCGATATTGAGTGCAATCGATTTTTGATATCGTTGCCGCCGGCTCCTTAACCAGCGCCTTGGCCAGCTCCTCCCACGTGGGCGCCAAATGCTGTCGATTAATGCACGATCAATTAATATTTTGATTTTCATCAGGGATTATATGGTGGCGTTAACACTACCTGACAGTGACTACACCAGGGCGCAAAGAATTTGACAAAATGATTGCCACTCGAGACGTGCTTGGCGAACGTATCCTCGGTGAGCTCAACGACCTTGCCCAAATTCGGGTTCTGTTCATCCTTCAACTGTTGACCGCTCAGATCCTCGGAAGCGGGCGTATTCAGTTCCTGATTGATGAAATCGGTAATCGCTGGCAAGTCCCGAGTACCCTTGAATCGCACCGATTCCGTCTCGCCCAGTTTAAAGAGTCGCAACGTTGGATACCCAGTCACCTGATGATCGGCGCACAGTGTCTGATGCTTTGTGCAGTCCACCTTGGCAATCTTCACCTTTGGCTCATCGATATTCATAATCTCAGCCAGCTGCTCCCACAATGGATGCAGACGCTTGCAGTGGCCGCACCTGTGGGAAGAGCAGATGATTGTTTTTAAATATATAGCTACTTGTTTTTTGTATCGACTGGCTTTAGTTGTCGTTAAATAAATAACTAATAAAGTATTTTTACATACAAATGTTAAAAAAAAAATCAGCAAGACAGATGTGTTTTCAAATTAACAAAGTGAAGAAATCGTTGAACCAAAAACATAAATTGAAATTTCTTAACATTGAAAAACTAATTATTCATTTATTTTAAACAGTTTCCTAATCTAGTTTAAAATCACGTATTGATAAGGCTGATTATTATAACGGCTGTAAGCTGATTAAATTAACTAATGATATACCTGATAAGAACTGTTTTAAAGCCAAGACTTGGAAAGTGGAAGTAAAGAAAGCTTAAGACTAAAGCATCAAAAACTGGAACGAACCTTCAACTATGCGAGTAGCTACAATCTGTTGATAAGAAATCGTGGAACAAAAAATGATTCACAATAGAAGTGAAACTTAATGAGAAAACAGTCGCTTTGTGGATCATCAACATTTTTCGCGTTTATTGCCCAAAAGTGTTATACCCATAAATGATGATAATAATATTAAATATGTGTGTATATATTGTGTGCGTGTGATGATGTGTAGAGAACTGATTAGGACCGGCCGCTTAACTAAGTATTAGTGTGTAATTACAGTGTGTCAATCAATGGCAGTTTGTCAACTTTTCCCCCAGTGGAACCTAAACGCAAAGCTCCCTCTTGACCGGTTCAAGCCCCTTATCGTGGTACGTGTTCAAAATGCAACAAAAGCAACAAAAACCACATATAATATTACACTTGTTTAAATGTGCTTAAATAGGACAATGTGCTCTAAACAATAATATGTGTGTTATAGCAAGAAAATATGTTTTTTTCTAGTGCTTTTTCTTCTCTTTTTTTTTGTTTTGTATGCTTGCCAACACATGTTTAAACACATGTACACATGTTAATAGTTATGTGTGTATGTGTATGTTGTTCCTGTGTATGCACAGATGTTTTTTTTTTAAGATTGCGTGGCTGCATTTGTATGCGTGTCTTGTGTGTGTGTTGCGTTTCTGGAACATTACTTATTTGCCGGCACTGTTCCCAATAGGAATATAGAATTGTCAAATTGTCAAAAACAAAAACACAAAAAACAGAAGAACAAAAAAAGAAAGAAATTAAACTTTTAATATTGCTTACCATGGCGCAAAAAACTTAACAAAGACATTGCCGGCACCGATAACCTCATCGAATGTTTCCGGGTCCAGTTCGATGGCGAATTGCTTTTGTTCTGTTTGTTTTTGCTCCTCGTCGGTGGCGGCTCTGGCCAAATATGGCGAAATGCTTAATGCACAGGCGGCATACAGCAGCGGAACAATTGATTTAAATAACATTTTGGACTGAGCTTGAAATTGATTGCCTGCCGTTGTCGTTGCCCCGTTGCCGTCTTAAATACGCCACAATGAAATATGTTCGCTGGTCGGCAGTGTGACCAAACTGTGTGTGGCACAGCAAATACCAAGCCGGGCAGGTATCGATGATTTATATGATGACTATGATAACGATACTGAGTATATTTTAAATTATGCGGATCGTTTTTACAGCTGTTAATCAATTTGGTTAGCTTAAGCTTATGTTAATTAATAACATGTTAATTTCATGTTGTGTATTAGGTTTTAATTAAATAATAATAAAATAAATACAAAGATTTAAAAGCAGTTAAGTTTATGTTAAAGAGGTTATCTTTCCAGTTAAGATTACTTCAGTGTTGATCCGTTATTTTTCATCCCAAGGTATTCATCCTAAAAGTATGCCCTAAAATAGTGATTTTCTGAAACCTATTTATAGATTTTAGTGCTTATCGACTAATTTTTGTGGTTAAATATTTCTACATATTGTATAAGCCTAGAATTAGGCTGAGAAATATGCACAATATAATAAAAACAATTTCAATTAATTAATTTCCATTTATTCAAATATGCTTTTTCAAAAGAATTTGAAAGGCTTTTCTCTTCAATCACAATCACTGTCATTTTCGCCTTTCCCGGATGTCATCAGCCTAAAATCATCTGACAGATTTTCTTCTAGATTCAACTATTTTTAATTCAGACATGTAGATTATGTATAAAATGTGGAGTCTATTAGTGCACATGATTATAGGTTATATATCTATAATTTCCCCACACAATTATCGAAGGGTTGTTTTTGAAAACACACTGAAATACAATTCTTATTTATAGACAATATTATTTTTATATATATCTGCGAACATATCCACATTTTACTGAATAATACGATGTATACGAAATTGTTGACTTGAGCTTATTAGCTTTGAGTTTTGAGTGATTCCCAAATAGAATTCGGAGACAGATAGAAAACAGTCTTGAAAGTAGTTGTGCCTTTAAAAATAGCACTTGTTTACTTTGCCTCACAAAGCAACTAAATATAATCTAGAATTAACATTTAATATATATGTATACATATATATATTTTTCCTTTTTAAAATATCGATTGCATTAAGTTTTGATTCTCATTTTATGCCCAAACACTTGAACTGTGACTTAATAGCTAAAGTTTGTCCAAGTTACTCAGTAACTTGAAGCGCCAATCATTTTGCGTATCTGCTCGAACGACAGCCAAAAGGTGAGCGACCAAGGCGCCATCCGGATCCAGCAGGGCAAAAAACCCTTGTAGAGCGCCACGAAACCCTCCCTAGCGACAGTCTGGCGCAGGCAATCCACAGATCCCCGATAGAGTAGACCACTGCAAGTAGGAATGGAAGATATATATATAGACTGTGCTGGTCGAGATATGTCAAAAGAATCTTTCCTACTAAGCGAATCTAGAGAGCCCATTTATATATCAGACAGATACGAAATAATTTTAAATACATATATGTTATACAAATGAATTGAGCGAATCTAGATAACCGATCATATAGATAAAAAATAATTTTGAATACAAATAAATTGTGTTCCCCAAAACTTGAGTAGTTATTAATATAATTTGCAAAGGCGAGTGCTTTAAAACCCAAGTCTCCTACAGGGTATATATGCTACAGGGATTGAGGGATTACTTACCGGCCCAGCTCATCGGTGGGCTGATTCATAATGCGGGTCTTGACCACATCGGCTGGTGTGCCCATGATGGCCGCAACGAAGCCCGCACAGATGGAGGCAAGCACATGGACCGTGTGACAGTCGGGCATTTGGAGGCGATGCATGATCAGATGCTTGATCGTATCGTATGTGGTCAGATCACCGAGATTGACCAGAGCGGCACGCTGCACATTGGGTATGCTGCCCTTCCACAGACCCTTGATGCCGCCGCGCTGAACGATCTGTTTTAGGGCATGCGCCGAACCATGCACCCTTGGCGCCTCACCCATCAGCCGGCGTCGTCCCTCCATCTGGATTTGCACCTTGACCAGATCAGCGGGCGAGGCGAGCCATTGAGCAACGGCACCAGCTGTCACACCGCATATTGCCGACTTCCACACGGGCAGCGCATGACTTCCATTTTTGGTGAACTCCTTGCGCATCAGATCGTAGCTGCAGATCCGCACCCCGCTATCAATATAATAACAGACGACATTAGTTTTCGATCAATTCATATATTGGCGGGCGATTATTATTATTATTATTATTTTTATTTGTTTATTTTTGTTATGCTAGCAATGCTTAAAGAAATATAAAGTGACATTTCTGATACCCTTGCAGAGGTGTTTCCTGGTTTCGGGATGAGCATTTATCCGATTGCGTATAAAAAGTATATTGATGAGAACTTATTTACATGGGGTATATATCAGACAACTATATCAGCTAGACGGCATAGACATTATACACATCAACATGGGGACAATCCTTAAATTTAATGGACTTTAATCTGCAAGGGTATTTAAGCTTTGGCATGCCAAAGAAAGCAATTCTTCTTTCTGGATTTCGATTTGGATTTTGATTGTTAAATTGTTTTTTTTTTTTTTTTTTTTTTTTTTTGGATTTTTGGGTATTTTTTTTTGTTTTTTTTTTTTTTTGCCCACCTATAGACGACGTGTCTGTAGAGCGCCGGCGTCACGCCCTGCCACAATTTGATGGCGCCCTCCTCGCGTACAATGCCAAAGGCGGTGGCGACCATGCCGCGATATTGCATCTGGTAATAGGGGGGTGGTTGGGTTGGTTGGTCAGTTGTTTCTCGGTTACTCAGAAATATGCATCATAGAACATATAGGCTATCCAATACACATGTACACACACGCACACGCGCAACAAAACAGTTGTAAGTTTGACACATTTAACAAAAATACACACAAAACAAGAGATGTGGCATAAGAAGTTTAAAGTGTGGTGTGGTGTGGGGTGGGGGTGGAGGTGGAGCTGTAGTGTGAGGGGAGTGGAGGGTTGAGTGTGGTTTGAGTGAATAACATTTAGTGTTGACTACTTCAGCAATACAACAGAAATAAGATCATTAAATGCCTCTAATATCCATATCTATATTTTTCTACCGATCGGATGGACACACTACAGAAATAACCCCTTTTTATTTGGCTTATCAATTGATAATGAGTATTAATCATAGCAGATAAATAAAAAATAAAACAAACAGTAATTTACTTCGGCATATCGAAGCTATTCTAGAAAATTGATTACCCTTGCAGTTGCGATAATTAATTCCAATTTTAATTCTTATTTGAAATCTCGCCCATCTACGCAATAAATCAATTAATATTCATTGTTGTACAACTACTAATTTCTGGCAGTTTCACTTTCACGAGCGTTCACTGTATCACAGAAAAAAAAACAAAAAATAACATAAATACAATAATATAAAGTGATAAGAGTAACATCAAAAGTATCGTTCAAGGCTAACGAACCTTTATTTTAATCGAAATAAAAGCCGTTATCTGCATTAAATAAAAATCGTTACGGTTATCGATTGTAGGAAACAATAAAAGATGCGATCGCAATTTGATAGTGGAGATAGTGATAGTGACAGAGTGTGATAGACACAGGCGCACGGATATTGTTGTGGAGTGTGGCGGACACAGTTATAAGATGATATTGTGGTATCGGTTGTAACATGTAGCAACCTGCAAGGATATATATATATATATATATATATATATATATACATATGCATTTACATAGAAATATATATACATATATGTATGTATGTATTCATAAGGTTGTTTTAGCAATTGGCAAAGCCGGGTTCAAAAGCGAAGCATGCATTAAACACCCACAACAACAGCAAGCGCTTAACACCAAAACTGAACTCAAAGCGGAATAACAAAAAACAAAATGAGAAATAAAACTACTCACATTTGATTTGACGACGCCAGTGGTGGTCACACTGGCCGCCTCGCCTTGTATTTGCAGTCGCGTCTTTGTCAGATCTAACGGATATGTGGCCAGTTCCGCAACAGATGCAGCCACAACAGATACAACATACGTGCAGGCAAAAGAATCCGCATAATCATATTTAACCGGTCGCAGCTGGTGGCGACCACTGCTGCTGCTATTGCTGCTGTTGTTGGCTGCTGCTGCACTCGCTGCAGTTGTTGCTGGATTCGCGTTCCCGTCGCTGCCGGGCACACTGGCCGTGGTTATGGCAGCAGCAGCAGAAATTGCCTGTGACGCTGGCATATTTCAACTGTAATTGTTAATAAATTACAATTATATACAAAAAAAAAAACAAATATGTATGACAACTATTTCGATAAGCCAAAAAAAAAAACCATTTATGCCCAGCTGCGATTCTGATTGAACTGCTGCTGATTTTGGCTAAATATTTGTTTTGGATCGCGTGACTTTTTGATTTGCTGCTTGATTCAACTTATTAAAGGATGCTGTTTGGTTCTTCGTGTATTTAATTTACATAACATTCGGTAACAACAGCAGCAGCAACAATAACAAAAAGCGCCAACGCTTGCCAACAACGTCAAAGTACAAAAAAAAAAAAAAAATAAGAAAAGCAACACAAACAAAAATCAGAGCCAAAATTAGTATTGGCTTTTTTTTTTTTTGGTTAGTGTTTCGCTCGCCTTTTATTCGGTGGCCGCAATGAACGCCGTGTATTGGCGCTATATTTTCAATTAAACGCACGAACTTGATCGGCTATTCATTGTAGTGTTGATATTGCCCGTATATTATTTGTATGTATTTTTTTATCAACTTCATCAATAAAACAAAGAAATATCTGTGTCAAAAACAAATCCAAAACTGACGACAGTGCTGCAAAGCGTTCAACGGGTGGCAGCACCGCTCATGGTTGCCACCTGGTTGAACATTTTTGCATTTTCTAATACCTTTATTTAGATTTGCATAATGAGTATAATGAATTTCAAAAGTAAAATTATTAGATATATATGTATTTTGTATGCCCTTTAGAGGGAAAATATTTGAATTTATGTTCAAAATTAAATTAAAATACATGTTATATACTGACCATAACACATTTGCAACGTAATTTATAACAAATATTTTTTGGAACATTGATACATTTGTAAATGCGTGACACACTATTGGTGGAGATAAGCATCGATAACGATAACGATAGTGAATGCAGCAGACAGCTGTTTATGATTTAATTGGCCTTGCTATTTCAAAACGAGCTTTGCCTGCTGCTGCTGCTTCGCTACTGCTTACTGACTTTGTTTACTATGCGCTGATCACAAGCCCGTAACGAGTTAACAGTTGCACTAATCGAATCGAGTATAACCCAATTACGACACCAGCCAATATAAATATTGCCAATCGCAACAGCAACAAGAAGAAGACGTACGTTAATCATTCATTAATGTAAGTAGCAATATGGCTCCAAAGGCATGAATCAAATTCTAATGTATATGTTGTGTGTGTGTGTGGCGTTAGTATGAGCAAGGCGGAAGACGTAAGTGCAACAGCGACAGCAACAGCCGCGCCCAAAGCGCAACAGCTGGAAACATATCGAGCCTACATTGTCACATGGAATGTTGGCAGTCGATTTCCGGATAATATTTCGCTGCGTCAGCTGCTCGGGCTGCATGACGATGCCAGCGGAAAGGCGGATGATCAGGATCTGCCGGATATCTATGCGATTGGATTGCAGGAGGTGAATGCACAGCCCCAGCATCAGGTGCTCGGCCTGTTCAAGGAGGATCCGTGGACGCACAAGGCAAAGCAACTGTTGCGTGGCTATAACTACGTGGTCGTGAAGACCGAACAGATGCAGGGCCTGCTGCTTACGATGTTTGTGCGGCGACAGCATGTTGAGCATCTGAAGGATATGGAGGCGGAATTTACACGTACTGGCTTTGGTGGCATTTGGGGCAATAAGGGTGCAGTCAGCATACGGTTCACGTTGTACGGCTGTGGCCTGTCCTTTGTCGTTGCCCATTTGGCTGCGCATGATCATCAGTTGGACGAACGCATTGAAGACTACAAACAGATACTGGAGAATCATCATTATCATGTGAAACGCTATCGGGAGATCTATGATCATGACTATGTCTTTTGGTTTGGAGATCTCAACTTTCGTCTCAACGGCAGTGATACGGCGACGGAGGTGCGCGACGCTCTTCGGGATGAGAAGCAGCATGACGCACTCATCCAGCGGGATCAGCTGTACGAAGTGCGCGAGAAGTCGCAGATGGCGTTTCAGGTGCTCCACGAACGTCTGCCCGCCTTTCCGCCCACATTCAAATTCAAGGAGGGCACCAGCGACTATGATTTGAAACGTCGTCCGGCGTGGACGGATCGCATTATGTACGCCGTACAGCCATCGAATCGCCAGCCCGGCATGCAGCTAGCCATCGAGCAGTGCTCGTATAAATCCCATCCGGCCTACAACATCAGCGATCACAAGCCGGTGACCAGTGACTTTACACTTAAACTGTATCCGAATTATCGGGCGCCCGGCGTCACATTTACGCCGATATCCGTTTGGCTGATTGGCGATGAAAATACGGTGGAGTATTGCAAGCAAATGGAATTCGATGAGGGACCAAACGATTGGATTGCCATATATGGCATTGAGTACGCCAGCCTGGCGCATTATGTGGCCTACGAGTATGTGAATCAAGCGGAGTCCCCAACCTCATCGGATTCCAATCAGGAACATGCTTACTTTGACACGCCGGCACCGCGTCAGCGTAGCGAACGGCATCATCATCGGAACCGGCAGCGATTGCGCCGACAGCAGGTCGCCAACGAGGAGCTGGTGCGTCTGGATTTCGCCGACGATGTCGAGCTGCGTCATGGGGAACAATATGTTCTCATCTATTTCCGCAGCACCGGATTGCGTGGCGTGACCAGCGTGTCGGGCATCTCAGCTCCATTTGTGGCGGAGAAGCGAAGTGGTTCCCCACATCGCACGGAATACCATGTTGATTAGCTAGCGGAGGCCTTGGACATTTATATAATTTAGTCAAAAATTGACAGAAATGTGTTGGCCTTGTTTCTTATTTAATTTGCTTTATTTGTTGCAATTCTCGATCTATGTATGTGTATGGTCTATAATCTATATACTTCGTATAGATCGCATTTCTTGTTATCACAATATGTAAATGTTTGTTGTCAATGTATGTTCATATTGTAGATATTATATCTATATCTAGATTTATATATATGCATGTTCGCTTTCGCTCTTTATACATTTCGTTCACATGTAATGTGCTTATTAATTTTTTTATTACGTTTACTATATATGTATATATGTTTGTATATGTATATATTATACACAAATACACGAACAAACTTTAACAAAACCACCTTAGAAGACTGTTCCCTTCTACTATATATATATATATATATATATATATATATATATATATGCAAAAATGTTACTAGCATTGTCAACCTATTAACTGTATATATATATTTACATACGGATATCTTTTGTAGACCGTTTGCATTAATACGCTATAAAAATTTCAATAAGACTTTAATCCATTCCTTTCGTAAGACATAAGTTTTTTATAGTATTCGCCCTTTTCTGGTAAAATAACGCCTATAAAACTTTGCTTCAGATATGGCTTATATCATTGAATCCGCTTTCTTTTGCTTAGCATTTTTAAGCATGAATTTTTTAAAGCCATAACTGGCATTTTTCTTTATAATTACCAATTTGATGAATTATTTTTCACAGACAAAAATAAATGTGTGTGTACAGACTATATATTATGATTAGAGTTACATCTATTCGAAAAATTTGATGGTTGCTATATGCATATTTATTCATTTTCAGCATATGCAATTAACCTGCAAAAAAGAGTATTAAGATTCGTCATGCGTATGAGTGACTTGTGTGTAAGTTGTGCATAGTTGTTTTGCGCAATGATCTTTATTTATATAAATGATGATGTCGCATTGTTGAAGCATTTGAAGCGTTTCTTAACCGGTTTTCACATTTAAATGAAATCGCAAGTCCCATAAAGGTTATATTTACGTCACAGATACAAATATATTGCCACACCTGTCAGCAGCCTCGTTTGCATACAATCGAAATTTTGCCCGCAAGAAAAATGACAAATTTTGGGCAAGATTGAGGTAGAATCAACTAATAATGAAATGAGAAAAACGTTTTGTTTTGTTTTTTTTTTTAACATACATAAATGAGTTTTTATTTATTTGTGGGCGAGATGCATATTTATCGATGAGCATATAAATTAAGTATAAATACTTGATATAGTAGTTGCCAGTGCTAAGTTAGTCATCATAACTTTTCTGCACAGAATATGATACAGTAGATAATACACGTACACATATAAATATAAATATAAATATATAGTTTGGTTAGCCTATAGAGCTGCAAAAATTGTTTGCTGAGTTTTCAGTTTTCGGTTTCGTTTAATTGCCCCTTTTCCGACAATTTTCCCTCGACTGTTTATCTATAAAAATGTTGTGCGCAATAAATTACAAAAAAAAAGAACAAAAAAAAAAGCGCACACGCCTTGAAAAATGATTGGGTACGCTCCATAAATAATCAGAAAAGATATTCGAAAAAATACACACATATATATTATATATATATATGCATATATAAACGCATTTACTTCCCATTAACGATTTCTTTAATCTTTGCTCTTTTTTTTTGTTGGCGCTGACTTAACACATTTTCCAAATAACTGCAGACTTTTCAATTTCAATTGTTCGAGCTAATTAATTAAATACTAATCGATTCTGGAAAATATACACTTAATTCTAATTGGGCAAATATGCGTTACAAAATGTGTAAAATTTGAAATTTAAAAATATATAGTTTAGTATGCATATGTGGTAAAAAGTCTATAGCTATCAAATTTCATACATCAATTTCAATTGTTTAATTACAATATGTGTTAACTATAGTTTTACATAGTTATATACATACATACATATGTATATATATGTATATATATATATATGTGTATATATACAATACAATTACATGCTGACTGTAGTTGTTGCGTGTAGTATCAAAAATAGTATGCCTGCTACTTAAGGGTATGTATATATATCCATATACATATATATATATATATATATATATGCATATATATATATATATAATTGTATTCGCTGCCTTTGCATCAGTCAGTTAAAATTTCATATTCGTTGTAGTTGTTTTAAAAAGTATACAAAAAAAAATACATATTTTACTTAAATATATATACACATAGACATACAGATTAACAAATAGAGGGGGGTGGGGGTCAAACAGAGAGGGGGGAAATAACTTTTGGCCTGAACACTTTGGAAGTACTTTACACGTATAGAATAATAACTATCATAATACAATGTTGACATTTTAATAAATATTCCTTCAATTATTTTCTTGTGTTTTCGTTATGTTTTGCTTATGCGGGCGTTAGACGCATTTTACAACTAAAAAAAAAAGCAAATAAATAAAATATTTAATAAAAATTAATAATTGTACTTTTTTTAGTTTCTGTGTTTAAATGTGTGTAAATGAGAGGAGAATATGTTACAATTGCGGCATTAAGCTAGGTAGCACAGTCTGGCAGCGCTGTAGAATTAGCTTAGTTTTTTCTTTCTTTTTTTTAGCAGTTAGCCAATCTACAGACAAATCTGGCAACGCTATTAAACGAGCCACCAATTAACTGTACTTTGCGTGTGTGTGTGTCAGAGTGTGTGTGTGTGTGCGTCCGGTTAATTAAAAGCGCTTGTTTCTCTTGGCATCTTCTTTACCTGCTTTGCTGTTTCTCAGTTTCTGTTTTCAATTCCATTTATGGCTCGAAAATATTTGATGTATTTGTTTTTGCTTTTGGGCCATTTAACCTTGATAAGTTTTTCATTACGTTGAACTCTTGCTGCCATTTCAAAGCAAAGCGAATATTAACCTATTTTTGAATACCCCTGCCCGTTACGGAAACTGAGCAACGACCAGAAGAATGTCGAATAAGAATAAGTATTGTTATGAGAACAATTGACACACTTAATATTATTAAAAAACAAGAAGAAAGTCTAAATTGAAGTGGCTAATACGCTTTCAAAAGAATGTCGATGAGCCTAAAGAAAAAACAACAAAAATATATATAAAATACCCTCACTGAGAAATACATTTTTTTCTAAGGCATGAAAAACAAACCATTACTTTTGCAATCGTTTCAAATTTTCTTTTTTAATATATTGTTTAGTAGTAGGAGAAACAGTACTAACTTTAATTTATAGGGGGATAAGTAAAGTTAATACTGGTCCTGGAATTCTTTTCAATATATGCATTTTTTTTCATTTGCAAAAAAGTAGCTACAAAAATAATATCACCGCTTACAGACTTTATTTATTTCTAATTTTCATAATTATAAAATAATGTCTTTCTCCTTTTTTTAAGCGGATTCTTCCACATCTAAAATTACAAATTGAAAATAGACAGTTTCGAAAAATTTTGCGGTGAGAGATTGGTGCTATTAAGTTGTTTGCAACTGTATATAAAATGGATTTATCTTAACTGTACTGCAGTTCTGTATAAAACATTGGACAGGGTTGTAAAGTGACGAAAGAAAATTGACGTTCAAAGCGGAAGTCAGAAAAAGAAATGCCAAAATAATGAAGCAATTGAAATGACAGAAAACAGCGACATACACAAACACGTCTGTGTATGTGTGGCGATGACGTAAAATGCTAGGCAAGCAGGCCAACCACAATTCCAATCAGAATCTGGCTAATTCGAATGCTGGCGTATTTCTCACACTCGAAACACTTGAAAAGAAAATAACAGCAGCGGAAGAAGAAGCGCAACAACAACTACGACTAGAAAAAAATAAAAACCCAACTCGAGTATAAATGCCTCAACAATAAATTCCTTGTGGCTGCTGCTGACGTTTGGCTAAACAACAGACAAACAATAATACTTAATACATTCATGCATAAATGCTTAGAAAGCACATTGCCTGAACTTATGTTGTTGTTGTTCGTGTTGTGAATTGCTGTTTGAAAGTATTTTTCTTGTGGTGAACAATGGCAACGCTTTGTCTTGCATTTTGCTATTGTATTTATTACTATTTCTACAACATTCCTTGGCCGCCTACACACCGCAAGTCGTTTTGCAACACTGACTTTGACTTTTCAATTAGAATGGTAAATATGCTAAAGTCGTCTCACTCTCTCTCTTTCTCTCTCACACTCACTCACGCACTCGCTTTCTTCTTCTGGCTTTGCCTTGCCCAACACATTTGCATTGCACTCACCGTTATTTGTACATTTCTTTTGTGCCAGCCTTCGCTCAAGTTAAATGCTGTCGCATGCACACACACACACACATGCTTAGATTCATTTGTATATGCATATGTAATTGTCCGTCTTTTGTTGCCTCGGCTAAAAGCTAATTGTCAAAAGCACTTACACACACATACACAACTCAAATACACTCACATTAAGAAAAAGCTTGGCCAGCTGTGGTTGGGCTGGGCAGTTGCTGCTGTTGTTGCTGTTGTCATTGGCAGCTCGGTCAGTGCGCGTGCTTGAATGTTTAACTGTTTTTGTTGGTGTAGTAGCTTTTACGTTTGCTATTGCGCAAGTCTGGCCACTCTCTGCTGCTGTTGTTGTTGTGGTTGCTGCTGCGCTTGTTGTTGTGGTTGCTGTTGCTGTTGTCGGCCTGCCTTCATTAGCATTGCTGTCGAGTTTGCTGCTGCTACTTCTGCAATTGTTGTTGCTTGGTTTACTTTTGCATTGTCTTCGCTCGTCTCAGCTTTCTGCAAAAAATGTGAGGAAACAAAAGGGCAGCAAACGATTACAAATATATTTACGTATTTCATGTAAGTGCGAGGTTAGCTTGGAAAGTTATGAGAAATGCAATAATTTTCATAATGTAGCTTAAACTGCATTAACCCTTTCAGATTATTTTAGATTAATTGGCAATACGAACACGTGAACTATTTAAAAACATCTAATTAAATTCAGCAACAACAACAAATGGGAACTTTTCAAGTTTTTTTCCTACTTATTTTAAACAGAGAGGAAAAGAGGCGCACAAATAAGTTCTTTGTGGTTTGTATTTTAAAGTGAAATTCTCATCAATCTCTAGGAATTTAGGAACCTACCTTGGGATCAGAGTTGCTAATCAATGCAAATTAACAAAGAAGAAAGAAAAAAAACCGACAAAAAATTCCATTTGCTAAGTGACAAATTTTAGTTTAGCAACACTTTTAATACTTGGGCATTTGACTATAAAAATGCACATTTCGAGTGATTTCTCATATTTGTCAGCACAGCTTGTCATAATGTTTTAATATACTTGGTAGAAGGGCATTTAAAAACATCGAGCGTAAAATGCAAATGGGCCACATTGCAATTAAAACTTGAAAAAAAGCAGAACGTATAAATTAAAATTGCCGCTAAACTCAATTAATGAACGGAGCTACGTCTACTTGTATACAAAGATATTTATATATAGACATATAGATTTATACACACACGAGTGTGCGTGTGTGTGTAAATGATTGACATTTCGCATTTGTGCTGGTTTTCTTTTTCTTTTTTGTCGCTAATTTGACAAAGAGCAGTGAAAAGATGCAAGCACGTACTCGGCGGGTACTCGTCGAACTCGAACTCGAACTCCACATTCGCATTCACAGTCGTATTTATAAGATACATTCGCATTTACAAGATACAAACACACACACATACACACTTATTTGTGTGGCATAAAAAGAAAATGTTGATATGCGCGTAGCGCTTGACGAAAGATGCTGTCGCTGCGGCTGCCCCTATCCCTTGCCGCTACCCGATAGCAACACTACCTGCCACTAGGTCTACACTGCAAGAAATATGATCCCAACAAAATGTTTACATAAGCTTTTAAATAGCATTATCAGAAGAGGGGCAATGCGAATTGAACGTTTCTAATTAATTTAGTTACAATTTAAGCCAGCTATTTTTAAAATGTATTTTTTAAATCAAAATATATATAAAAACGAACAGCTATTTTGGGAATATTACGAGCGCGCTGTGCTTACAGCTGCGGAGTGTCAAGCTTAAACCAAAAACACAACCGGAACATAAACCGCAACCGCAACCGCAACCGGAATGAAATTCAGAATTGCATCTGAAATTCAATATTTTGTAAGACCCACTTTCATAAATTAAATTATGTTATTATTTTCACAGTTTTAAGGAATCTATTACAAGAACGTCTACTATGAGTCCATTTAGAATCCATTTAAGACTTGACAGAAATATCGAAGAGGTTTATCTTTCTTTTCTCGCCGTGTATGCCCAGCAGTCGTATTTTGGATCATTTAGGCGGAGCGCTTTAAGTGCAACGTGGCGTGGATCGACATCATCTGCTGGGATGCTGCTCACGGATGCGCCGAGCTGAGAGCGTGACGGTGACACGCTGCCCAGGGATTATGCAAAAGGTAAAGAAAAAAAAAAACAAGCAAAAAGTGGAGAAAAAAGAGCAATAAACCAGAAACGAAAAGGAAGCAAAAGAAATTGCATTCGCAGCTGCGCGCATTAGTCGAGAGTAAAGTTAAATTGCACAGTGGGGCCAGACTGCTCCGTAAATGTCGAAATCAACATAGGTAAACAAATTGCAGCAGGCAGAAATGTTGGTAAATGGAGATGCTCGTTTTTGTTTATAAATAACCAAAAATGAAAACAGACTAAAACCCAAACAAAATTGAGCAACCCTTAAATAAGTTCCATTCATGTCGTGCTCCGTCTCTATTCTCTCCCCTTCTCGCTCTCTCTCTCTCTCTGGCACATGAGTAAACACATTCCAACAGAATTTGAGTACAGTAAACAATAGGGTTGTTGTTTGTGTTTTTAAGTTAACTGAGAAAGGAAATGTACAACGCACTTCAAAATACACTTGAATCATTTGACTACTGAATAAATAGGTGCGAATTCCAGGAGAAGATATTGTAAACAACGATAGGCTTTGGTTTAATAACATTAACTAACTCAGTGAACATTCAGAAAATTATTGGAAAAATCAAGCAGCCAAAATAACAGCTAATTAATTTGTTTTGCTAAATTTTTATTACATAACACCACCGATGATCGACAAAAATTACAAACTGATTCAAAACCTTAATCATAATTTTTAAAATTATAATCAGTGTTCTTCCGACTGTAGAACATCGAACAACCTAGTAGAACTGCATATAGATATATATATATGAGTCAAAAATTAACAATATAAATACATTTATTGCGACCTAGCTTTGTAAGGAAATGCATAAGATTACTTAATATTACCAAACCCTATTCAGATCGTTCCTAAATTACTCAATATTACTAAGGTGTTTATGTTCGGTCTAAAAATAACAAGCTATGCATTTATGGAGCTGGAATGGAATTCTATCTTAATTTGTTTAGACTCACAGAAAATTCGACAAAGCAAAGAGAAAATTTAAGAACCGGGCTTGAATACTGTATTTTGTGTGCCCAAGTTCGATAAAATCTGAATAGAATTACTCAATTAACATTAACTGATAATATAATTTGTTAAAAGCTCCACAGTAATAAAATCACGTTGATACCGTATGTGGATATATATGCTAATTGATGGTTCCGCCAGAGTCTAGTAAATGTTGCAAGATGGAAAAAGGTAAGTGTGGAACGAGTTGAAAGCGCTTACACACTTGACCCAGGCACAGTTTTGAGCCCGGATTTTGGTTTTTTATTTTGAGTTTGCCCAAAAAGGTCGCTTGCGTAAGAGTCCGAGACGTTAATGGCCCAAAGGCAGGTTGGAGCCGCGATGAGTGTGTGTGTTATATGTATGTGTGTGTGAGTGTGCGTGTGTGAGTGCATATGTGTGTGTGTTTAATGTGAGTGGACTGAGAGTCTTTTGGGTAAAACCACCTCAATAAACACAAATACAAAAGCAGCAAAAAAAACACGCAAACAGTCATTTCGAAGAGCGTTGATTATTAGCTTGGTAAACAGACCTTCGGCCACCTCCCCCCTACAATACCCCACCCCTCACACCCAATCTGCCAGCACACAATGCGGCAGCTGGACATCTGTTTCTGTTTTTGAGGCAGGCAGTGACGCAGTCAGAAAAAATAATTCATTTTGCATCATTTTAATTTCGATTTCGATTCCAATTTCGATTTCATTTTGGTTTTCTCCTGGTTATACCCTATTCGAAACTGTGCAATAGAAAGGGTATATTCAAACAGCAGACAAGTAAGCGGACTATCGACTATGGATCTATTTACCGGAAGTATCATCATCATTTATTTAAGCCTTCGCCTGCGCAATTCATTAATTTTCATATCATTATTGAAATTGGAAAAAGGTGTAAAACTTAATAAATTAAATTTTAATTATGATTCAAAGAGCAGCATCTTCATTTTGAAAATGATATGTTTCGGGTCAACTTTTCTTTTGATTAAGCACTTTGAATAACGAACTTTTATAAGCTGCAATTGGGGATAGTCTACGAAAAGAGTTTCATAATTTGTATTTATATTGATTTGTAATTGACTATGATAACCTCGCCACAGAGGGAAGTCGGAAGGGGGTATGTGTTAAGGGGTGGGGGGCACGTTAATGAAGTTTTAGATAGATTAAAGTCGGGGTTTCTCGCTTATCTGAAGAAGTTCTAAAGTTTGTGCTGTGAATATTTGTTCAGTTTTTGGGTTAATGTTTTGCTCGATTTCAAGAGGATCGGTATTTTGTGTGTGTGTAGTTTGTGTGTGTGGTGTGTGTGTGCGAGTGTGTGCATGTCAAGGGTTGCGTTGATTATTTTATGGCCATGTGGAAATCTTAACAGGAAATGTCCGAATTGCCAACGGCGTCGTATGGACGACTGTGACGCCGTTTTGGTTTTCCAACGAAAGAAAGACAATGAAAAACATTTCACAATTTCACAAATTTTATGGCATTTTCAAGTGGACCCGCGATGCAAGAAGACAAATATGAGGAAGAGGAAGATAACCACGAAGAAGAGGAAATTGTTAACGTGGTCGCACAGCACAGCACATGGTCGTAAAGCAATTAAACAATGCAACAATGATGTGGCAACAAAGAACCAGGCAACAACAGCAGGCAACTAGTTGCAACAGTAACAGTATGCCACAAGCGCCGCGGCGCCTCGCCCAAAGAACTGTTGGAAATTCTATATATTTATATATATATATATATGTTAGGATATATCTTCAATGTAATTCCTGTCTGCATTCGGGGCATATGTCCTCTAATTGTGATATTCCCACAGGCATGCATGCATGCATGCTTCTTCCACATGCCTGGGCACGCATTCCAGCAGCGATTGCTCAGTGGGCGTTGCAAATTGACTCACGCTCCTCAAATAAAACAACACATTTGCCATTAGTAATCGCATTGCATTTTAATCGAATCCCTGCCTAGTATATTCAACAGACTCAAGTTGCAACAACCAGATTCCAACTATAAATCGAAAACAGACCTTGTAACTCTGCTGCTATTGATAAAATGGTGTAAACTCGCTATTCTAAACAGCTCTCTGAGATCGGCTTGTTCATACGCACATAGCATATCGACTTGGTTGTTGTTGTCAAGGACATATACGAATAATAATGATCGTTACATACCTTTGCACAACTTCATTATACAATTTCTAACCATTTTCTATGTGCCCATTTCGAGTGTGCGTCAACTGCTACAAATACAATTTCAATGAATGATTTTAATGGAAAAGAAATCGTCTTATCTATAACTCTGTGTATCTTACAAGAGAAAAGTGAGGCGAGTTGGATATATATATATATATATATAGATATATACACTTAGTAAGGTGTGTCTTCGATTGCAAGATATACCTGTGACAAGTGTTTGTTTGAAACATAGCCGCAAGCTTATCTATCTGATAAGTGTGAGATAAATATATATGTGTGTGTGTGTGAGTGTAGTGGTTGTCGTAGTGTGTGTGTGTGTAGATATCTCATGTTTATATATGCTGAACACTCACCTTAGCAAATAGTCTCCATGGGTATCTTTGTGGCAGTTGTCGCCTGACTTGGCATCGTATGTGGATTTGGATTTGGACTTGGACTCGAACTCAAACTTGAACTGTTGCCAGCAGCAATTGTTTGGGGAGTAGGCGATGGCTTCTCAAATGTGGGTGTAGCTGGGGCTGCATTTGTAGTCGCCGTTGTAGTCGTCGGCGTTGTTGTTGTTGTGATGTTCATCGAGGTGTTCTGGGTGAATTCGGTGCCATTGGCCATCGAGGGCAGACCCTGGGAGCTGCTCGAGTGCTGCACCCCATTTGTGGTATTGGTGATATCGTGTCGCAGTCTCGGGCAACAGAGACGTTTGCAGGCGGTCCACACCTGCGGCTGGCAGCCGACCACAATGAAGATGAAGACACCCTGAAGGGCATTGATCAGATCTGTGACCAGCCAGGCACCATGCGGTCCACCCACCAGCCACGAGATGATGTCCCAAATCCAGGTGACGCCCATCACAACGACCAGTTTCAAGCAAACCTTGCCCAGCGCCGATTTCTCCGACGTTGACTTGACATCATCCCGTTTCCACAGGCCACAAGTCAACTGATGCGTTGTCGATATGAAAAGCGCAATATTGGCGCAGAGCAGCAAGCCGATGGGTCCGTAAAAGTAGGCGAATATGGCCAGTGAGCGATTGTCGAACCAGCAGAAGACCTCACCAAAGCCCGGTCGCAGCAGGGATGTGTCCGTCTCCGGCAGCTGATCCACACAAGCGGCAATCGCACAAATAAGCAGTGGAACACCCCAGGCATACGCCGAATACAGCCGTAGACGCAATGATTCCTGATTACGTTCCAGCGAACTGGGACGAAAGTCCCGGAACGTCCACCAGATGTTGAAGCACATCGTGTTCAGCCAAAAGAAGGCGGACAGAAAGAAGAACTGCATTCCAATGGCCAAAAGGAAACAGCTCGCTGACCCTGGTAGTAAGCTCGTGTTCAGCTCCTCGATGGCCAGCAGAATCTTGCCAAGCAGCAGACAGAATACGTAATAGATCTGACAGCGCCAGTGCAACGCATGATGCACAGCCGGCAGCATGTAGCCGGCAACAAGTGTGGCAGCCAGAAAGACAATCGAGATCAAGATACCCACATCGAGCACAGCCTTCTGCAGATTACCTTCATCCCCAAAGGATATGTTATTGTTGTTCGGATTGCTGGGATCGTGATTAAAGTGCTGGGTGCAGGCGATGATCTTCACTTCACCCAGTCGCTCCGTGTGCTCGAGGCAATATTGCGTTGCACTCAGATTGGTGTGGCTGAGTTGCAAGGCGCCCGTGCTGCGATTCAATGTGGCCTCATGCCAATCTCCGGCTATGGCATAGCCGCTGGCATTGCCCAAACACTCGGGCAGTCCGTACGTGGTCTGATATTGTCCCAACTGCAGTTTTGGAGTGAGGATTAGTTGGCCATCCTGTGCTGGCGCTGGCGCAAGGCTACAACTTTTGCTGCTGCTCACGTAGATGCCCCATTTGCCACAACATTTGCGCAGGCGCAAAGGAGTTGCTATTGCTGAAGGAGCGGCAGCCGGGGAAGGATTAGGAGCTACAGCAGGATCAGTATCAGCATCTTTAGGAGCAGCAGCAGAGTTGCCATTGACTAGGTGCGTTTTATCCCCGACCAGTTCCGGTTCGAGGCAAACCCAGGCCACATCCTGATCGATGCAGTAGTTGCTGGGCTGAACGAGTATTCCACGCTCCCGCACCGACATGGTGCCATTGGGGAAGATGACCACATTCGCCTGACGACTGCTAAAGAGCTCGCGTAGTTGCTGTTGCATGGCACAATCGGGTCGCACATTTGGCAATAGTTTTATGAAGCGCGGCTTGGCCCCTTTGGGGTCAAAGAAGCGCAACTGTTGCGTCAAAAACACCAGTGGCATCCACAACTCGGAGGCGCCAGCAATGCAGGCCAGTGTTGTTGCGTTCAAATATTCACCCTGGTGGCAACACTTATTCAACAGAATGCGAGGCGGCGGTGGTCGACCAGATGCTGCTGTTGCAATTGTTGTGGTTGCAGTTGCTGCTGTTGTTGTTGCTGTTATTGTAACATTCTCTTCTTCTTTGTCCGCTTCTGCTACACTTTGTTCGTGGCTCAGCTGGAGTAATAGTAGCAGTAACGGTAATGTTAAGAGTAGTCTAAAGCTTTTCATCTTTGAAAATCTTCGTCGTTTAATGCGGAGAGAGTGAGAGAGAATGGGTGATCCTTCGTTCAATTGAGAGCGAGTTATTGATCCTTCGTTGAATTGAAAGCGTACTTTGAGTTGAGCTTACACTTGTAGGACATATGTGCGCACAAATCAACCACTTCCTTGTTTGACCTCCTTTTATTTGCTGCTTCTGCACACAACACTGTTTGTGGTTTGAAGAAAATACTGTTTTGTTCGGCTAAAGCACTTTCTTGCTGCACACAACACTCTTTCATTTATTTTTTGCGCCTGCCTCCTTTGAGACGCTTTTGTATTAATACTTTTGCACAGCAACAGTGTTTTTCGTTACACCTTTCTTTTTTGCTTGGTAGAAATAATGTACGATTCTTCAATTAAATCTCAAACTCCTGTTGCCTTTTTACAAACAAGCAAAGAGCTTTTTTGTTTAACTGCACTAATACTAACGCAAGAACAATACACACATGCACACTATTTTTCTTGTTGCTGTTGCTGTGCTGTGATATGTCTTATTTATTTTTCTTAGTTTTTTTTTGTCTAATTTGCTGACTATTCTCTTGTGTGGCTTCTCGCTCTTGTTGTTATTGTTGTAACGCTCACGTTTGCAGGCGCTCATTGTCAATTATGTGAAAATACTGTGCTTCTTGGCTGCGCTGCTTCTGCTTTTACTAGCTGCACTGCTCTTCTTGTCTATCTCTTGCATTGTTTGGCACTAGTTGTTGTCACTCTGCTCCCCCCTCTCATAACTTGTCAGATGCATGTGTTTGTGCCTGTGTGTGTGTGTGAGTGTGTTGCTAGCGTCGTCGTCGCCGTCGTTAAGCACGCATGATCTTTTTCTCGACTTCTTCTTTTTGTTGCTCTTGTGAGCTATTCGCTTTCGTCTTGCGTTTCTTACAATTTTTTTGTGTTGTGTTTCGTTTTGGTTCTCAAGCGTAGCAGAAAAATTTGCTTTTCACTTTTGTGCTCTTTTTTTGTTTAACATTTTTATCGTTGCAATCTTTTTCTTTCTCTTTTTTATTTGTTTAAATGCTTGCACTCAAATAAACTGGGCGTCAGTGGAACGAACCGCAATTGAATTTCAAGCGCATCCAGAAACTTATTAATTCGAAAAACATAAAAAAAAATGCCTAGCGCAGTCCGCCTGCAACAGACGAGTACAAAAAACCGACTGACAACTGACTGTTAAAGTAACATGCTGCTGCTTGTTTATTGCCTAAACTGCTTGCACACTGTTGTACCGGGCGATATATCGATAATTGAATTTAAGCCATTCCCGCGCAATCGATAGTTTAGCGCGCACACATTTTTGTTGATGGTGTGCCTTGTGCTTTGTGGTGCTATTATCAACTAAGGTGGTGGTGTGTACAGGATTTGTATTATAACATTGCATACTTCGGGGCGGCAAACGTTATTGTTGGCAAGCTTTTGCATTTGGCTTATGTCGCCGCTAATAGTTTAAAGCTCAGTCTATTCCCAGTATATTGAGCATTGATTTTGTTAATAAGTGTATATTGGGATTAACACGGACTCACACCTCATGCTTGACGCTTTTGTTTGAAATTAAAAAATATTTATTATTTTAACTTGATTTTGCATGGATAAAATATTTGATTTAATTGTGGATTGTTTCTTCACTCTCTCTCTTTCTTCTCTCTCTCTCTCTCTCTCACTCTCTTTTTTTTCTTTTGCTATTTCTCTTGCTCGTTGTTGTTCTGTACCTCTCTTCCTCTTTTGCTGTCTCCCTCTCTTCTACTGTTTCTCTTATTCCTATATATACATATATATATAGATCTAATATGTTCAGATCTATAACCCATCTGTCAGTTGTTGGGAGATCTGTGAACTTGGATATATTGTGAATTATGTTGCAACTAGGCTCAGTTAATTCCTCACGAAAAAAAACGAATAAATAAAACGAGCCCCCTCCCCGTCTCCACAACTCTGTCACCTATCTAAGACGTGAAGGGGGCGTGGGGAGGGGCTAACATGTTGTCTATTTTTGGGGGGTGGCACAGCAGACGCAAAGAAGACGCTGACAAAGACGATGAGAAACAGAAGCCGAAGCCGAAGTAGAAACAGAAGCAGAAGTCGAATTAGATAGAAAATAGAAACAAATCCATTTGATTAAAATCGCATGCAGGAAGCTGGGTGGTTCACGAATTGGGATTTGATTTTGGCTTATTCGGGATTTTGGGTATTATTATTTTTTTTTCTCTATTTTATATTTCTGTTTTTCGTTTTCGTGCATTAAGACATCAAAGTGTGTAACGGGGAGTCGACTCCAATCCACTGACAGCAGTTAAAATCGTTAAGCTAGCGATGTGGAACACTGTCCTTGCGACCTGTTTCCCTTGCCACACACCCGCACCGCCCACTCCACCCACTCCAGCCACTCCATCCATGGCCCCTTCGTCCTGGCCTTGTGCTCTTTGGTGCTTGAAATTAGATTTTTTGAGTGAGCGAGTGATGAACGCCAGCTGGATGAAATTGGCCAGTGTTGCAAAGCATTTCGTTGCGGAGTCTTAAGTGCGCTGTGCGCACTAAAACACGTGTCCAAGCATGGTCGGTGAGAAGGGGGGTGTGTGGAAGGGGCGGTGGTTGGGTTGAGTTCAGGCAGAGCAAAATCCTTCAAAATACAGCTGGTGATTTATGGTAGCTGCTCAGAGAGGGAAAGGTGGCGGTGGGCGGAGGGGAGGGGGAGAGGGAGGGGGGAGTGGCACCAAACAAAATGTTTATGAGCGGATTATGTTTGAATTTGAACAAATTCCAATTGGAAGTTAATGGGCCTCAAAGATTATGCACATGATTAACATGCATCGACAACGACTAGCAGATGCTCTGTAATCAACAAACAATATACTAAGCCCCCATAATCTAAAGTGAGTCAGCCCTATCCACAGTGAATCAATGTAAATCGATAAAAATCGAATATTAATTATATAAGCTATTAAGTCAACACACATAGAGCAATATCTAATAATATTAATTATATTAAATAAATAAATAAATGGGAAATATTAAAATATTAATTAGAATTTAGAAAAATTCAAAACTGATAAATTAAATAGAAAAAAATCAAATAATAATAAAAAATATTACAATTTTTGTTTTTATTTATTCTTTAAATTAAATGAAAATGCAAAAAGAGAGAAATTAATAATATAGATTCGATGTGCAAAACAACAAAAAATTGTACGAAAGGAATTAAATAATAAATTAAAAATAAATTTAAAACCTTATTGTGATGACAGCTAAATGATACCTAGCCTATCTTATCTGTCCGATTCTGACGGATCTGTTTTAGGCAAGCTCCCAACCCGGAAACGGAACCACAACTTGACAAGGAACAAGTCACAGAAACGGATGATTTTAAAAGACCCTAGAGAAACCGAATACCGAAAAATATTCGAAAGGTATTCATAACATTTGTCGGACCATTTTAGCAATATACGATTCGGATCGGTTTTAAGTTTTATGCTGGTTTCCAGTTTTACTCAGCTGGCTTCAAAGCAGTCGCTCAAAAATTGAAAAATTCGTTTCCATTAGTTTTGTGGAATTGAGTTTGGTGCAATTTAATTGGAAATTCAAAACCAAACCATTCGAAGCACATTTGTAGAACTTTTCAAGTTGCTGAGCCAATCTATGGCCGGGTATTATTTTACAGGGTATCCATGTGAGACGGCTGCAGTGAAATGTCTCGACATTTTGACGCTGGCACATGTTTAATTGAAATATGTCGCGGCGACATTTCATACACATTTAACAATCAATCAGACATTTCCATTGCCCCCACCACTTTTACGGGGTATCCACTTAATGGCACTCTTGTTGTTTGGCTTGTTGTCTAATTTATGCCGCCAGCGTTGCCGCCTTGTCTTCAATTAGTCGATAGGCAGCCAGCAACTGCAACTGCAACTGCAACCGGCAACCAGCAACCAGCAACCAGCCAACTGCTCTTCTTGTTCTTGCCCCTGGGGAGCACATCTCGGGCATCTCCGCTTACACACACAGTGAGAGAAAGAGAGAGAGAGAGAGAGAGGGAGAGAGCAGAGGGGGAGCAAAATCAAACTTCAAACTATTCGTCTAGCATTACTTGATACTTAAAAGATCTTTATTTATGTCCCTGTCAACGCCTCTCAGCTGCTCACTTCGACAAAATGCAAAAAAAGAAAAATAAATAAACAAATGAAAATTGAAGATACACTCAGAAAAATAAACGAAGAAAATAATTAGATTGAAGACAATATTTAATATTTTTAAATACTTAGTATTATATGTATTAATATAACTGTATATATACATGATCAGATATATTTGAATACCCTAAGCCCAGTGAAGCAGAAGCAGAGCAAAGCATATCCGATCCCATAAGGTCTATATGATCATGACTGGGATCAATATCAATATTTGCACAGTAATATAATTATAATAATATTATTGATTAATTGTAAAACTTGCATATAAAAATAAGAAGCGCCAAAATGTTGGCCAAAAAGTATTTCTATATCAAAACAAACTGCAGGGTATCTTCGAGTCGAACTCTCTCGACCATCTCACGCACGCGTTACATGTGAAGTAAGCCAACGAAAATACCCAATTTTAGTGCAGACGAAAAAGTGTTTCTCAGCAGGAATGAGGAGGCCCTTTCCAGGCGGTGGCTGGGTGGGTTCTATGAGCAGAGGGGGTGGGAGTGGGAGGGGAGGGTGTGGGGGTGGGTGTGGGGTGTACACTGCTTCTTTTCTTTCTGTTAATTGAAACCTGTTGTAAATCACAAATCATATCGAATGCTCTCCAACAACAACAACAACAACGAGAGCAGAGCATCGGCAGATGTCGCCGCTTTTTCATATTTGTGAAAGCTCGAGGGGGCGGCAGCAGAACACACAGAAACAACAAACAACAAGCAGCAAGCAACAACAACAACAACAACCACAACAAAACAAGCAACATCTTGCGGTACATTTGAGGGCCATTTTGGGAATCATTTGGAAGATCATAAAATGCAGTCAGCTCAACGTTCCAGTTTCTAATGACATAATAAATGTATAAATGAACTATTTCAAATGTTAGTGTTTTCATTCGCCACTAAAACTGACTAGTCTAATTTAAAAATATACAAATGTATGTATATATATATTATATATATATTTAATCTGATTACAGCATTTGGACCATGCCCAGATGCCAGACTTAATATTTTCTCTTTGCGAGTGGAAAAGTAGTGCTAAGAATAATATGATATCATATTTCGGAATCCGGTTCCAGCGGCTTTGGCTGCTCTTAAGGCTTATGAAGTGCTTTCAAATATTTTTTTGGTATTGGGTTCCGATATGGTATGAAATGAACTAATAAATTCAGCAAGATTAAGTCATTAATATGTTTGTTTTATTTATTTCGTTTACAAAATTCTGACTTGATTCTGAAATAAGTTCGAAGCAACAGATTTTATTAACGACTCCTAACTGAAGCCTTCAATTCGACTAAAATAATTCCTAGAACTGCTTTGCTCCTTTTTATTTGTAGTAAAATGTTGCATTTTGGTTGCGTTTCTGTTTTCTGCTCCGGTTTGACACTGTGAAGAAGATGCCTGGGAAACTCTTAAGCAGCAGTTGCATAAAGAAACTGATTATATAGATTTCTTCTTCTTGACTGATAACTAGCTGCGATTGCTTATCCAGTGTTTTCTCGAGTGTATTTTGGACTAACATTGACATTATCTACGGCTAGTTTGGGTCGATGATTTCCATTGGATTCGCCCAGTTGGCAAAGCCTCTTAGAGCACCAGGAGACGATGTCATCATCGATCACAATATTGAAATGAAATCAGACAACTGTAAACTAATGACATTTGTAGTTGCACCCCCTCACCATCAGCTTCACTCCCGCACCATGCAACACGCAACTCGCAGCACGCAGCACACAGCACGCACTACCCTCATCTGTTTATGATCCTGCCTGACTGCTGCTGCTGCTGCTGTGTGTGTGTGTGTGTGTGGTGTGTGTGTGTGGTGTCTTTTTGTGCGTATCCGCTTACAACATGTTAAGGATGTGGATAGGCATGTCCTGTTGCGAGGGTTGATCCAGCACTCATTTGTTTGTTTTGAGTGCGTCGTGCTTGACTGTCCAAATATGCGGCAGCTTGTAACAATTACCAAATGACACCCTCGACAATCGACAATCGACAGTCGAGAATCGGCAGGACACCACACCGCTCCGGCTACTCCAACCACTCCAACCACTCCCTCCCCTCCCAAAGGACATGCATGCCTCTCCCATACTGTGGGCAAAAGACAAATGCGCAAATATTCACTTGTCGCAAGAATCAATGGCAACAACAATAATTTTGCCATTAGTTGTCGCAAATGAAGTAATCAAATGAAATCAACTTAAAATTCAGTCAGTTGGCTGCAGAAATTTATGGGCTGGAAGTGTTTGCCGAAACTGCGCCGCACAATCGCAATGCGAAAACGAGACAGGAGTTTATCGAAGAAGAACCACAGAAACTAGTCGGATTTAACTTCGAGTTTCTACTTAGAATAAGACTACTTTAAATAATAGAAACTATGACTTACATTTAGCACAGCAGAATGTGACTTTAATTGGAAGCCCCTCAAATTTCACTTATTATTAGCTATTCAAGATCGTCATTTCATTTTGAAGAATGTCAAGTAAGTCTTGCTTTACAAGAGCTTTTGGCAAACTTATACAGTTTATTAATTAACTAACAAACTTATTATTCCCACAGCTGTTGTTGTTTATTAAACACAAACTCATTCAAGCGAGCCCCATTATGAAGACCTTCTAAGATAGGAGACTAAAAGAGCTTCCCAATAAATTGATTGATTTCACAAGTAACTCAGGCCTTTCTAGCTTCAATAAATGAATAATAATCAATTTGTGCTTTAAATGACAACTTGAAATCAAGTTAATTAAGTCTACTAAATACCATAATAATAATTAAAAATAATATTAAAGTTTTTCCTAGTCGTTGTGCTCAGACTAAAATATGGTTTCTGCATTCTATTTTCTTCTGGTCTTATCCAAATATATTAGGCCCGACAATTGGATGGCTGGCAATTCCCAGACAACTAATTTACGTAAATTGTGCTGCGCATATTTCCGGCCAGTGTTGCCTAATAGCACAGACGGTGGCAACCCTCAAGGATCCAAACAAGAAGTAACATAATTCAAAAAGCACTTAACCCATAAAAGTGAAATAATTCGATGGAAATAACAAACGCACTTAACAAATTACAGATGTGAAAATTTCATTTTGAGTGTCAGAGCAACAACAACAACAACAATAACTTGGAACTTGAGAATTGTAACCCGGTGTCCGTGGGGACAGAGAGAGAGATAGAGCGACACATAGAGAGATAGAGAAAGAGAGGCAGCAGGGAGCGACCCTCTTGGGCCAGCAGCATTCCACTCTGCCACACTCCACATTCCACAAATTAGAAAATGATTAATGGACTCAACTGGTTGCACAAAAACCCAAACCCCACCCCCCTTCCTCCTCCACTGCAATTCCAACCCCTGCGTGCCGCTCTCCGCTGGCGCCGTCGCAGACGCATCCTCAACCAGCAACTGGTACTGCTGCTACTGGCACAGCTTACTCTACGTGTTTGGGGTGGGGTTAAGGCAGATTGGGAGCGGGGCGCGGGAGGAGGGGGGGGGGGGGTGGAGCAGTTATGGTCTGGTGTCTAGCACACTCCGGCATAAAATAGCACTCGGGAGATTTGAGCTCTCCGGTGGCCGACACCCTTGCATCCTTCCGCTGCACGCCAGGAGTCGAGGTTAAAATCACTCTTCCGATTCGCAACCCCATTTTCTCGAGCACGACCAGAACCCAACTGTGGTCCCACCACATGCCACAGTCAGCACAATTCCCCCCCTCCCCCCTCCATTTCCTTTGCTTGCCTTTTTTGGCGGGAGGAGGAGAGGGGATTGGAGAGGAGGGGGTTGTATTTGTTGTCATTTATTGCTGTTGTCCTTGCAATCATGCCTGGTTCCTGGTTCCCGGCTGCTGTTCCCGCTGTGTGTTCCTTGTGTGATTTTTTACTGGGGTCACACTTTGCTCTTTTGATCGCATTTCCCCGCGAAACAAACAAACGGCGAGTGCGAGAGAGACACAGGGTGTGTGAGAGAGAGAGAGAGAGAGAGTGGCTCTTGACTAACCCATGAATCAAATTACATTTTAAATCCTTGATTTTAATCTGAAGGGGCTGACAAATGGATTTCTATGTCAATTTTGCCTAAATTACTGCAACTTCCACTCCGCAGTACATTATCCTCCCTCCTCCATCCTCCAGCCTCTATCCTTTATCTCGCTCAACTCGACAAAGGGCTAAACAATTGAATTCTGAATTTTGCATTTTGACACAAGGACACAAACATCGCGCAATTCGGGGTAAGCTAAGGAGAGAGAGAGGGAGAGGGGGGAGGGGAGGAGAGGGGTTGTCGCTGTGGATGGGCGTTAAGCGTTAAGTGTAACGGAAGGATACAATCAGTGGGCGTTCTTTCCACAGCCAGCGGGGGAAGGAAACGGTATTTTAATCAAAGATTAGACACCCAACAAAAAAAGTAAAGAAGGAAAACAAACAAATACTGTTGACACTGATGAGGTTACGCATTTTGACACATTCCATCGGAGATACCAGAGTTTAAGCAGCTAGCAGAAAAAAAAATAAAATTACCTTCAGATAAATGTGCTCAATTAACGCCTGGACACAAACAAATTAATTGCGGCAAGAGTTGTGAAAAGGGAACTTGAAGTTCGATTTCTTGGGTGTCAAATAACTTAGGGTCCTTTGGGACAATGGGAAGCGTTTAACTGAATATCTGGTGACATCAAATCTATATGGAATAATATTAAAAATAAGAAAAATATTGAATGCGCAGAAACTCGACGTTTGCCTATTCAATATTTTTAGGGGCATGAATATCAGAACTTTCCAACACTACTTAATTGTACCAGTCTCCCAATCCACATGGGATTAAGAAAACCCATATGGAAAAATAAAGAGTATATTTTGACAAAATTCGAACAGTAGAAATTGTTAATTGGATCGAATGCTGATGAATGACAATTAACGATTCTTGTCATCCATTCAAACTATGACGATCATAACAATAATGTTAATAACAACAACAACCATAACAATAAAGAAGAAGTGGCAGCAGAAGGAATGAAAGAAAGAGAGAAAGAAGGAAAGAAAGACATTGACCAAATGGAGAGTGTCGTAAAAATGCACAATAACAATAATTTAATGTCACAGCAGGAGGCGATTGTTGCCATGTTAACGCTTATTTGTATACCCTGTACCCAATCAGAATGCCCAAAACGGGTGTTACTGTGTGATGGCAATGCAACGTGCAGTTGCAAAGCATTGATCAGCACCAATAGCCGAGTCAAGACAGCCAAGTTACTTTCTATGTTATATTTGATACTAGCCATATACCCAGGCGATAAATATATAATGTCATATATATATATATATATATATATATATATATATATAGAAACCTGAGCAGTAATATCGGTGTGAATTACCTAGTCTAGTCTATTCCTTGTGAACCAATGCGAAGTTTTTCCCCATCTTCATCTAACTTTTGTTGGTGGGGATCCAATATTCCCAACTTCAACTGCAATCTGCTGTTGATGACTTGAAATAATTCTTATTCTTGGTTTGTATCTGTCTGACTTGAGTGCATTTTTCTCATTGAGATACAGTCATAACCACAAATTGATAGATTGTTATGGAAGTGATTTATATGAGCATGTTATTTTGTAAGGGTACAGGGTAGCTGATAGTCGTGCACTCTCGCCTTTGCTTGCTAAAATTTTGATACAATTTAAAAAAAAAAAAAAAGACACAGAAAACCGAAAGAAAACACAAATAAAAATAATGCATAAAGTCTGCGGTTGAATTGGAATTCAAATAGAAATGAGGCATGCATAGAGGGGTGGGGTGGGGGGTGTAGGGGAAGGAGGCGCAGGGAGAGGGGAGTGGTGCATAAAAAGTGAATTTCGCGGTATTTTCACGCTTGATGCAACAGCAGCAGTAACAAAAAGAATTTACTAAAATGAAATCAAACAAAATAACTCAGTTTGGGTTTCTGGCTTTGGTTTTTGGTTATTGGCTTTGGGGCACGGCAAGTGCCTGGCGGCTGCTGCATTTTTGGTTTTGGATTTCGTTCAGAGGAATCAGAGAAAAAATAACAAAAACTAATAAGAAACTGGCTGTTGAAGTCAACCGACTGCAAGCTGCTCTGTTTTTTATGTAGGTGATTTTGGGCGCTAAACAATCTTTGCTATATTTTCAATATTTGTAATGTGCCCCAGTTTCATGTGTACGTTTTTTACATCATTTTGACAAGCTAAAATTCATTTCTTTCTTAAAAATTGAAAATAAATTCTAAAAGTATATTTATGTCTTTCTGTTGAAAATAAATAAATAAAATAAATAAAAATGAATCAGCTCTAAAGCTACACAAATGCCAACATATACGCTTGGTTCCTCCAGCGAACAGAGCATACAAATGAAAAGAGGTCTGCGGATTAAAGTGATAACAGAACTTGGGGCTGTGGAATTCTGATGCTGAATTAGGCTTTTGTTTGCTGCACGCGATTCAGAGAAATCGGTTGAGATCCTTGAGCCTTCAGGCCAAGCCAGAACCCAAAATCAAAATCAAAATCAAACTCAAACCCAAACTCTTTCAATCTATCGGATTCAGTTTCACGCTTGAATTTCTCTCGACTGTTTCGAATAGATCGGTGAATTGGAACACTGATCCCATATCAGTTGTGCTTAGCTTCTTAGCGATTTGTATTGGATGCGGTAAGTTCGTTTGATTTGTTTCGGTTTTACACTCGTTGCTTCTATCAGACTGGGATATCTCCAAGACTGGTAGCTCCTACACAACTCATAGGCTTGCCCAGTTTAACGATCTTCGAATCGTTTCGAAACAACTTTATTTCACTTTTTGTGTTTTTGTATTTTTTTTTTCCGATTTTATGACTTCATCTTGGGCGTTGTGTCCGGCTAACTTTATGGGACATAATTAAAACTTTATGGCTAAAACCAGCCAGTCGATCTCTTGTTTCCCTACTTCCAACAACCACCTCTTCTCAGCTATCCCCTTGTTCTCCCCGCTGCCCTTTGGCTGGCGCCAGGCTCATAAAAAGGAAATTAAAATCACGGCAGAGCAGAGACCATTTGACTAAAAACAAAACACAATATTTGTGTGGGAATTTCCAAGTGTGTGTGTGTGTGTGTGTGTGTGCGAGTGTGTGTGTGTGTGTCTCGTAATCTTTATGGATCAGTTCGCCGTTTAGCAATGTCCAAAGCATCAATATACCGGTACCAGTTGTAGGGTGCTACGGAAAAGAGCTGTCAATGTGGCTTAGGAGCTATAATAGTAGACTGACTAACTAACAGATACCCTGTACACAGTTTTACTCATAAGTACATCATATACACATGCATATGCAAAAGCATTTTCAACTTCAATTAAGGCCGACTTTTGCATTTTTGGGCACATATTGCAAATAGCCCATTGGGCACACTTTCTGGCTAAAGGGTATACGCACATATATAAATATATATATATAGATATGAGGTTAGGTTATCGGAAATAAACGCTGTTGTTGCTAATGAGAAAGGGCGTTGCCAAAATGTCAATACAAGCGGCCACTAATAACCACTGCCACAAAAAAACGTTGCCCCAATCGGTGTCGGGTATTGGAGTTGGAGTTGGAGTCGGAGTTGGTTGCGGTTACAGTTGTGGTGGGCTCGGGGGTCGGTGGTCGGGGGTTAAAGTTGAAAGCTGAGAGTCGTTGCATGATAAATGATAAATGACTGTGGCGCGTGCGCCGAGTTCTTTTCGGCCAGCTTAGCCAACTGGCTAGCTACCTGACTGGAAGCTACCTGTATTTCTTTCTCTCTTTATTTTTTGATCGACCTGGTGCTATTTTGAAATATAAACATATATATATATATTAATGTGAGTGTGTGCAACTGCGGCGCATTCATCAATTAGCCGCCAAAAACACTCAACTCGGTCTCCAACTCAACTCGGTCCAATTGATTATTTATAGTGGAGGATCAACAAGAGCGGATCGAGCGCATCATTTGATGGATTGGCCCATTAGCGACTAATGACATACATAAGGCACAATACCTCCTCCTTTTTATATCACCCCCCCCCATTTTCGCATCGTGCATGTGGCATGCATTTCCGCTTTTAATTATTGCAAACGTCGCAATCGTGCAACGCGTTGCATCGCATCGCATTGCATTGCCCGGCATTGCATTGCATCGTCGGGGATGGCATGCAACCAAATTGCTGGCAATAAATTTCACACATTTCAGCACAAAACAAGAGCAAAAACTAAACGAAAAAATGAAAACAGAAAAAAACATACATCAAGCAAAAAATATACTTGCAGAAAACTCGACAACGGATTTTAGAGCGAGACAAAAACTCATTTTTTTCAGTGTGTTTCCAATTACGCATGCGATACAATGTTGATGATTTAGTAAACCACAATATTTTGGCCAAAATACAACAGGAATTCAGCTATTTTATCAGAGTACATTTTTCGCAGATAAACCATTTTTTCTTGAGTCAGGAAAATATTAATTTTCTTGTTAAATTAATTAAAAAATTAAATTGTTTTCCTCAGAAATGGTGACAATCAAACATTAATTCAAAAATAAAATCAATTTTAAATTAGATGCAAATTTGGAATCGTAAAAATGAGGATAAATGGAAAGAATATATGAAAAACAAGATTAAATGGGAGAAATGAGGAAGAGCTTGCTGGGTGGGGTTTTATATGGAACAAGTGGAGAGATGGTAGATGGGAGAAAGCCAGATTAAGCCAGGGAGGAACAGCGGAAGAGCGGAAGAGATCAAAAAAAGAAAGGACAGAGGCTGGTGCCGTTGGAATGCAGCTGCAATTGGCGCAGCAACAAATTGCTGGAATAATTACGCACACATTGACAGCTACAGATTGATATGTTTGTCGGCAAGGACAGCAACAAGGAACAGGACTGGCCGAGCGAGAGAGAGAGAGGGGGAAAGAGAGAGCGAGAGAGGGAGAGGGAGAGCAGAGAGATGCAGTCTGGTTGGCGGCGACTTCTGCTCTGCTCATTGATGAACGTGAGGTGTCAAGCAAATTGACTGCCCAGCTGAATGACTCCGCAGAGGCGTCGCAGCCAGGGGGGATTTGAGCTACATCAGTGTAAAGGGACTTTAAGAAACAGAAAAAGGACAACAGCAATCAGCAAACAGCAAACGGATCGAGAAAGTTCTCATAAGAAGACTCGACTCTAAATAATCGAAGTGGCCTCAAAGGGTGACGCCACTGCTGCGTTGCAGGTTGGCATCTGCAGCATTGGAATGCGCTGTTTACGTGAATTACGCTCAAATTACAAGACGCCAATCGAGCAGCAGCAAAAAAGCAAAAATAAAAGGAGAAATAAAAACTGTTGCAGCGCCTGAAAATAGCTGCGAAGCAATGAGAATGCAACGCAAATTAAAATTGCTTGCAACAGCAACTGGAAACAAAAAATGGAAAGCAGAATCGAGTCGATAGTCGAGGGGAGGTGAGGCGGTGAGGCGGCACAATGCGTGCTGCATGTAAGTGGGACAGGGTGCACTAGACGTGTACAGAACAGGGCGACTCCTGTTTGCTGCTTGCGCTCATTGAGCTCGTTAGGCGATAACTTTATGCGGCATTAAATTTTATGCGGCCATAAAACAAACAAATTCGCCTCGAACGAACACACTCATTCACAACACACTCACACACACACACAGAGAGAGGTATTACGGCAACTAAACACGACACGAAACTACAACAACAGCAACAAAAACAATTACATGCAACAACAACAATAACAATGTCAATGGGCCTTGTGCTTGTGGAATGCACGGTTAATAGTAACAGGGATCCGGGTATCACTTGCACTATGTATATATATATACCCATTTATATATATATATGTGTATATAAATGGGTATCGAATCGTTAAGTGGAACAAGAACATGTCGCTTGACGCCCCAATACAACTCAACTTGGTCGCATTGTATCGCATTGTAAATATTATAGCCATATATGGAGCCGTGGAGCCAGGCACTCTGCCTGGCCAGATTGGGATTGCGAGAGCAACTGCTAAGCTGGAATAACAATAATAACTGCTACAAGTGAGATGGAATTAGGAGCATGTAAAACTAACAAAGCGCCGGCTAAATATGAGATTGGGTTGGGATTGGGGTGCGGCATAGATGCATATATGCACAGATATAAAGATATAGATACAAGGGTAGCTGTAGTTTTCAAAAAAACATGTTTTCTAATCACGTGTCAAATCTGTACATCATTTTGATGGTAACTTAAAACCAAAGTTCAAATTCAAAGGGTCGTCAATCGCATTCGCAATCGGGAAAGCGAGAGAGAGAGAGAGAGAGCGACAGAGAGAGAGAGAGCGACAGAGAGAGAGAGAGCGACAGAGAGAGAGAGAGAGGTGAGAGAGAGCAAGAGGGGAATAGCAGACGGATGCAGGATGCAGGCTGCAGGCTGTGGCAACTGCGCCTCGAGGCATTCAGCAAAGTCAGCGAGCCTGATGTAAACTGATTAACAAGCCCGATAAGCGACATGCCTCAAACAATTGTCGAGCACTCGCATTTGCCACATTTTTTTGACGCTGCCTCAATGGCCACAATGGACCATTGTTAGTACCTTTGTTCCGCTACCTCTTCAAATATATACCTATCCCTCTCACTCTCTCTCCCTCTCTCTCTCTCTCTCGCTCCCTCTGTCGTTCGTTCTGTTTGCCCTTTGTTGTAGCCGTTGAGGGGCGTTGCTGTTGTTATTGCCACAGCTGTTGTAAATAAATAACATAATGCAGCGCCCTGCCAAATAGGAGAATCAAATATTCCCGATGCGAGTGGCATACGCAGAATCTAACGCATTTTGCCAAAACTTTCGTAATTATCTTCAACCGATTATAAGTGAATTAACAGAAATAACTCTTCGAAATCGGAGTCATCTTCGACTTTGATGTGCAAGACTTGTGCATTGAGAATTTACTGCTTGCCACATGATTTTCTAACCAATAGAAATAGAATTGAGATGAAGTTCCAGATTTATGTAAACATAGAAGAGAATCATTTGAAACGTCAGAAACCTTTTCTTAATATTAATAATAATTTAAGTTAAAGAAAGAAAACGAGTATTAAATTAGATGCTCGTCATAAGCAACAAACACAGCAACATTAATTATTATTTATTTCAACTGTAAGCAAATTGATAGTAGTGGAATTCGGCTATAAGTTGCATGAATTAGTTGCAAGCCTCAACGATCTCATTGGTATTGCTTAACACATAATTCAACAAACTTTTGAATTTGTAGAAACACTGTTTTGGATGCCTTTCGACTAAGCCAAGCTCATTCAACCTTAATTGCCCAGGAACACAAAACTCGACACACACGCACACAAAATGTTACAAAGAAGTTGATGTTGCACCTGCGGCTCGCAACGGGAGCAACGATCAGGATAATTGAGTAGAGCATCTAAGAAATGATGTGGCAAGTTAATTTCCGAGTGCGCCCTAACAATAGATTAATAGGCATACAATTCACAATATTGTCGTCTTGTCGACCTGTCGAGAAGCGTGAACTGTTCTTGTTGCTGTTGCTGTTGCCGTTGCCGTTGGCTGGCCTAATGCTACCGCAACATTAGGGCGTGGCAAGCAGTAAGCAGTGGTAAAAGGTCGTCTTCACTCCAGGTAAAAAACTACGGGCTCTGCCTCATCCAGTTGGCCCCCCCCCCCATAGTGATGGTATCCATTAATGAGCGCGACAAACTAACGACATTTGTGGTCTGCACCAATGATGATTTATGGGGCTGTTCATTAAGTTCATTAAAAGTGAAAGGATGATCTGCAGATCTGCAGATCGGTAGATTGGACCTGGCCGTACTTTGCGTACGGCCAGTTGCCTGGTCTGGCATGTGTCAGGTGGTTTGTTCACTGCCACTGCCCCTGCCACTACACCTACCCCTACCCCTACCCCTACCACTGACTGTTTATTTGTGTTTTGTGCCTTTCCAAATGAGCCGTAACCAATAAATGTTTACGACTCTGCGGAGGCAGCGGTATCAGCGGCAGGGGGCCCCTTACAAGAGGGGACGGGGGAAACGGGGGGAACGGGGTGGAGAACTGTGACATGATCGCAGTGCTAGAATAAAGCTAAATAAAAATCACTTGAAAGAACATTAAAATGACACATTGTGTTCTACCAACAACTGCCAACCGCCAAGTCCAAAAGAGATCATCCAAAACTTTTTGGCGCAGGCGCCAGTCGCTCTTATCAATGGATAACACAACGGGTGGCTCATCAGTACAACAAGTTGGACAACCCGCTGCGTTCGAAAACAAACAAAGAAAGCAACAACAACAACAATAATAACAACAACAACAAAAGCATCAACAACAACATTCCAAATAAGCACAACAAATGAGCTGACAAAAAGGCAGCTGAATTGTTTAACTTCGAGTAGCACCGCATATTTAGTGCCCTATCAAATGAGCCGTGTTATAATGAATAACGCTGATTTTGTAATTTAAATCATAAATTTCGCATAACACGTCATATTTTATACACAATATAAATGAAGCTATTCAGACTGCTCAAATCGATTCCTCGAATCTCTCAATTTCAATTGGCTTGTGTATATCCATATATATATTGACAGTTAGAGTTTAGTTAATCTGTGCTTGCTTTGCACCCCTGCAGCTAATAAATTACTATTTATCTTCGGTATAAATCTACGAACATTAAAATATAATTAGACCAAAAGTCTAAAGTCTTCCACTTACAACTAGATCAAGCTAAAGGAACAGTTCAATTTGTATAAGGTTTATAATGCTTGAAGAAGTAGATGGTAAGCTGCCTTAAATTAAATATTACCCATTTCCAACACTGTTACTTTTTGTTTTGTTATCTTACTGGAATACCAATACTTCTTTATAAGCGAAACACTTTGACATTTATTTGAAGTAGAACCTAAAAAAGCAAACATTTGCTTCAAGCACACCAACGGCAGATCTATAAAAAATAAAGAAAAAGAAGAAGAAGAAGAGGAAGAGGGCGACAGAGTTAGCCACAACGTGAGTCTCCATATCAGGTCCACTTATCTAAGGTCCTTCGAGCCGAGAGCTGAACAGGTTGGCCCGCACATGTGAAAAGTACAACACATAAATCATATGCTCATTGAAAACCTAAAAAAAAAGGAAAACGGAAAACAAATGCTTTCGGTGACAGTTTCTGTTGTTGTTGTTGTTGCTTTTGACCATTTGGGACCTTATCCGATGCACTCGATCAAGTGATCAATTGCGAAGTGATCAAGTGGTGCAGGTATATTCTCGCTCAGCTGCTCTGACGTCACATCATCTACCTGATGGCATTTTAATTATGGCAACTGAAAATGATTAAGCACACTTCGTTTATCAGGCCAAACAACAGCTGAAGCTGAGATCAGAAAAGCTCTATCTTTGGAATACCCTAAGTAATTGACACACTTAAAAGCCTCTGCAGAAAGTTCTTAATTGAATTCCCTCAACTCTTCCAGTTAGATTCGATTGCCAAGCAATGCGTTTTTCGTACTGGTCAAAAGAAGCGTCCTTTGATAATAGAACTTGGTCAAGAAGAACTCAACATTATGAACCGATATCTTAAATGCTATGAAAGTATTAATTCATATCCGTGTCTTAGTGTATTTAGCTCATTGTTATCTTCTGGGGCATTGCCGTAGCATCTTCAAAGGAATCACTAGTTGTGGCTTTGATTTTGCTTTGCCTTTGCTGCAAATAGCTTCGAGGCGTGAAATTTGTACGTTGCGGTGGGTCTCCGGGACCTCGGTGCCTCAGTGGGACGGCAGGTGAATAAACTGTGCTGCAACTGTCCGCCCTTTCTTAAAAAACACTTTGTGCACGCTATAATTATGCTGGGTTCGCTATTTGTTTAGCTCTGGGTTCCCCAGATCGCACACTGGGCCAAAGCACTCTCAATTGACAAAACAACATTCATTATTAAAAAGAAATGTTTTTGTTGTTTTGTTTTGTTTTGTTTTTAATCATGCGCACAGCTTTGTGGATTACGCAAAGTTGAACGATTGAAACGGTAGCTGGTATTCAATTTGTGTTTGGGGTTTTCTGTGCCACTGTGCCACGGGACTTGGGCCGCACGCACATTTCACTTATTATTTATGAGGCGTGCGCTGTGGGCGTGGCACGCTTGTTGATCGGCGCTACATGACCGTACCCCGTAGCACGTACCCCTCAGCCCGTAGCCCAACCACACTGTTGATGTACCTGCTTGAATGGTGTATTGGACAGTACTTGGCAATGGACAGCGGACAGCGGACAGCGGACGGAAGGCGACGTTTTCAATCAACGTTCAACCGTTCAGCCGCTTGGCATGCCAGGCGAAGACAAGCGGGGACCACCCTTTTAATGAAGCCCTAATTACAGTGTTTATAACAAAAGGTGATTACCAAAGCAAACCAACAACACCAGACACCAGACACCAAGCAACCAGGCCAGCCAACAAGCCAACCAGCCAACCAACCAACATGCCAACAAGCCAACAAGGCGGCCAACCAACATCAACAGTCAGGCAGTTGGAGGAAGGCTGGCCCCGTCAGGGCCCCGGTACGCATCAACAGCTCTTTAGGACAAAACGAGCGACTGACGTCGGAACCGACAACCCGTCGAATCTTCCCCAAAACGGTTGCGCATCGAACTGCCAGAGACGCCTCGGGGCAAACGCCTTGTTTATTTCAGATCGCGCAGCACGAAAGACTCTCCGAACACAGAACACAAACTTTCTGGCTTTGTCAGCGTTCAGCGGCCCAAACTTATCTTTTAGACTCGATTCTTGAATACCCTTTAGCATTGATTGTATATGTAGCATATATAGTATATTATTGCTTGTATTTGGGTACGGTTACGTCTCGCTTTTCTAACAATGATTTTAATGAAGTGCGTTGATAACATAAAAATCAAGTAGTAAAAATTATTTCGTGTATTTGTTGATAATTTCTGTAATGCAAGCAGCACATTGGGAAACTATTAATGTTTTTAGGCAGCACGGATTGTATCAAATGACACCATATTTAAAAATTTACTTTTTAAATTTATCACAGAATTTGTCTAAAAAATATTTCAAGTGCAGGTTTATTTAATTTACAGGGTATCTGTTGATCGAGCACATCCAACTGACGCATTATACACATTTTGTTGTTGCTGCTCTTCTTGTGCTTCTTGCATGTGATCTGTGTGTGTTGTCTCCGTCTCTGTCATCGTCACATTATTTATAACTTTTCATGTTTAAATTCGTAATTTTAGTCCATCCCCCCCCCTCCCGTCACCCCTCCTCCGTTCTCCGCCCAGCCGTCCTTTGTCCACCCACAAGGGAACTGTCCGCTTTCTAGGTGCCCAGGCACCACCCAGAACCTCTGCCATGGCGCTCGTGACTTGTAAATATTGATTTTAATCGAAATTGCTCTAAATTGCCTGTGTATCTTTTTTCCATGCAGTTCTTGTTGTTGTTTGCCATGTGTTTTTACTGTATGCAATTTAAGACACTTTTGCTGTGAAGAGGCGCTTCAGCTGCGATCCCTTTTCATTGCTTTTTGATATAGTGCATCGGTAGACCTTAAGTACCACAAGCTAAACAGCTTCTAACTTGAGTTTAATAAATGCGCTTTTCTTTGACTACTTTCAAACTGTAGCTTTGGCTTTGATTTGTGATTGAAAAGGCTGCGCGCCTTTCTAGGTTTTGCTATTGCTCCTGCTACTGCTACGAACTTAAACTGAGCAATAGCATAAATAGCAGAGCCAATAGTGGTGATATACGGCAATTCGCTCTGCTCTGGTTCTTTCTACAAATACAGAGAGCGAAATGGAAAAATATTTGCAGCTGCTACTGCTATTGCCGGAGCATTTATTTAAATTCTCTGCTATTGTCTCTGAAGTTGCTCTTTTAAAGTTTGTAGAAGAAGCAAGAGCAGCCCAATATTTATATAGATTATCTTTTTTAGGCATAGTTTATAAATAAATATTGGACAAATTTATATTTAAATTTATAATTAATTTTTTTTTACATTTTCCTTTTTAATTTAATTTTTAATTATTAATTTTATAATTTTTCATAAAATAAGCAGAAGCATGGGAAAATGCGTCGAATTAAAATTCCAATATCACGAAACTGGACAGCAAAAAAATTGGTAAAGCACTCTTCCTCCTCTTCCTCCTCTTCCTGCTCTCTCTGCTTGAGGCATTCCGATTGGTAAATCAATTATTAGAAGAACGTTATCCGCAGGATCTGCATAGTTGAAGACCAAAGACCAAAGCAAGATGCAGACAACTACTGGGGGCGTATTCATTGCAGGCTTTCAGCAACTACTTTGCGAGATAATGAATCGATAATGCTATCTTTCTCGCTCTCTCTCTCTCTCTCTCTCTCGCTCTCTCGCTCTCTCTCTCTCTCTCTGTCTCGTATGGCACACGGCTTGCAAGTAAAACATCAATTGGATTGTAAAGACCGAAAGAAAGACTTGAAAGGCAGAGCCGACGGTTGCCGGCAACGCCGTCCGAGCAACTTATCATGTCCAAATTAAGCTCAATACCAAATAAACAAGTCGTACGACTACATGTTGCTTTTTTCAGTCTTTTTTCTTTCTTTTTTTGTTTTTGGTTTATTTTTTTTTATCCTTCCTGACCGCCGGGAATTTTGAAGCAATGCGCACAGCGTTTCTTTCATTTCAATTCTGCCCCGTTCCGTCGATAATGCCAACTCTATTTGCATTGGGTGCGGCAGCTGGGAGACTGGGAGACTGAGACCCAAAGCAGTATGCTGTATGCTGAAGTTGGAGTTGGAGTTGATGATGGAGGCGATGCGGTTTCAGCTTTGCGTTCGCCTTTGTTTGAATTAATCGAAGTGATATTTTGCTTGTCCCGAAATAATTTATCCTATGCAGGCAGCAAGCAAGGCAGCCGCCAAGGCAGGCTGCCACGCTGCCACGCTGCCAGCCAGGCAGGCAGGCTGGCAGGCAGCGAGATAGGTGGGAAGGTGGCAAGGTACAAAGGTACACTGCACTGAACCGACCGATATATATTTGCCTGCAGCTGCTGTAGCCTTTATTGGTTTTCTCTGGCGCTCTGGCGTCGAAAGCTGCACAGAAATATAAATATTCCCCATATGGAACCCATTGATACATTTTGACATGAGTTGTGGCCTAAGCGCGCGTTAATAACCGCAATTTATGCGATTTTGAAGACGGCGGCGCCAAAAATTGAAAAAAAAAAAAAACAAATCAAACACAAAAAAGAAATACAAAAAATGTGATAAAAGGCAGCATAAACCTGCCGAAGTATAAATACACTTGCACCCCAAAGAAAGTGATTATGTTAAAGTTTATGTTTTCCAGCAGTACTTTTTGTACTCTTTTTTTATACTTTAATCAGATTTATTTAATGTTAACCTCCCCTTCTAATGACAAGTCTAATTTAACAAATAATTTGATTTTATATCAATCTTGATAGTTGGAAATCTGATTCAGTTGATGTTATTCGATTTATTTACCAATTTCCATCGGCAGTTGGAAACATGAACAATATCTGGATTTTGAACATTGCCTTACAGGACATATATGCATTGTGAGAAAATCATAGTATTCTCTGCAAAGCTATTGAAATTGATTTATTTTCAATTTGTATTGGACATTTTGGGATTGTTCAATATGACATCACATAAAACATTTATTTTGATTGCACTATCAAATTCTGTATTCTGTTGCAATTAATGTAAGTCCGAGTTAAGTCATAAGAATATATATTATATACTAATTTGATTCTTGCAGAGCTTGAACAGGTTTTTGTTAGCAAGTGTGTTAATTTGTGTAAGTTTTGTTTTTATCGAGTTGACAGTCGCTGTTCTTGTTGCAGGTTGTTGTTATTGTTGTTGCTGTTGTTTGCAGGTTGCTCAATTTCATGGTCATTTGTGGCATAGCCATAGCATGCAGCTGTCGTTTCTGTCGCGAGTTCGTTGCCTAAGTCTTTCGTTGCGTGCCTTGCTGCGTGCGTGTTTTGAAGTGAGGGTAAGCTGAGGGCAAATCGGAGGAGGGATTGTAGTGAACAAGCAGCAACAGCAGCAGCCGCAGCACCAAACCTTATGCACAATTAACAAGATTCGCATAAAATTACAAAACTGACATAATTCAAGATAGCAACCAGAGCTCTTGCGCAAGCCTCTCACAAAATTATCTCATTCCCAAGTCTCATTCCCAATCCCATTCCCATTCCCACTCCCATTCCCGTTCTCGTTCCCGTTCTCGGAGTCGTTGCAAGCTGTCTGCTAAATGGCCTGCTAATGGCCTAAAGTGTACTTGCCGATAATATTTACGCACTTAAGTCTGAGCAGCTTGGCTCTCCTTCTTTTCAGTTCACTTTTTTGGGAGAGAGAGCCAGAAGTATTTCCCTCCGACTTTGGCACTTGATATGAGGCATTAAATGTTTGATATTACGACTGTTGGCACATGAAATCAATTTACATGCATTCAATTACAAATTGTGAGCCATTTCCAGCAACACAGAAAATAAAAAGTCAACCAACTGTTGAATACTCTGTTCCTAAAATAAGATCAGCTGAAAAAGTGATCATAGAAATTGCCGGAGCTGATGTGGGAGTTGATGTTGAGTTTAATCTCATCCTTAATGGATGAAATCAATAGTGTTTGCATACTTTACCTTAAAAATAATGTAAATTAGATGTAGTTCATTGTCAGTCAAAAATATTTGAAGACTGACCTGAAACTAAAGTTTTACGGTCGTGTCAAATAATATTATTATTATTTAGAGAAGCTTATAAACTAAAGGTGATATTTCGGCATCAAAATTTGTCTGCAAAATTGACATAAATATACATACAGTTAGTATACCCATTCGCCACTTGCTGCTTATAGGGTATAATGAACAGCGAGCGCAGAAACGGCATGTTTCCAGTGAAAAACTTGGCAATTAGTTTATAAAGTTTATGAGCCAACTGCCAACTGCCAAGTGCCAACTGCTTGTAACGGCGCGTTTTTACGATCCAATAGAGATGACCCCTCTCCCCCCTCTTTCCCCACTGGTCAGCTCCTCATTTTTTCCTCCCCCACACCTGGTTCATATGCAGTGACAAGTTTTGTAGCGTTGTTAAACGTTTGCATGATTTTGATTTTGATTTTAATGATACGATGCGACTTGAGACGTGGACTTAGAGAGAGATTGAGACTGGGTCTGGGACTGGGTCTGGGACTGGGTCTGGGTCTGGGTCTGGCTCTGTATCTGTATCTGGTTTGTGGGTTTGGTTTGTGGGTCTGGAGACGACTGTAGTCGTTGCAGAGCTGTGTAGATTGCTGCACGTCCTAATTAGCGCCCCGACTGTGGTGGCCATCAAAATAAACACTTTTAGAATACGAGCGAGGAGACATGTTTTTATAGCCATAAATTCGTTGAGTTTATGTTGGGAAATCTCTGATCTGGCACTGAGATTATTACCTTGGCATTTCGTCCCTCTCTCCTCCTCTCAGTCTCTCAATCACTGACTTTGATGGATATTCAATGGCGGCTTTAATTGAATAAACAAATACTTGTTGTTCTTCGTTGTTTTCTGTTTTTTTTTCCTGTTTTGGGGGCTCCTTTTAATCAGCGAGGATAAAGCGTAAAGTGCTCCACAGCCTGGAGCCATAATAGCATATTCATGTTTATGGTCAGCCTCAGCTTATTGAGCAATGCCTCGCCCTCACTCCTGCCCTCCTCTCTCTCTTTCTCTCTCTCCCTCTCACTCTTTAGGTTGGCATTAACAAGCGACTAATGGCTAATGGCTCATACCTGCCATGTTGGTTCGATCTGTGTGCGAGTCGGGCTAAGTTATCACACGATCCATACCATTCGAGAGGACAGCGTTGCAATGCATTAATATAAGTGTAAGCGCAGACTGTCCACCGATTTCTTTGCCAATAATTTAAATGCATACCAGATAAGACACCCAACGGCTGAGAAAACAGTCAACCAGTCCAGGTGCAGTCAATAACAAATCTTGCCTTCTCTTTTTCATATACCCTCATTATTGTGTCGTGCAGTTGGTAACGCATCGAAGGAGACGTGTCCGATCCCATGAAGAATGCATTTTCTCAATCAGCATCAGAAGTCAACTTGTCCCATATATCAAACTAACTATGTAAACTCAGTCGGTGCTAACGCTATCTTTATTTAAATTGGCTTAAATTCGTCTGTTTGCGCGGGCAGTATAAATACCAGAGTCAGCTGGATCGGTTTACTATATCATATCATATATATAGTTGCCATTGGAACGATTTGCTGATAGATGAGCTCTTGCATAAAAGCAACTGTTTTATTTAACAAATTATACCAACCGGTAAGATTTACATTGCCAAGTGTAATTGAACTTGAGCAAAAATAGAAGGAAGCATTCACAACCCCATTCGGTATATGTATTCTTGATCATTATAAAATAATGAGTCGATCCCATATCCCAAACTTATTTCATCAAGAGCATGGAGATCTAAAATATAAGCAAAACTTGAAGCAGTTCAAATATTACAGCAAATTGAATTGAAATCCTCATTTTGATCAGCTAACCGCAGCAACAATTAAAAGATACAAAATTCACTTTTTCGATTAGTTTAATTTATAAACAAGTTTGACATCAGTGAAATCAGCCGAAATATCCAGTCGGAATCATTCAATAGCCGATATTTACAAATACTCGCAAAGATCGTGAAATTGGAAGACTCTTGCCATAAACTGAGCACATTTCGAATGGTGAATTCCAAGAGGAAGCAGGGGAGTGGGAATTAATCAACAGGAGCAGAAGCAGCAAACAGAGGATGAGAGATACAGGGATGGGGCCAAGGGGGGGATAACTGGTGCTGGTACACAGCCTAATGGTCATAATGAATGGATAATGGCTAAGAAGTCGCATTAACTACATTCAAGAAAGCGCGTTGATATTTGCACAGAGCCAAACAATATATAAATTAAGGTAACTGCATGGGACGCACAACTGGATTGGCATTGGGAATCGGAATGGGTAGTGCATTTTGACTTGAAACTGCGATATGGAGGAGACTCATTATGGAGCGACGAGAGTGCTGCCCAAAAAGAAAAGTAGCTCAAAGTAAAAAGAAGCCAAAAATAAAAGCAAAGGATACATTTAGAGTTGTATTCATAATTTGTTTCTGCGCCAAAATATATGGTTTGTCCCGAATTAGTGACTGATTGATTGATTGACTGATTGATGATCAGCCTAGACAGAGAAGAGCTAAGCTAAAGATTTATTTTTACAATGGGAAAAGGTGTAAAAAATAGTTCTTAGAGATTTCAATGTTCAATCGAAAGCTTGTCGTGATTGGTAGACTGATTGATTGATGACTGTCGTTGAAAAGTAAAAGTAAAACTTCCATTTATTGAGCTGATTTAATGATCAAAACTAATACATATTTTGAATTTGCGGAACAGCTTTGGCAAGCAAAGAGCTGATGAGATCTTTGTGGAAAAAGGCTAAAATGACAACACTGGGGAGGGCAGCAGCAGCAACTGTTGCAAGTTGCAACTTGCAACGATTTTGGTGCTCTTTCATTCGTTGCTCTGTGGCATATACTTAATTTCGAGTTGTCCGCGGAAAAACTTAAGCATATTTAACCGCATGTCGCTGAATTTAATGTGTGTTTGTGTGTGTATGTGTGTGTGTATCGCAGTTGGGGGGGCTCAGGTGGGGCGCTGCAACTGCGGTGGTTCTCAGTCTGCGTCTCCGTCTCCATCTCCGACTGCGACTGCATCGCAATTCTCAGCTCGAAAACTGGCACTGATTTGAATGTCTGGACACGGGACGCTGGCGCTGTCCAAACGATTGCTTGTTGCATGAGGCATGCGGCTCGTTGTTGCTGTTGTTCTTCTTGTTGTTGTTGTTAAGCGACGCTCACGCATATTCCGCATATGCAGACACAGCGCGACGGGATGCAGGCGCCACTTGGCCAACAACACAGCAGAGCAGAGCAGGGCAGTGTAGAGCAGTGCAGAGCAGAGCAGAGCAGGGCAGGCCTGGGCAGGGCAGGGCAGGGTTGGTTAGGGGAGGGGAGGGGAGAGCAGAGAAGAGTAGAGCTGATCAGACAGGTAAGTAAATGCTAATGCCAATGCCCTCGGTTGATAGCTCTGCGGCTGTCGCTGCCTGCAACCGGCTGACCTTTGCACATGCCACATAACAACAACTACAACACCAACAACAGCAACATGACTTGGGCCGTTGAGGTCAGATGTCGCCAGTTGGCCCTGTCAAAGCGCCAGGCAGAGTACACTGAACAAAAACAACACACAAAATTACAAACAGTAATTTCGAATATTCACAAAACTCAATTTCCACAAGTTAAATACAAAGATATAGTTTAAGAACGAGATAACATAACTTTCTGCTATTTCTACATCCATATCTCCAACTTTATCTATATCTTTATCTACAAATAAGCCCGTGAAATTCCATTTGATAGTTTGGTCGATTTCTCACTGAGTTAGTGCAACTTTAAGAATTATGCGTTAATCAAGGATATTTTCTCAAGTCTTCATAATAATTTCTCCTTTGCTCCAAATGAACTTAATATCTAATTCAATACAAAATATATTTTTTGCTCTTCAGTTTTCGTATTTTTTTTTTTTGTTTTGTTTTTTTGTCTGTGTAGACGTCCCTCTCAGCATATTGCCCTTATTCAATCGCTGTCTTCATCTTGGGCTGGCTGCTGTCAGCGTTGCCATCATATCAAATGACAAACTCGACTGCACAATGAAACGCAATGCGTGCTGGCAGCTCTGCAGATTATCAGAGCTCGGCCAGCTCAATTGGAAAATGATCGATGATCGCACATGTGTCTCTGTGTGTGTGTGTCTGTGTGTGTGTGTCTGTGTGTGTGTGCATGGATTTGAAATGGGTTCGCATCCAAACTGACATTTGTATTGCATTGAAAACTCTCTTCTCTCCCTCTTTCCCTTTCCCTTTTCCTCTCCTACTCTCCCTCTCCCTCTTCCTCTCTCTTTCTCTGTAGATTGTCAATTAGTCGGGGTTTTAAGGTGGCATTTTGGGCACTGCCCTAATTAAGGTTCGCTTCTGTTTCGGTTTCTGTGAATCCCATTCTCTGAATTGTGTTTCTCTGTGGGATCTCATCCCCACTCGAGATTAGAATAACAAGTGCAGCTGAGCGCAAGTCAAAGGTACAATTTTACCTTTATAGCCAATTACGCTTGAATGGAAAACCAGAAAAAGCACCAGCAATTAGAGATTCCACAATTATATATTGAAATTTATATTTATGTCAGCCATAATATGAATAGATTTTAACTGGTAATTCACTCTAGGAACTAAGCTACAAAAAGCATTTCCTGATGAGCAAAAATAAAATAATAAAATTTAAAATAAGTCCGGATTAATAATATTTAAAGCTGAGTGCTGATTGAGTGAAGATAGACTTAGGCATAATTTTCCATATTGCATTTATAAGAAAAACGTACTCGAAAAAGGTATATATATAATATATATACATATTTATATGTATGTCTGTGCATATGCTTGAACAATTCTTTAGCTGGCCCCAAGGCGCTGAGGAACAGAACACAAATGAACATGTCGACGTCCAAGTGTCACCACAAAGCAAGTAGTAGCCAAGTAGTAGTTGCGACAGAAATTGGGACACATACAAAAAATATGCAGCAGGAAGGAAAGGTACAAAGTCAAGAGAAAAAAGGAACGAAAACCGGGGGGAACGCGGCGGGGTTACGAGGAACGTGTCGTGTCCATGTAGCAGCTGCAACTGCTGCTGCTGTTCCTGCCGCTGCTGTTGCCAGTGCTGGTGCTGGTGCTGGTGCTTGTGTCCAGCACCGAGAAGGGGCCATCGTCATCGACATAGCCAACGCTGGAGCAGCAGAAGCAGCAGCAGCAGCAGCAGGAACAGGAGCAGCAGCAGCAGGGAATGTTGTGAGTTGCCAGCGATTGCAATCTATCGCTCTCTCTTTCTCTGTGTGAGTGTGTGTGTGTAAGTGAGTGTGTGGGTTTTTGTTATACCCTGTACCCCTCAAAACTATAGCTGGGAGATCATCTGATTCCTCTGACCGCATCAACAACATTCGTAATCAATATCAATAATCAACTTGTTATATGTTTATTTAATTCGAGAAATTTGCAATATATATGATCTGTATATCATTTGTTAGACAGGAGATAATTTCTTTGGCGATCGATAACTCAAGTAGATCGAATCATGACGAAAAATATCGATAAGACCACAGGAATCAGCTTGTAGTTTGGTAAACTTACACATTTGAGGAAAGCATTTATTCTTTCTATTCTTTCGACGATTCTGTTATTATCAAATCGCTTCGATAAATATCGATACAATTAAGAGTAGCACTTATAAATGAAGTGAAAAACATTTATTCAAATTTGAATGCATTTAATTATGTATTTTTATCGTGTTTCGATGGTATGGTGAGGAGTACAGGGTATGTGGTAGAACAACAGTTAATTGTGGACTGTTGCAGTTGTCGCAACAGAGAATTTAATTTTCCGCCATTTGCTCATTTGGTCACAGAGACCGTACCATAAAGCGTATGTGCCAATGCCAATGTTATAAGGTGGACCTCAAGGAGGACCTCATCAATGCAGATCTCGTGCTATTGATAAGGGCAACCGCTGCGAATGAAGACGTCGCATCTGTGGAAGGGGTTAACAGGCGCTGGGGAGTGGGTAGTGGGTAGTGGGGGGAGGGGGGATGGAGTATGGGGTGAGCGGACACAAAACATACACAATTTAATTAAACGAGACGACTACCGTGCTGGCTCTGCTCCACTTAACAGTTCGAGGAGATCGCTGATGATCGTTGATCGTTGATCGAGTATCGATCGTACTGCGTGACTTGCATAAATCGCCCGTGTTTTATCTTATCGATAAACAGGCCATAAGCTAAGCCAGTCCAACCGAGACCTTGAGACGCTTGCTGCTGCGGCTGCGGCTGCTGCTGCTGCTGCTAATGAAGATGTCCGCTTATGTCTCGTTGGAATCGCTGGGCATTTGGCGTTGTGGGCCGTTTGCATAATTCATTTCCCATTTGTATATATATTTATATAAATATATATACAGATATCGGGGGCCCATAAAGAGTCCGGTAATGGCCGCAATTAAGTTCGTGTCCCTTCGATAATTTTCCACATTTACGCGGCTATTAAAGTGATTCCCAGCGCATTTCTCTCGCACATTAAGAGCCACTCATTTCCATAGTCGACGATGACATGCAACCAATCCAAGCCGACCAGAGACACACGGCACAAGCGAGCGGCAGGTACAAGCACAAGGTTCGATGTCCGGGACCCTTAACTCAATTTAGCTCCATTCCGCATTTCGCTTATCGCTTATGTAGTCAGAGTGAAGAAAAATGATAGACGCATGTGGAAAAACATCTTGGTCTTTAAACTTATGGGCGTTGCTATTAGGGTGCACCCCCTCCCCGTCCACGCCGCCTCCTCCTCCTTGCCCTGTACCCTAGCCAGTCGTCACTTGGGACCCTTGACGGGCTGAGGTGTTAATTAGCTTTATCTTAATGCAGGTTCCGGCACACAGTTCAAACTGAATTATACATAATAATTTGTTTGCCACTCTCTAAAGTGGAACTTAATGTTGCCGCACTGCGCATAAAAACCAAGATATGATGCCCTCTATAAGCCACACTCTGTCACTCGCTCTCTCTCACTCTCTCTCTCTCTCTCTCTCTCTCTCACGCTCTCTGACTAGCAGCGCTCTCTATTTTTCTCTTTCAATGTTTGAGTTAATTTACGAGCCGAAGACGCCACCCACAGGCCAGCTTGATGCGAGGCACGTTAGAAGCTCGTGTTAAACGTCCATTAATCAAATTAGATATGCATTAATACGCTACGGGCTTAGAAAGATGGAGTTTGAGCAGATTTTCGTAATGGCTGACTGTGGGGCATACATATCGATAACTATGAATACATATACACATACAGATGCAGATAGATACACGTATATTTAAATGCATGCCTGTCACGTACAAATAAATCTGTCAGCCTCCAAATGATTTGCTATTTTTCTTAGAAAAAAAAAACAAAACAACAAGAAATTTGTGTAAATACATCATCTTATTTTTAGGCTTATATTCAGTTATCTGCATATTATTTATTAACTATTTGTATTCAAAAAAGGAACTATGTATTTAAAAAAGACAACATTATTTCATAATCTATAATTGAGTCCATTTATCTTTTATGCACTGCACAATGTTTATAGGCCTACTATTCAAAATACACGTTTTCATAATCTATAATTTAGTTATTTTTCTTCCACATGCAATATTCCACATACGCATTTCGATTTACACAATATCGAATATAAAATTGAAATAGTAGCGATTCTTTTTGTCGAGTATTTGTGTAATTTAGTACTAAGGATTGGCTAATAGACTCTTCAGCATAAATCACATGTGTAAATGGCCGCTGCAAAGCTGCCTTTTTGGTCAGATATTTATTGGCAATACGAGTAACAGCAAACAACAACAACAACTATTTACAACACGTACTTGCAGCTCAAACTTGGCCAAGTAAACCACCCACAAGCACAACCCCAATAAATACGAACAAAATATTGAGAGAGAAATATACAGCGCCGTTTCTCTGTATTGGTGCGTATCTATGTGAGTGCCTGCCGGTCTGCTGTATGCTGTATGCTGTATGCCTGTATGTGTGCGAGCGAAATGGTGGGCGGAGCCAAGCGACAAACAGCAACAGAAGCAAATGAAAACTTGCAAACGAAACGAAAAGGGGCTTGCGGAGTGGTTGCATTTTTAGGGTGGGTTTAGGTGTGGGTTCAAATTAGTGAAAGTACACGCATTCACTCTCTCGCTCTCTCTCACTCAGCTGGTCGCCATTATAGCGCTTTGATTAAACAAACAATCAAATGAGCACTAAACAAACACACTGTGAAACTAACACATGCACATACGCACACACGCAAACACGCCTGCTGAGCGCTGAGAGCGCGCTCAGCCATTATGTGCACTCTCTTTGAAACGACCAGAGAGAGCCCAAGCAAAAGAGCAGGAGCGCGAGCGAGAGCGAGAGCGCGCGCAGCAGACAAAGCCTATTGCGATTTGTAGTGCTGTTACGCTCGCACTCACGTCTGCCGGCTGCCGACTAATGTGTGTGTGTGTGTGTGTGTGTGGGGAGATGGCGAGATGGAGACTGGGCAGCAGCGCTGCGACTGCCACTGCGACTGCGGATACTTTTCTTGCGGCGTGCACGCCATACAAAATCAGTCAATGTCTTGGAGTTGATGGCGCGAGTACACGCGACACGAGTTGACTGCGACTTCGACTTCGACTGCGACATCTCGAATGTGTCTGTGACTGCGACTGCGACTGTGACTGTGACTGCGACGCGGGCGAACTCAACTCAAACTGTGACTTCACGTGATACGTAAACACACTCACAAAAAGCCGCCGCCGCCTCCGTTCGCAACGTGATAATAAATAACAGAAAGAAACAAAAAACAAACCCCAGAAGAATTTTTAAAACAATTGCAATTTTGTTATAAATTTTTTTTGTGTTGTGCCCCAAAAATACGAAGAAGATAAAAAACATGCAACATCTGTGCAGTTTCGCATAGAGCAGTCAAATTGAAATTAAACCAAGCACAAAAGAAATAACCGTTCCTAAAGCGAATTGAATTCACAAAAAGAGAAAAGAAAAGAAAAAAAAAAATAAGAAAAACAAAAGAATAATAAAAAAAGCTTCACGACGTCGTCGCCCGGGTCAATAATGCTGGTGCCGTCGGACATGATCGCGGCACAGTCCAAGATGGTCTATCAAATGAACAAATATTGTGCGGATCGTGTGCAGGTGCGCAAGGCACAGATCCACAAACAAATCCAGGAGGTCTGTCGCATCGTGCAGGATGTGCTCAAAGAGGTCGAGGTGCAGGAGCCACGCTTCATATCCTCGCTCAACGATTACAATGGACGATTCGAGGGACTGGAAGTGATCTCACCCACAGAGTTCGAAATCATCATCTATCTGAATCAGATGGGTGTACTCAATTTCGTCGACGATGGCACCTTGCCGGGCTGTGCGGTACTCAAGCTGAGCGATGGACGCAAGCGGTCCATGTCGTTGTGGGTGGAGTTCATTACGGCATCTGGTTATTTGTCGGCGCGAAAGATACGCTCCAGATTCCAGACGCTGGTGGCTCAGGCGTGCGACAAGTGCGCCTATCGCGACATTGTCAAGATGATCGCCGATACCACCGAGGTGAAGTTGCGCATCAGGGAGCGCATCATTGTCCAAATTACGCCCGCCTTTAAGTGTGCCGGCCTTTGGCCGCGCTCAGCATCGCACTGGCCCCTGCCGGGCATACCCTGGCCGCATCCAAATATTGTTGCAGAGGTTAAGACTGAGGGCTTCGATATGCTTTCCAAGGAGTGCATCGCACTCCAGGGCAAGAACTCCGCCATGGAGGGCGATGCCTGGGTGCTCAGCTTTACGGACGCCGAGAATCGTCTTTTGCAAGGTGAGTTGACCCCATCCACACATAAATTTCAATTACTCCATCTCAAATCTAAACCATTCAATTTATTTCAAGTTGCCGTCGGCAAACAAATATTCGTTTTCCATTTCATTTTTGAAATATCTTCACTTAAAAGATATTGCAAAAAGGTCTTTAAATGCTTTAAATATTTCTTTCTAATAACTAAAAACTTTATCGTAGTTATAATTAATATTTGTCGTATAATATAACTTGTGCACCTACATTAAGAAATCTTTTCAAGGCTGAATAGTCTAGCTTGGAAAAGGAAAATATATATAAATAGTTAGTGCCCAGATCATATGTACCCTAAGCATGTCCAAAGACCAAAACATTTCTTTATAAAGTTTAATTATATTATTTCGTGATTAGCCTTAAGTATTTCAAATCTAAAGTCACTTAACTGATATAGGAGTATAATATACTTTAACTAACCAGTAATATTTATTTCTTTAAATATAAACTCTTATCTGTGAAACGTAGTCATTTATTATTAAGCATTATATATCAAGTATTCTTTTTATAACTCAAACACATTTCCACCTGTTCCACAATACAAAAATGGCGCTATGCCAAAGAACCTTTTTAACCCGGTCACAAAAACAAATATTATCCGATTGTAAATTAAGCTAGAAATCTATAAATCTAGCATAATGGGTAACTCGGCTACTGAACCATAGACTCCCCAAACACCCGATGTCAGCTGAGGGTCTTACAATCAGTGACACACTTAAAGTTAATTGATTTATATCGAACAAATCAGCGAGTGTTGTTTCAAATATAATTGCTTGTAAATTAAGCATTCGATCTGGCAGCACGACACATAATCAGCTGGCAACGATCATACAGCAAATTATATGTAAGCCGCTTGCCACTTGCCACTTGCCACTTGGCGACGTAAAACTTAGTTTCTTATATCCAATTAATAGGACTTGGTTGGGAACACGTGAATTGAGCCTTTCTCTATTAAAACTGATTGCGATTGTTGTTCACGATCACGATTTGATATGTCTGATGTCTGATCGGGATCAAAGTCTTTTTTATAGATCAACTGACATTTTCAAATCCATTTGACTGACTGCTGCAATTATTTCAATTTGTTGATTTATTGTTTGATATATTTGTGATATATTTTAAAATGAACTACAAATTTAAATATTTATAAATACTAATATCACAAATTTTTATCTTTTTAGCCTTTAGTGGATCAAAAATTATGAAAACATAATTGTTGTGATTAGGAAATTTAAGTTACTTCAAGCTAAACTTACAAATTATTTTAGAAAGTTCGCTTTCAATCAACCAATCCAGATTTGATCATTTTAGAACGAATTATGTTTTCAAGTATAGATATTTTTGCATGTTTCTAAAGCTCATTGATCACTTCGAAGAGTCAAATCAGATTCAATTAACTTTCAACTTAAATGAAGTTCACAAACGCCTTAAACGTATCCATTTATCGGAGCATAGAGATAAGAAATGAGATATGCCCCGTATATGATTATGATTATGTGTGCAGCGGCTCATAAATCTGGGCTCCGTTCGACTATTGGACGGGATGGCCCATTTGGCCGGTCTTTGAGCCCAATGTCTTCGCGTCTCCACGCGCACAAATCCGCTGATCGGAGTCAGATAAAACGCAGTCACAGTCGCAGTCGCAGTTGGAGTCGCTGTCGCTACCATAGCTATAAGGCCGTTAAATTGGTTAGTCAGGCAAACTGGTTTTGTTGTTGTTGTTGGTGTTGTTGTTGTAGTAGCAGTAGTAGTAGATATCAACAATGCCAATGCCTGAGCCATAAATAAATTTCTAAACGATTTTATAAATATTTTAAATCTCGGCGATTAGATAAAGTCAACAAATAAATAAAACAACGACGCTCGGACCCCTAAGAAAGTAAAAACAACACACAACCCAAAAGCCACCAGAGACGACAAAAGCGAATATCAAAATCCAAAAAAAGCAAAAAAAAAATATATAAGTAAAAATTAAACCAAAGACCCAAATCGAAATCAAATCTTCAGGCCCTCACATTGATTTCGTGTGCTTTCCTTGTTGTCATCTTCGCCTTTCAGTCCATCTGCCTCAGCCCACCTCTTTCACCAAGAAAATCTCTCGTTCTGCGATCTTCTTCGATCTTGGTTCGATCTTCTTGACATTTAATTTAATGCGCTGTCGCATAATAATTTACTTAGCTGCGATCGTGCTTTTACTAACTGTCAACTGAGACTCGGATCGATTACAATGTCGTTATCGCAATATCACAATATCGTATATCGATTACGCTGCCTGTCACACTTATCAGATCTCCGCTGGGATCATTCGTTTGACTATTCATTATGCTCTTGGTGTATTCTAGAAATTCCCCCTTACTTGATTGAGCAAGTGATCTATTTAGTTTGGATTTGTTTATTGATGAGTTTTATCAGATTTGTTCTTAATTGTCTTACCTTTTATCTCTTGGGCATTATTTAGAATATCTTAATGGAGTTGAGATCTGTTGACTATATTTCTTTTGCTAATAATTCAATCTATATAATTGAATTATCTCCATATGGATATATATATCTTTCTCAACCATGGCTAGAACTTGTTTACCACTTCGTAGTTATTTTTAAGTCACACAATTAGTTTCAGTTTATATTTTTATTCAGCAAAGTGCTTTAGAACAAAACAACGAAATATCAACGTGCCCTACGCATGATTATCGGGTGTACAGTTTTGAGATTAACAGGTCTTGACACTCCACGTCCATGATTTATGTGCTGCATGACGTCTGCAGTGTGGGTTGATCAATCAAACCGGTTCACAACATATTCGTTGTCGTAATCGTAATCGTAATCGTAATCGTAGTCGTAGTCGTTGTTGTAGTTGCAGTCGACGCCTAGTTACCGATCTGTGTGTTCACACCTTGAACATTACCAGAATGGGGGTTATTTCTTCGATATGGCAAGAACTGTCAACTATTAGCAAATTAAATTTACACAATTCGATTAGTCAGTGAAATAATCACCACCAGCGATACTCCCAGTTATCAAATTTGACAAATGGTTTTTTTGTACGTTTCAAACCATTTTGGACACTTGAGTGCTACTTATATGAGTAATAGGGCAGTTACAATCCATGCACCAAACGAATCAATGACCAAAAATATAGATAACTTTTCAATAGGTATTGTGATATGTTCTGGGCAAAGCCCCTGCCAAGTTGACCAGGGCTAATTTCGAACAATACAAGTTACGAGCCAAGTTACTGCCAAGTTTTTTTAATTCATTTAATTGTCCATCGAAAGTTTGTATTTAGTTTGGATGTCAAATCTGTGTTAAATCTTTTAATTAACTGAAACAATTGTAAATTAATGAAATGGGTATAAAGGGAACATGCTAAAATATATAATAGAGAGTAGAAGGAAACTACAGCCCTATAAATTATATATGTGCTTGATCAGCGACAATAGCCAAGCCAATTTAGTTATGTCTGTCCTAAATCATATCGAGTTAATTTCATTTGAGCTATCCAGCTTTACGTAGCAAAAAAAGCGAAATAAATCGGATTTCGATAGCAATAAAAGCCATACTTTTCTGTATATATCTTTCTAATAGAGAGTGTATAAGCCTTCACAAAATATTAATCAATTATATAAATATATAAAAATAATAAATTAATGCCTATATGTGTATTTATATCATATATATATACGAGTATATACATATATAAATATGTAATACACTTAAGGAGACTTTTGCAGGTTAAAGACTTTGATGCCGGATATCTGCCAGCGAGCTCTCTCGACTGGAGTATTTTTACTTGTATTTTAAGTTGAATTTTTCCATTAGGCTAAATGTTAAAATATGTTTTAGTTTTTTATTTATTATATATATTTTTAAAAGAGTTGACATTTATCTTAAGCCCAAAACCGAAACTTTGTTTAATTGTATGCTATTTGATCTGGTTTGTTGCAGGTGCCAGTCGCCGGCGTTGCCTTAGTATATTGAAGACACTGCGCGATCGTCACTTGGACCTGCCGGGCAATCCTGTGACATCGTACCATCTGAAGACGCTGCTGCTGTACGAGTGCGAGAAGCATCCGAGGGAGATGGAGTGGGAGGAGAACTGCATTGCGGATCGCATCAATGGGATATTTTTGCAGTTGATCTCCTGCCTGCAGTGCCGTCGCTGTCCGCACTACTTCCTGCCCAATATGGATCTCTTCAAGGGCAAGTCACCGGGGGCTCTTGAGAATGCCGCCAAGCAGGTCTGGCGCCTTACACGCATCATGCTGACTAATGTCCGCTGTTTGGAGGAGTTGTAGGGATCCTAAGAAACTAAATATGTGTGTTTTGTATTTTTTTTTTTTTTTTTTTACTTTGTATATTTTGCATGTGGACAAAACGAGCTAGGAAACAAAAACCGCATAATGTGGCCAGATACGGATTAGCAATGGTCGGTAGTCTAGTTGGGGATACACACACACAGACACACACACACACACACACACACACAGACACACACACACACACACACACACACACACACACACGCACTGGGGGTAAACGCTCAGAGAGGAACACTACATAATTCGGAAATTTTAACCCAAATACTATTTGATATTTTGTTAGTGCGTAAGTTGTTTAGTTCTTAGGTGCTTTCGAAAAGTATACGCCGCTTACAGAGTTTCCTATATTTAAATGATATAGATACATAAATACCATATAGTGTATACGTATAAATAAACCTACATAGATCTATCACATAATACCCAATAACAGCAGCATAAACACGCATAAAACCCAAGTACTTATATCAAATAATGAACTACACCTAAATACCACATATATAAATATATATTTATATATATACACACATATATATGTATATATATATATACATATATAAATTTTTTTTGCGCCCAACATTTTTGCCAAGCGGCAAATAAAATTAGCTAAAGTATTTACTTTAAGTTAAGGTAAATGATGAAGTTGAAGATAAAGTTGAAACCCGTCTTTTTTTTTTTGTTTAAATTATTTATTTGTGTTTTTGCTTTTCTTGTGAGTTTAGTCAATAAAAACTTGCGTTTTTCAAAACAAATTTCCTTTGAATTTTTATTATTAAGGCGTTGCACAGGCATAAATATTTTACTTTTGCATTTAGCATTTATGGCTGATGATTAGCCAATGCAATTAAGTGAATTACTTGCAAATGTTTTCAACGCACGTCAACAGAGATGTTTCTATCTAGTTGACATTTTGCCTTCAACTGTTAATTATTGCTTTTAAATGTTAATAATAGCCTGACATGAATTAACAGCTAGTTAACGTCAGTTGTATAATTTAGCAATCGCTGTTAACTGCAAGCGGCTTAACAAATCAATTATCAACTAATAACCTTACCGTATGCACAGTAAAACTTAATCTACGAGAACCTGTCTGCCTCTGAAAAACCAAGAGCACACCAGTCGAGAGAGCTCGTCTAGGATACTTTACTTATTTTACAGCTCATTTTTTTGGAGGTAAGTATGAATGTATGTACGCAAGTATGTATGAATGAATGAATGTATTTATGAATTTATACAATTTCAGAGATAATCAATATACGTATAAAAATCCACACAGAAAGATCTATATAAAAAATGTTTAAAATTTGTAATCGATTTTTATCGATATTGGGGAAAAGAAGTAAGCTATTGATGAACCGCATTTGACTGGATATGCATAGTCATTCTTATTTTTTTTTTTAAGTCAATTTTCAATGGTGTAACTCTTTTGTGGTTTATATTAATGAAAGCACTGTGATTATCGAATGTGAATAAAGGCAATGTGCTGTATTTATTAACGGCTGCTTAACATGACATGCAGAGCATATAAAAAGCTCTTTCTATTACGCTATATAGGCTTTAAGCTATATTATTGCTCTCAATAACAAAAAAGAAGAAAAAAAAACGCAAAAGACTGAATAATAATTTGGCTTCGGGTGGTTCTTTGGGGCGCTACTTTGATGTTTGATGTTTTGTGAGTCGTCGTTTGGGAGACGATTTTGAGGTCGAATCACTGCTTGCCCGATATTATGCAGAGCACAGAGCAGTGGGAACAGCAACGGGAATATATGTACTATATGTCCCAGCCTGACAGTCGATCGGGTTTGTTAACACGCTACGCATTTTAATGGCACATTAAGCAAATTTTGCAGACAGCTAACAATAAGCGCAATAAACTTTACATCAAATGTCGCAAAATGATGGCCAAACATGGCCATAATATACAAAATGTTTATATGTGCGTATGCATATTTTGATGTGGCGGCCCACTTTGAGTCTGAGTTAGCACAACCTGTCTGACCGATTGACGGATTGATGGATTGATGGCGCATACTTTGGCATTTGGCATTTGGATCACGTGTGAGTTTCATTTTCAAGCAACAAACATAACAGTCAAATTAAATTTAATGCCTTTAATAAATTTATTTATTTCACATTTCTTGTTTTACTTAAGGCATATACCGTGCATTTTATGTTTTTATTGAAAGAGTCTGTCAGAGTTAGAATACATTAAAGTCAGCTGTGCTATCCAATCATAATCAGAAGAGTAACTCTAGAATACATATATATATATATATATATATATATACAACTATTAACAGGGCATCATCAAGTCGAGCACTCTCTGCTACAGCTCTCTCTGATTGTTATTGATATTATTATCGTTATTGCTTTAAATGTTGTTCCATTCGCTGTACGTACATAATTATACTTTGTACGTAGGACTATAAAATATCAAGTTTATTTTATTGTTTTCCCCCTGATTTATGCTTGTACAAGTTTTGATTTTATACAATTGGAATAACTGTCCGTGCCGCGAGGGGTTACATTGTTGTCACATTGTTATCGGCCGTCAATGAATATATATGATATTATTTCGATCTATAGTTTAGCGTCGAATGGCAGTCTGAACCAGTTCATCAAATTAAATAATTATAGCTTAAACAAGAAATCGGCATGTTTTTGTTTAATATTGATATATTTTGAATTGATAATTAACTAATTAATATTGATAAGCATAACAATATACGAGTCTCTGGATAATATAATGATAGACTTCTAAGTCTTCGTTATTTGATGAGTATTTCTTTTGAGTTTGAATACCAAAATAATTTAGAGTCCATAATCTGTGCCGGATATCATTCTGTTTCTATATAGATTTTATAAAAACAAATTTATCACGATTTAGTTTTTATATGGCATATCATATTCCAGCAATTGAATATGATTTTAAATTATAAATTAGCGAATATCAAATGTTTGTGCACTTTTTGTTATTGAAATATTTGTGGGTTTTATATACGAGACGAGTCTGAAAAGTCTCTGTATAAATTCTTTAAATAGCCCTAGGCATTATTATTTTTGCACCTGTTCCTGAAGTCCTAATTTCTGTGGGCGTTCGACTTTTTTTCTAGCCGGTTTTATTAATTTTTGGCTGTTAGCTGTTGATTGCTGGTCCACAGTTGGGGCGTTAAGATTGGCAGCGCCTTTCGGATCGGGTCATTAGCCAGCTAGTTGCGCTTTTAATGAGTTGTTGTTTATTGTATTCAATTTGCATTTTAATGCGACCAAACGAAAATAAAATAAAATAAATAAAAGATATTTATCATTTGTTGTTGCTTGCGGTCGCTGGTTTTATTTTTATTTATTTATTTATTTCATTTTCATAATTTGATTTCTTGTTTTTTTCATTTCATTTCGTGTATTTTTGGGTAGAGTGCGAAAGAGGGGCAACAATGCGTTGCTTCCCACACAAATTAAAGAACAATTAATAAATGATAGTTCCCCAGCCTTCCCACCTTGGACGAGCCCACCGCTTGTCTCCTTTGTGCCCCAAAATAAACAATCATTTCGAGCTGTCGCCTGTCCATTGGCATCATCGTCACCAGATGTCAGTTCGGGCCGATTAGTTAGCCATGTTGTTGTTGATTCGTCTCTTAATGAATTCGATGCAATTTATATTCATTTAAAAGCCAGAAGCAAATTTTTATGAACATCTCATAATCACATCTTGAACACACAATTTGTTATTTGTTCGCATTTTTTGGTAACGCAATTTGAAATGTATTTTATGATCCTCTTGTTCAGAACTTGATTGAAAACTAAGTTGCCACTTTATATTGATGATTTCGGTTTATTTAAGGCAGTAATCAAATTATATTCTATTTCAATTTTAATTATGTTGGAGATATAAATAATTTAAATATTTTCACAGCAACATTTCGGAAACTCCATCCTAAAATGATTTGAAACTGGTTTTCAATAATATTTAACAATATCAAAAAAATATATGTTTATCAAATCCAGGAAAAGTCGATTAAAGAAAACTAGTTTCAAGCCAAGATCTGATTATGGTTTTTCCGGTACAGGTCCGCTACTAAATATTGACTATTTGCAGATATTAACTGTTATCTAACAATAATGTTGAATTGCGGTTCCGGTTCGGAATTAAAATCGGTTCAGGCTGCATCCGAACACCCTAATATTTTCGCCTTAAAACCGCGAAGCATAGTTTGGGATGGTTTTGATGCTGTGTTCGGGTTTTAAGTACGAGTAAATACTGTAATAATCTGGAATTAAAGTTTTCTCAAAGGCTTAAAGTATGATCATTATGGAGATGGAGAGTGGAGAACGGAGCTGCAGTTCAGTCTGCAGCAGCAGCAGCAGCAGCTACCAACGACGAGGATTTGTGTGTACGCCTGTCAACCGGCATCACCATCTCGCACTGGGCACCTATCTGCCCCTTGCTCCTCCATTCCGGTCCACCTCTCTGATTTTTTTTAAGCGAAAATCAAAACAAATGTTTTATTTAAATGGTTAATTTGATCAGGCGCTGGCTACAAACCGGACTTGCGCTGTGGAATTTCGCATCTTGAATCTTGCAGCTGGATGAGGATGTGGCGATGTGGGGATCAGGGATCATGAATTTGGAATCTGGGTATCTTGTGTGTTGCAAACGCCCAAATGAATCGCTTACAAGATGATGATGATGCTGCGACCCTCTCTTTCTCTCTCGCTCTCTCTGTCTCTCTCTCTCCATATATGTGTGTGTTTGGAACACAAATGATGAACAAATGACGCGAAATCGTGAGAATTGCATTCGTGGGCCACAGCCACAGTTGGCCATTTTAATTTGCGGGCTTCAATCAAACTGCACACGGCACACTGACAACCAGCGAAGGGGACGGATTGGGGAGGGACTGGGCAGGGGTTTGGTTGAAGGGGGGGTGCATTAAACCCGCCAAATGAGATGAGCCGGGTGATGTGACGTCGCCGTCGCCGTCGCCGTTGCGAGCTGCGCTTGCGTCGGCGCTTGCCACTTAGCATAAACGGAATGAGGCAACAAACGGAGGCAGGCAGTTGTTGTTGTTGTTTTTCTTTTGGATACTCTGTACTCATGCAGATGGGCAGGCAAGCACACATCTCCAAACCACATAAGAGCCACAGAACTGAAATTTGGGATTTAAATCAAGTGAAATTTAAAACCAGAATCGGCATCAAAGTGCAACGAAAATGGTTTATGGAAGAGTCATAATTCCATATTACGAGATTACAACTAATACCTTGATACCCTGGAATTTGGGCTGTCTGCTTGAGAGCTCTTTTTCTGGGTGAAAGTATCTACGAGCTGCAAGTTAAGGCTGCGCCCAGGGAACCTGTCCGTCGGGCAATTTCCCATTTGTGCTGATCGCAGCTTGGCATCAGTTGAGAGACGAGAAGTTGGGAATCAGGAGTTGGGAGTCGGGAGTCTGAGGAGGGAGGATGACGGGGGAATGGGGGAATGGGGGAGTCGCGAGTAAACGCGAGCCAAGTGAGAGACGACCTGTGTGGCCGTTGCATCAGGTTAACAAGCTGTAATTAGGGACCCTTTAGCCTGTCATCGCCAGGGTGCTTGATTATAGGCTTTTGACAAAAAAGCAAATATTAATTTAATACGCTCGCAAGCCACAAGCGCCGCAAGGCAGCCAACAACAAAGGCAGCAACGGCAACAGCAGCAGTGGGAAACCAGCTGAAGCAACTGTTTAAACTGTTTGAAGCTGTAGAAATTTAAAGAAAAGAACAAGAAAAAAGAGTGAACAAAATTTAAAATAAATAAATGCTAAAATCTCTTACATGGCAGGCGTAATTACGACGACGAGGGTTAACCCCTCAGTTAAGCAGCAAAACATTCATTCCAGCCAAAGAAATATATATTTAGCGCTTTAAACGGCATATACAACCCCAAATAATACCCTGTATCAAATTCAGTTAGGTGCAAACTTCAAATGACCATCAGCAAATCTGCACGATTTTCATACTATTTGTGAATCAGATATCAAATCTGGTAAACACTTTCAAGGGATTGACTTTTAACCAGGCTGTCAATTGGCATAGTTACAGAACAGCCACACCTAATTCATATGAACTAATAATATTGCTTCCGGTTCTGAATTATTATTGGTAAAATTGCAGCTGTAGTTGTGGTTCCAGTTCCGGTTCCTGATTGGAAATTGCTGATTTGAACAATTATAAGACTAAAGTATCAAATATTTATGCGGGCAATAATAACTTTAATCGTGTCTCAACTCACTTTAAGTTTGTTGAATGTGCATATTATTATTGTTGATGGTAATACAGATAATAAAATAAGCTGATGTTTAAGCTGAGGAAGATGGAAGCTTAAGTAAAAACATAGCCAGAAGTTAATAACTATAGCCGTGAGAAGACACTTATTAATTTAACAAGCTGGCCAACAATTTGCCTCTCCAGGTCAAGTCTGAATTATTTTTATTTCTTTTGCAAGTAAAAATAACCAACACTTGACCTGGAGACAGTGAAAAAACACATCTTAACTATAAAAAGATGTCGCTAAAACACATGAAACTATTTGCATTATTTTATATCATTTTTCATTGCATTTAATTGCTTTAAATAAAAATGGAGCTGCACTTGTTTGTATGGGGCATATTAGGTTGCTTTGAGCTGCAGGGCATATTGTTCTTAATCACTTGACATGCATTATGTATACATATATATATATATGTATATATAATCCAGCAGTATCAGTTTATTCATCGAAAGCTAAACCAAACCCTAAACCAAAACTCAAACTCAAATCCAATTGCAGTGTTCGTGTTGTTGTTGTTGTTGTGGTTGCTGTTGCACTGACGCACGTTTGTTTGTTGTCGTCGTTGTTTTCTTTTTTGGTTCTTTGTATTTTGTTTTGTTTTTGTTCCCTGACAATCGTACGCCCATTTTTGGTTAAAAACAATGGGTTCAAACGGCTGCGCTTCAGCGGAAAACAAAAAGCAGCCAAGCAGCCCTAAATCAATCACAACCAAGCGACATGTCAACAGCGAGACCCCAGCTCCCAGTTCTCAACTTCCCCCTGTCCCTCCTATGATCAATCCTCCCCACCCCCCCAACCCTCTCCACCCATCATGTTGCCACCCGCATCCCCCACATGCCGCAGTTGGAATCGCCAAAGCAGAATGTCAACGTGATCATCGCCGAGCTTGAAAAGGGCCGCCGCACATATATTGGCCATATATAAATGTATACAAGCACAGGTGAAGGGGCAGGCGGAGGTGAGAGCGTATTGGGAATAGGGTCTGACGACTACTATGTGGAACGTGGCCAAAAGGGACAATCAGCAGCAACAGCAACAGCAACAACGAGCTGTTTGCGCGTGATATCTGAACTACGAAATTGAGATCGATTTTCGAGTACGTGTCTGAAATGAGAATCAATGCTAACTCTGCCCAAACAGCGGCAGAGTGAGAGAGATGGGCAGATGGGCGATGGGTGAGGAAAGAGGGAGGGGGAGAGGGAGAGGGCGAGGGAGAGAGACTGATGCAGCTGTAACAATAAATTATGATATTATTTTTTTGAAATTAACCTTAAGCAAAATGACAGGCTTGGTTAACGATACACATCTTCCTCCCTCTCTCCCTCTCCTTCTCTCTCCCTCTCTCTCTCTCTCTCCCTCTCTCTCTCTGGCTCTCCCTCCGTTGCGTGATTAGTGTGCACTTGTCGTCAACATCGTAAGTTAAGAGATCGCCAACGTGTTGAGCGGTGAGGTTGGGAGCAGTGCTGCCATTTTGGCCATTTCTAGCGTTAAATATGCTTTAAAAGGCAATTAAGAACTTATTGTTTGCTGGTTTTTCCACTGGTGACCACTTTTTTTAATATCATCAAAAAAACAATATTAGATGCTTATGTGCAGATTATAACATTGATTGTATATTGATTGATTTGATTACGTAAGAAATGAATAAATGTCCTCTAAAAATCTGACATTTTTAAAAAAGTCTGTGCATATTGAAATTCAATTTTATATCTGCCACAAAAAAAATACCGACTTATAGAGACTTTAGTTAGATAATTTTAATTATTTCATTTATTATTTGAAGTATCTTTTTTTGGAAACTGCCAATGAAAGCGGCTATAAAACACTCAAAGCAATCCTCTTAAAATTATTATTATTACTCTTCTTTTTAGCTTTTTAAAGTCAATTGTTGTCAACACTATGGGGGATGGGGGGTGGGAATTGCTTCACTCCATGCTCTGGCGTAATTAGTATTCCATAACAGTGGAAGGCGAAACACATGTAGGCAACTAGGCAGTGTCCAGAGAGTTGCCGTCGAGTCTGAAGTTTTGATCAGAGACGATCGCTTGATCATCATGCCCCCGCCAAGTCACCACCCCCTCATTCCCCCGACACTCCTCCCCCATACCCATGAGCGTTCAAGGAACGCAACGCGGCGCATGCGTAATGAGCAACTGAAAACAACAGAGAAATGAGAAACGAAGACAGAACCTGCACCCAGTTACAAAAAAATAATAACACAAAATCAAAAGACAAACGACAAAGTATAAAGAAGAAATCTGATTGACCGCTTTGGGGGCCACTCAATGCGTTGCTTGAGGACACTGGAGTCTCCAATCTCCAGTCCCGACTCCCGACTCCGGACTGTCTTGACTGTGGATACGTGTCGCTGATTTGTTCGCTGTCATAATTCAATAAAGTAGTCAAATGTCACCTGTACTTAAGCAAAAAGCGCAAGGCTTACGGTTATTATTATTTCATTGATGTCCACACTGGATTTACTTATGTGTTATGCATGTCTGTGTGTGTCTGCGTGCGTGTGTGTGTGTGTGTGTGTGTGTGTGGTGCATGCAACAACATAAACGGGTTTAATGACTCTCGAATGATAAACGCAAATCCGCTTAGCGAATGCTTTTTGCATTGCCAAAGACCCCGAGGGAAACATTAGGGTTGCTCTGGAAATGGAAAAGGTGTTGGGGGTGGGGACAGTGGAGAGGGGAGAGAGTAGAGAGGAGAGAGATTGTTTTGGGGACTAGTTCATTTAAGCTCAGCAAATGTGAAGAGATCAACAAATGAGAAATGACAATTTGCAAATGGCGCTCTTCATATAAATCAAACTGATTAAACAGTCACCAAAGCAATCAGTAAATTTGTATTTGTATTTGCCAAGATCAGCCACAAATACGTTTAAGAAATGGTGCAAGAAAAACGGTGTAAGTAAACATCGACTCTGAAGAATTCATTGTATTTTAATGTGATAGTATTGCTTGGTATAAATATTATTCTTGTTTTCATTGTTATTATTGTTTTCAATTTTTATCATTATTTTTATTATTATTATTGGACTACTACGACCATTTCTATGTATGTATTGCAATTGTTCTGGTTCTGTTCTAGATTGGAGTGTAAAGTCAAAAGTATTTAGGACAGCTGTTTAGATACTCACAATTATGATACTTGACATATTATCATATATGAAATCATACAACATATTTATTGAAGGTGCTTACTAACTGCTATCAATCATTTCTTGCAGCACTTGTGCATAATTGAAAGATGACAATCTTGTTGCTTTCAATTTTTGCAAAGTAGTTAATGCAATTAAGAGAACAACGATACTTAAAAATATGTAGATAGGAATAGTGTATTTAAGATAATGCAATTTTTATTCATCTTTGTCATAATCAAAATGCTTTCAAGTTTTGCAAATTTGCACAAAGGCAATTTAGAGAAAAAAAGAAAACATAAATTCAAAGGTTGAGTTGAGAGACTTGTATTAGTTGCATGTGGCATTTAGTTATTGTTCTTTGCCATAGAAACTTGGGGCAGTCAGGAAAGAGAGTTGAGCTGCTCAGCTGGACAGATAGACAGAGAGACAGACAGGCACAGAGACACAGAGACAGAGGGACAGGTTTGATATATCTACAAGATAAACGACTGCGTTGATGGTCAATGGTCGTCGGAGCGGGCGACGACGGTGTCGGTGACGCTTTTTAAAACAATAATAATAACAACAACAATAACAACAACAGCATGAAGAAGAATAAGAAGAAGCAGTGGTAGAGGCAGCAGACCAAAGACAAAAGAGACGAAGGAGCAGAGCTGGCGGAGCGAACAAAAAGACAAACGTTGCGGCGACAACCCAGCAAGTGACAAACGTTTAGATGGATGGATCGTTCTTCATTTGGGACCCGAAGAGCCGAAACCGAACCGGACCCCGGACAACAGACCGTACTACGGTACGTACCGCATACGGACAGGGGCTTTGACAAGGGGCAAGAAGGCGGTAAAGCCATGAACCGAGAACCAAGAACCAAGAACCAGCAGCTAACAGCCAAGAGCCAACAGCCAAGAGCCATCTCCGGTAGAGCAAATAAACCAACCGAAAAACGCGACGATTGCACATAAATTATATTCAAATTTCTTCAAGATCTAAGAGATATATAAATACGGGAAAAACATACACACACACACACACAACCATACACACACACAGGTTTATAGTACATGCTCGTTTCCACTTTTTACCATTTGTGCCTGTTTCGCTGTCCGTCCCGCTGTCCGCCTGTCTGTGTCGCCCTTTGTTTCAAATTTATGCAGATATGCGCCTATCTGAATACATCTTCTCTTCTTTCTTTCTCTCTCTCTCTCTCTCGCTCCCTCTCGCTCCCACTCGCCTTCTCGCTTGCTGGTTATGCGTGTGGAAATCCCGCCAAATGGTGTTGGAAAAGAACCGCTCCCACCTGGTCGCGATCCTTCACTGATCCACTCCCCAATGAAATCAAATTGTGAACCAATAGACAATCGTAAATCACAGCATGCATACATATTTATATATATATATGTACATATGTATATATATATATCTAATAAGATGAAGATGAGGGAGGATGGCAGGGAACAGTGCTGATATACCATTGACAACTTTGATTATACTCTCTCTCCCTCCCGCTCTCTCGGTCTATCTCTATCTCACTGCAGCCTGCTGACTTCAACAAAACATTTACAAATTGAGCTCTGATAAGTTCTCTTTTGGGTGATATAACCCAATTAGTTACTGAGTTACATGTGGTATGCTAAACTAACGTTCTACAATGGAACTGAAGTGGAAGAGAAAAGAAGGGACTGAGAAAGAGAAAGAGAAACTGAAAGAGAAAGAGATGGAAGTATTGAGTATTGAGAGCTTGAACCAGGCTGTCAAACTGAATTGAATGGCGGTTCCGAATCGCTTTCGTCTAATCAAAGCGCTAAGGGTCTGAATGGGCTCCATAATTTAATCGCTATTCGATTCAGTTATGGTTCTACTGGTACTAGTAACATCGGTTAATGTAGCTGACGCTTTAACATATATTAAATTTCGTTCCAATACTGAAAATCAATTGGTAAAATTGTGGTTCAGTTTCCGGTTGGAATCCCTGTCTTCAACATATTCATATCTATTCACTATTCCAATTTTCTTCAGTAAATATATAATGAGAACGGGTCAGTTTAAAGACTGCTTAAGTAAGGGAAGAATTTATCATTTAGTTCACGTACAACGATCAGGCTTATCATATTTTAATTCACTTATATCAACTTTAATTTACAGCAGATATTTTAAGATTTTTTAAGACCATATATATATATATATATATATATATATACATATATATATTGCTTTTCTCTTTGGTTAGCATCCGTTTTTTTTTTTGTTTCATGTTTTATGTGCTGTTTGGTGTCTGTTTATGTTTCCATCAATTTGAATTAATGCAAAATGCAAAAGATTTCCATATAATTGAAAGGAACGCAACTGATTTTGACGAATGCTTTGATCTGCCTCACATTTCTTCTCTATCTGTCCGTCTGTCCGCCTGCTTGGACCACAATGATGACGACAATGCGGAACACTTGTCTTTTAAGATATCTTTTTTTATGACTCTGATGGAAGGTTTTGTCTGAGGGGGGCGTTTAGAGCAATTGTTGGCCAAAATATACACAGCAAAAAAAAAAAACAAAAAACGCCATTTTAAATTGATTATTTCTGATTTTTGTCATACTCAATTAAAATATAGATTAGTTGGACTTAAGTATGAACTATATTTAAATACTAAACTGAAGACGATTTGTGCTTTGCTAATGTGAAAAGCAGGCTGCCAAATCGAATAGAATTTCACTTCCGGTTTAGGTACTTAAAGTGTAAAAGTTTTGGTAAAATTTCTGAATTTGTTTCACATTTTATGAGGTATTTGGTTTTGCTGTGGTATTATAAAAAATATTATATCGGTCCATGCAAATACTTATATAAAAAAAAGTGGAATTTGTGTATCTGTTTTCGCTCCTACATTTTAATTCACTTAAGTTGCGGTTCTGCTCCGATCTATTTTCGCTACAGCTCGATTTAAAAGAGTTAAATAAAGATTTTTGGATTCGATTCACGCTTAAAATTTGTTTTCAAAAGGGGGTGAATAAATTCTAAAAAAATTCATGAAATCTGAAATAGTTTCAATGCTTGGAATATCTATTAAAAGTGACACAAAAAATCGATCTCATTCAGATTTGATAGTTTTTCATCTTTTTTCTCTTGAATTTAGATAAGGCACAGTTAATCAAATAAAAAATAATACAAAAATGAGAGGAAAGAATATTTTAACTAAAGTAAAACTGGCTTGTCGACAAGGGTTTCTCTCTGTGTATTCGGTATGTAAGTTAAATAAACTATATAATATCAAAATTAAGTTAATATATAATGTGTGCCTACAATGGGCCGGGTGTTAAGCGGGTGGTTGGCGGAAGGAGCAAGGAGGGTGGGTCGTGAAGGGGGGGGGGGGGTTAACTGTGAGGAGGAGTGAGAGTTGTGAAGGGGGTATTACAGACGGCATTCGTTTGGCTGGAACACAGCGCTGTCAAAAATTGCCAACTGGCACATTAATCCAGGCGACATATTTATGAATGTGTGGATCTGTGGAGCTGGCTGCATACGCTGTGCGAGTGGAGTATCTGTGAAATGTAAAACTTTTGTGTGTTCGTGTATCCGTGAGATATAAAGATATCGCTGTTGGACGACAACGACAACGTCGACGACGACGACGACGACGACGACGAGGGTTGCTCGTTGCTCGTTGCTAAATGAGTGCACATTTCAGATAAATTATTGCACACAATTCGTGTACGACGGCGTCTGGCACAAAATGTATTTAACAAATTAAATTTACACACACAAACACACACACACACACACACAAGTCTAACACTGTGTGCGTGTGTGTGTGTGTGCGTGTGTTAGAGCGAGACATCAAAGAGTGCGCCGCAGCGTGACAGCGACTGCCCGACGGAGCGACACAGGCCGACGGCAACGACGGCTCTTTGTGCCTCTTTTTTTGTTTTGTAGGCGGAGCTTGTTTCCAGCCAATGCCGCAGCGCGCTCACATAGATACCGACAACAGCAGACTCGTACACACACACACACACATGCACGAGCGCACGTAGATACAAGCAGCAGATACAGAAAAAGATACTTTCACATGGCGCGTGATTAGTCAGTAATTCCTGCTGCCGGCGCTGTGCTGTGTATCTCACAGATACATTTACAAAAATCCAAGTATCTCATCGATTTTTACGTGCGAATTTCGCCAAGGCTTGGCACGAGACTTGTCACGTGACACGTTGACAGTTGCATCTGTATCTGTGGCTATATCAGTGTATCCTGTATGCAGTATCTGCAGCTCTTTCCGCATCTGCAGCGGCAACTGCAGCTATAACTACACAGTCAAGTATTTGCAACTTTTTGTTGTGTAAATAATTTTATTTACTTAACTTGTATCAATAAAAATATTAAATTTATCGAAATTTTTAATAATAATGAAAACCTAAATTGAATAAAGTGAAATTTGAAATGTTAAAACTTAAAGCTGGACTTGTTAGTAAAATATGTAAAATTGTATCTAAGCTGATATAATTTTTAAAGTGCTCACTTTCGAGGCGATGTTAAGTAAAATATCTTCAATTTGGAAGGATAATAATGCTGAGTTATGGTTCCGTTTCCGGGTTGTTGCGATTCCGATTCCTGGTTTTGAGTGGCTTCAATACTTTCTGAGAGTGCTGAGAAATATGTTAAATATCCAACACTACAAAGTAAGATTTTCTGAAATCAAGCGCAATATTTAATTGCTTGCTGCATTTCAAATGTTGGCTAAAGTCCAGTTTTGCACAGTGTATCTGTGGCAGTAGCTGTATCTGCAGCTGCATTTGTGGGTGTTTACCCATAGTTCCATTCATGAGATGGCGGATACACACAGAGAGCGAGAGAGAGCCAGAGATAAAGACAGAGAGATAGAGAGATAGAGCGAGAGACAGAGAGAGAGAGAGAGAGAGAGAGAGAGAGAGCGAGAACGAGAGAAAGAGAGTCAGCAACGAGTTGCAGCATTTTTTACGTTTTTTTTTTTTTTTGGTATTTTATTTCATTTTTTTTTGTTGGGTTTGGGCCCGAGTGGTTTATATATTCAAGCTGTAAATATCCGCGAGATTTACAACGCCAACAACGACTCTGACTCTCTGACGCCGCCGACGACAGCGTTTTTACTTTTATTTATTTTTTTTGCGTATCTGTTCGCTTGAATCGCAGTATCGAGTGTTTTGTTGGCATCGCATTCGACAGGCACGGCACGACAAGAGGACAAGACACGACTCCGACTCCAACTCCGACTCCGACTTCGACTTCGACTTCGACTTGGACTCCGAGTCTGTTTCCCGGCTTGCGGATAATGCATAACGCATAACGCATAACGCAATCGCAATCGTTTGCTAATCCGCCAGATTTTCGCAAGCAGATACAGCGACAGATACAGCTACAGATAAATCCCAGTCCAGATAGATACGCGAAACTGAAAACTGAAAACAGAAAAAAAGAGGCGATTTCGTTGTGCTCCAGTTGGCTGTTGCTAACCCATTGTTGCCACTTCGGACTGTCAGCCGTAACTCACAATTGAATTGTTCCTTTGTCTTCTGTGTGTATTGTGTGTCGCCTGTAGTGCCTCCTTCGCCTGCCATCTCCACCATCTCCTTTATCTCCTTCATCTCCTACTCCCAACCGACTACCCCGTTTCCGATTTTGGTTAACGCTTGCAGTTTCAAATAATTGGCATACGCCTGACGTCTGTCCACGTTTGTAGTTTGCCGCCTAGATCCGCATACGGATTTGAACTGAGAATTGAACTGGAAGGCAGGCATCGCTATCGTCGCTATCATCGTTAGCAACATGCTGGTGCCGCCGGACATGATGGCCGCCCAGACGCGCATTATTTACCAGCTGAACCGCTTCTGTGCGGAACGCGTCCAAGCTCGCATCTTCACGACGGCGACAGCGATCCGAGAGATCTGTAAGATTGTCCAGGCCATACTCAAGGAGGTGGAACTGCAGGAGCCACGCCTCATTTCCAGCCTGGTCGAGTGCAATGGCAGGTGAGTTGAATCGATCAACGCATTATCAACATCAGTGAACTATCAATGATCTATCGAATTATCAATTAGAAATATTTTTCACACCTAAAGAAGCTCTTACAATATCAGCACAACTCTTTATCTCAAACAACTCTTTATACATAAATATATACAGCAAAATGGCTGGCCTGCCAAGGATACTTTTTAGTTTACATTAATTTGAGACTTACTGCGGAAAGATTCTACACAATCTCAGCTTCAATTATGGTGTTATTAATTCCTTAATGAAGATGCAATTAATATGGTATATGTATATATGTATTTAATAACATTTATCTAATTAAATATACACAATATTGTGCCCCGGGAGCAATCATCGATATTGAACAGGAACTGAGGAGCATGACTTGACAGCAATGACATTGCATGTTTTATCGTATTGAGGATCTCAGTTGTTGTTGTTGTTATTGTTGTTGTTTGGCCTGTTAGCAGTTGTGAGCCAGATACGAGGGCCACACAGAGAGTGCTGCGATGACAGGCGTCAGACGACCGAATTACGCAGATCCAATTGGATCAGCCAGTTGGAGGATGCAAGGTGAAAATGAGAAGGTCTCGAAAGAGTTCAAAGGAGTACATTTCAATGTAATAGCAGTACCGGTCTGGATATAGATATATATATAAATCGATATATAGATAAATCGATATACCCCAAGGAAGTTCGCCTTTCGAAATGGCAGATCTGAATTTGAAATCCTTTCTTTTTTTACGATATCTCAACTAAACTCAGCCAATTTATTTACTCTCATAACTTTCATTGGAACAACCACAGATTGACTACCATTTTTTCCAATTGCTTTCTTAGCAGCAGTCGCCGATTGATTAAATTCTCTTTTTATCTATAGCTAACGGTGTTTTTCACGTTTTATATCCATATCGGCGTTCTTAGGTTTTCTAGCAAGATCAGAAACAGCAACAACAGTCGGGTATGATCAGAAATACTAAATCGTATACATCCAGCCAGCCATAATGGAGTATGGCAAATAACCTCAGTCAATCTATGTTTTAAACAGAATCTTAATTTCTATATTTATATTTATATTTCAGGAGAATAATCGCTGATCGATTAAATGATCCTTTTAGGATAAACTTATCGATAACGCTTTATACCGCAAATATCTAGCTGGGGATTAGGAAACCATCTATGTTAGTAATGCTCCCGCTGTGCTCTGTTCTCCGTTTCGTTGCAGGTTCGAGGGCGTTGAGGTTATATCGCCGAATGAGTTCGAGATCGTGCTTTACCTCAACCAGATGGGTGTCTTTAACTTCGTCGACGATGGCACCTTGCCGGGCTGTGCGGTACTCAAGCTGAGCGATGGACGCAAGCGGTCCATGTCGCTGTGGGTGGAGTTCATTACGGCATCTGGTTATTTGTCGGCGCGAAAGATACGCTCCAGATTCCAGACGCTGGTGGCTCAGGCGTGCGACAAGTGCATCTATCGGGACATCGTGAAGATGGTCGGCGACACCAGCGAGGTGAAGTTGCGCATTCGGGAACGTTATGTGGTGCAAATAACGCCGGCATTCAAATGCTCCGGCATTTGGCCACGTTCGGCAGCGCATTGGCCTCTGGCCCATATACCCTGGCCGCATCCGAATCTCGTTGGGGAGGTGAAGACGGAGGGATTCGATCTGTTGTCCAAGGAGAGCGTCGTTATGCAAAACAAGAACAACAATGCGGCTAGCATGGAGGGCGATGCTTGGACACTGAGCTTCTTTGAGGCCGAGAATCGATTGCTGCAAGGTAAGAGAAAAGACAGAGAGAGGGAGAGAGAGATGGAGAGAGAAAGACTGAGAAGTGGCTCGAAAGAGAGAGAGAGAGAGAGAGAGTGAGAGAGAGAGGATGATGGGAACTGATGGACATCTTCAAAGGTGGCTGCCGTCGTCGCTGCCTGAGCATATTGAAGACGCTGCGTGATCGTCACTTGGAACTGCCCGGCAATCCCATCCAGGCGTATCATCTGAAGAATCTGCTGCTCTACGAGTGCGAGAAGCATCCGCGCGACATTGAGTGGGACGAGTGCTGCATTGCGGACCGTTTGAATGGGATATTCCTGCAGCTAATCTCCTGTCTGCAATACCGTCGCTGTCCCCACTACTTCCTCCCCGGCCTCGACATGTTCAAGGGCAAAACACCCAGCGCCTTGGAGCAGGCCGCCAAGCAGGTCTGGCGTTTGACCCGTGAGATGCTCACCAATGCCAATGCCTTTGAAAAGTTGTAACTAACACATTGTGCGAAAGAGACAAAGAGTGTGAGAGTGAGTGTGAGAGAGAAAGAGAGAGAGAGAGAGAGAGAGAGAGAGAAAGAGTTTGATTCAAGTTGCTACATTTTCATTGTCGCACAGAGCTGATTGTGTTGAATCTGATAAGCGAATATGCCCTGAGTGGCTGCCATTTTGTGCCATGTGCGAATCTGTGTGTGTGTGCGAGTGTGTGTGTGTGTGTGTTCGTACACTAAGAAAATTTACGTCCACGAATTTAGAAAATCGCCAAAACGCTGCTTAGCTTCACTTGCAGCAAATTCATTCACTCAAATTGCAAGCTACATTTTTGATATGCTTTCAAAGTTGGCAAAATTCGAATAGTTTAAGAGCCTTTGAGTTGGAGGAAATAAGCCATTGAAGGAGACTCTATATAACTATTAGATGCAGGCTTTACAACCGCAATGTTAGTTGAAATTGAAATTCGGAATTGAAATCTCAATTCTCAATTCGGAATGAGGATCAAATTGTATAGAAATATCTGAGAATGTCAAGAATTTATTTGCATGAAAAATATAACTGAAAAGTGAAAAAGTAAATGAATGATTAAATAAATAAATTTTTACTTTTAAGAAATTTGAGCACACTCAGATATAAAGCTGGAATGTTACTGCCTAAAATCCGAAACCATATCTAGTTTTCCTCAGAGGGCGACTTTCTAAATTCGAGGGCTTGCTGTGTATGTATTTCTCCAAGTGTAGCCGCAACAATGGCAAGCAGCGGCATGCGAAGTGTTAATGCAAAGATGCGAGATAAGCCGCACATTTGCCCCCCTCACTGCTCATCCCTTTGCCTGCTGCTGCTTCTTGCCTTGTTGTTGTTGCTGTTGCTGCTGTTGTTGTTGCTGCCATTTGGCATTTGGCATTTGGCATGCCCAATGCATGGCTGGCTGGCTGCTTATCCCCGGCGAATATTGTTTTTAATAACAATCTTTCGCCTGATGGCCCAAAACAATGACAGGCAGCGAAAACAAAGCAAAAATCCAAACAAAGCAAAAAGCAAAAAAAAAGTAAAAATCAAACAAAAACACCAACAAAAAGTGGAAAAAAAAAGGAAAAAATGAAAAGTAGAGAAAAAAGAGCATTTTGTCGGGTCGCCTTTTGTGTGATTGAAAATCGCGCTTATTATCGAAAATTGAGTACTTACTCAGTGTACGGCGTACTCCGCTGTAAGGATTAAATAACCCAGCAATAAATAAATAAATACCCACTATTTACATGCATGCCTACAAACACATACAAAAACTGAACACATTTTTGTAACTGAACACAATTGAAACACTCGTCTTGTCCTCCTTTTTTTATGTTTAAAATAATACCGTGCAAGCAATGTTAGTTAAGCATATGTTTTTTCCGATCTATGAAATGTTTTATTGGAATTGCTTGAATATGCAATAAATTCGAAAATAGCTCAAGGCAATTAGCCACATAATCACTATGCATAAACCTAATAAATGTTTTGTTGTTGTTTATTTGGGTCTGTCAAGGAAATCTTCTATGATTTTTATATATCTATTTTTAAGAGCTACATTTTTATGTCCTGTTTAAATGATGCTGTCAAAGCTTTGTATATTATTTATTATATATGTTGTATATTCTTCGATTTGCCCACGTTTGGAGGGCATTTCGTTTGCCAATCTAAAAAACCGATTTGTGATCAGAGTTGGGCTCATTAAAAAAGAGTTGGTAGCTCTTCCGATTGGATGCGATTGGGGTATGTTGGTTGGTGAGTTAATGTTATGAGTATTGAACATTCACAGATCGCCAAAAACCGTAACGTCAGAGGGAGCGAGAGAGAGAGAGAGAAAGAACAACAAAAAAGAATGAAAGAATGAAAACGAAGAAAAATTTATTTGTTGCTCTTAGTCAGGACAGCTGCAGCGACAACTGAGCATCAATTTTATTACCCTTATTTATGGTTATGGTTTTCGGGGCTCCAAGGCGCTCTTCTTCTTCTTCGATTTATTCGCCTTCTCTTTCTTCTTCTTCGTCTTCGGCTTGTTGCTGTTGTTGTTCTTCTTGTTGTTGTTGTTGTAGCGGAATACAGACAAAAAGTTTTCAGCGAATGTAATCGATATTTTTTGTTGATGTTTTTTTTTGTTTTTTTTTTCGCTGACAAAGGATATTTCGTTCCGCTGTAATGTTAAGAGACAACAGAGAAATCCATTTTCATATACATATGTTGTTACAGTGGTCGTTCGCTAAAGGTTTCTACACGTGATATTTGTAATTTCTTTACAACTATTTGTGCTCAATTTTTTTTATGGACTTCACTCAATCTATACTAATAAAGAGTCGAAAGGGGAAAATAATTTCACCATTTGCTGATAGTTGTAAGTTGCGAAAGACTACTGTACAGCAAACTGCGTAGCATAAACTGAAAAACCAGCAGCGGTAGATGGAGGGGTTTCTGGTGCGGGCGGCGGTGGTGGTGGGGGTTGTGTGGTGGCCCAGTGTTTGTTGGTCTGCGGAGGTAGCACAATGCGATAGCCAAAATAACAAATTATGCTCGAGCACGCAGGATCATATTACAATCAAATGTGTGTACCCCTACACCCCCCCTCCGCCCTTACTCCAAGCAACACGGACTACCCCCACCCCCGTTGGGTAATTCATGCCATTATAACAGCACACCCGCCCATCTGCTTAAGCATGTGAGGGGTGGGAGGGAAGGGGTGAGGGGTGAGGCGTGGCAGCAGTTTGGCATGGGAAAAGCATCATCAGGTGACTTGCGGTTGTTGTTGTTTTTGCTGGTTGTTGGTTGCTGGTTGCGCACTTAGTCAAGACGAAGACTGAGGCGGAGACGGGCCTTGGGGTGGGGATTGCTGCTTTCCAAGATGTGGTTGGGTTTGGGGGCAGCGCGGCACGTGTCCGCCATGTGAATTGCCGCAGGCTGTGCGCCCCTTAAGCTGATAAGGCACGCTTATCCATATACACACACAAATATATAGAAACACCAATTGATGCTGATCACGAATATATATACTTTATGGGGTCGTAGATGCCTTCCTCTGAGAGTTACAAAACTGCATCACAAAATATGAGTGCTTAAAATTAGTGTTGCTTTTATTACGAGTATAAGAAATACTTAATACAATGTGAACATATATTAAAATAATAAATTTAAACTTTTGCTGTTGCTTTCTTGCTGTGACTATGGGAAACACTTAAATAAATACAAATTGATCTCATTTACTGACGCTCTGAGTTTCAGTATTTTTGTGGTTTATAATTATAATAATATTTTCCACAAACGTTTTCTATTTATTATTTTTACTATTATTATTGTTATTTGTTTTATGGCAGTGCATTGCAATTACAAAGGCTACGGGACGCAAATTTCACCCCCTCACCCCGAAATCATGCCCCTTTTTTACCTCAACGCAATCCTTTTGTCGGTTTTCGGTTTTCGGTTAGCTGTCAAAACTTTGCGTAAAGCCAACAAAAGCAAAACAGGCAAAACAAGTCAAAGTCGCCCTTTGATTTCTGTTCGGGCTTAGTTCTTAGTGCTCAGTGCTCAGTTCTCAGTTGTCCTTTGCCATTATTCTGTTTGCCGCTTTGACATTTATGTAAGCTACCCCACCCCCTCCCCTCCTCTCTCCCTTCCACTCTTAAGTCTGTGGGCGTGGCGCGCGTTGACAGGCGGCTTGCGATAATGCCGCATTGTTAAAGTCCTCGTCTCGTCCTCGTCCTCTACCTCGCCGCCTCCTCCTCCTGCTCCACACATTCATCCTCATCCCTTTCGTTTGTTGTTTTTCCTTTTTTGTTTTCCTTTTGTTTTAATTGTTTACTAATGATATTTAAATTAGTGCTCTAAATGACCGCAAGCGCTTGCTTTGTATGATTATTTACCTCTTGCATTATATGTTTGTCATCTCATTTGTTTGCCTCTGCGACTGACACATGCCCCCCCGCACCGCTCCCCCTCCCCCTTCACGCCTCTTCTCCCTTGGTAAAACTCAACCCTACCTAACTCTCTCTCTCTCTCTCCCTCTCTGCCCTAAAGCCTTCTAAATTCATTTCTGTTAATGTTTAGTTAACAGCAGTCAAATAACATTCATAACTATGTTAAACTCGCTGTTAATCTTTGTATAAAATTATTTACAAATTGGAGCATCATTAATTTAAAATCATTACAAAATGCACAGGTTAAGCAGACTTTGTCTTTTGCACTTTGCTAAAACGTGCAAAAATTCTTCTCAATTGACTTAAACGATATACCCTCTTGCCATATTAAGTGAATGCAAAGGGTATCATAAAATTGTGCAAATGCTCTTCTATGTCAAACACATTTCAGGTATTTTTCTTACTTTGACTTTTGTTTTGATTATCTTGCCCCGCAATTGACAAAAAGACAGAAGTACAAAAATTAGAAAAAAATAAAATAAAATTTTTCAATGTCCAAATTTATAAGAAAAATCATAGTAAAAAATTAAAAAAATACATAAAAATTGAATAAAACACGAAATCTGCTCGAGAGCTGTTGATCTGTTTTTAGGGAATGTGAGAAGTGGGTTGGGGGAAGGAATGGGGGCTGGCATAATAATTATGTTGTCATTATCAAAAACACGTGGTGCAATTTAACAACATGCCACAAGGAGTCGAGTACGTCGCCAGCCGCCACACGCCACAAATTATGAATATCAAAAAAAAATGACACAGGAAAAAGGAAAGGCAGCAGTGAAAAGAAGTGAAGCTGCCCGGGGGAGGGGTGTGGGGGGTGTAGAGGAAAATTAGTTTTCCACGCATCGTCAGCAAACACAATGGAGCATACAGCAGCAGGGGCGTGGCAGGGCGGCGAGGGAGGGGGAGGTGGATGGCACCTACACACGATAATTTATAGCAGATTGTCGCCTCTTTTGGGACGGGCACAGAGTGCTGGGGGTTGCAAGGGGGAAGGGGGGATGAGTTTTACTCCTATATAGATACCACACATATATATATATATATATATATTTATTTCTTTTTGGGATAGGCATTTGCATTCAATTACGGCAGCTGTGAGCCGGACACATTTATTTTTAGACAAACGCCCATAAACGAAGCCCCAAAATGCGCCACAAGCGAGAGGTGGTGCGGAAGGATGGGGAGGTGGTTGAAAGGGGTGCAGAAAGGGGGATTAGGGGGTGGCGATGGGGTGAGGGGGTTTTAGCTAGCGTTGGCTGCGCTCAATCATAATTATGTGATTTGTTTGCGACGCCGACGTTAAAAGTTAAAGTTAAATTTAATGGAGGCGGGGAGGTGACTAATTAAACGTGCTGCCAAAAGGGGTTGAGGGGAAGAGGTATGGTGGTGTGTGTGTCTGCGTGTGTGTGCTGCACTGACATGTTGACGTATTGTCGCTTGTGTCGCCGAGTGGAAGTTATGACATTTTGATTTCAGTTTGCATTTGATGTCGCTCAGCCGGCGCTAAAAAACCAAGAGAAGCAAAGAGAGAAAAAAAAGTAGCCAGACGCTGATTTATGCTCATGGAGCAGAGGGATGGGAGTGGGGTAGAGGAGTAGGAGTTAGGCAGGGGTTAGGAGTATGCTAGGTGAACTCAACTAATTAAGATGAGAGTCGGAAGCTGCCTGCCTGCAAACGCCAGCTGCACACAATTTAAAAGCGACAGAATTGAGAAGAAAAATAAATAAAAAATGTATTTAAATTGCTAATTGCAGTGTGAGTGGGATTATACACAGTAAGAAAACGATGACACTAAAGTTAAAGGCTGCTGGAGTCAAGCACAGAACGCACTCAAAACAGACTCCCACGAAGCGATACGAACTAACAGTTAGTCCAATAATTATTATCTTTTATGCATATATTGTTAAAAAAAATATATATATATATTTATATACATATATTCTCAAAGCATTTATCCATAATATGACAATGGGGCGTGGCAAGCACTGCTGCAAATCGAGACCTCTTCAAAGTCTTCAAAAAAAAAAAAAAAAACCTTTGTTGGGTTTTCATCTGGAATCTGGAATCATCTCTCTCCTCATCTGGGATTGACTTTTAATACTATGCATTTTCAAATGCCAAACGAAGTACAATACAATCCGCCCCTCATATCTGATTTTTAGAAATACTATTTTGTCCCAAAAAAGCTTCATTTTTATTTGCGATCAATTTAAAGATTTTCATTTTTGTTCTTCATCATTTTAAAACTATGCCAACTTTTAATGTTTACTCATCTTCAATACTTTTTAATCATATATAAGGTTTTTTGACTTATTATTCAAATTTCTTATTATTCTGTGTTTCATTTGTTATTCTGTCAACTTTGGCTGAGTTGTTGTGATTCATTTTGGGAAGAATGAAACATTTTTGGTTGGCAATTTTGTGTTTGCAACCGAAAAAACAACTTTAACAATTGAAATTCAGAACTGAATGCGAAAATCAAATTGTGAGACCGGAACTGGAAAGGAATTCGATTTGGTATCCTGAAAAGTTTGTCAAACCGAAAACGAAAATCGAGATTTTTATCAGTTGAAATTTGGAATTGCAACTGTAAGTAAAGTAAATTATTTACTTTTATCTGAAATATATAAAATACTAACTATGAAATAATTTGAAAATAAAATATTAAATATATGAATGAGAAACCAGTGAGTACCTTTTGAGAGGCACCAAACAGGTGATTTGAATCAGTTGCCGATTCTAATGAAATTTATACGCGAAACAAATTTCATGTTGTGGGTCCTTTTAACAGATTGGCTTGGTTCATCTTCTTCTTCATGTTGTTGTTAATAATTTAAATGCTTATCTGGTCGGGTGTATCTATCGCATCGCATCGCATCGGATCGGATCGCATGTGTTGTTGGTGTATCTTTTACATATAATTGATATTATCTGCATTTCATTTGACTTCTTTTTGTCTCTTCTCTTTTTATTTTCTTTTTTGTTCTCCTTTCGTTTGTGTGTTGTTTTTGTTGTAGTTGCTTGGAACATTCCACAGGTTCTCGAGATTCTGCTGTCCGTTGTCTTTCTTGTGGTTGCAACCCCCTCCTCCCCTCTGCCCCTCCCCTTTTTGGATGATGATTATGTTGACAATCTGCTGCTGAGACAATTTCTTGGAAATTTTGAACTCTTTCAGAAAATCTTTTTTTTCCTTTTTTTTGTATTTTTATTTTTGTTGTGATTTTTGTCAAATTCATTCGATTTTTGTGGTTTCGAGCAGCATTTTAGAAGTTGTCTTTTAATATTCATTAATAATGTTAATCGATATCGAATTGTGGCCCACAAATATGTCACTTGTTGTTTTTGTTGTTGTCGCTTTGCCACACACACACACATAACACTAAACTGAGAGAGACAGATAGACAAAGAGGGTCACAGATAGAGAGAGGGAATCTTTTAATCTAATTTTCATTGTAGCTTTAAGAGTGTGATCGATTAATTTTATATAATTTTAAGAACATGACCAATTGATTTTACATTAAAACAGTCCATTGTTTTATTTATTTCTCAGTCCAAGCCTAATTTTATGATTGTGAACGATTGTCGATTATCTTGAAATAGTGTTTTATTTATTTCTCATTTCAATAAATTCCATCCTAATTTTAAGAATACATTTTGAATAAATTATTATGTTGTAGTTCTAGTTCTTTCTCAATTCAAACAAACCTCGCAAAATATTAAATTTTCTTTCGGGTATGAAAATGCGGACAATCAATCCTAAAACTAAGCTTATATTTTGTACCCAAAAGTGTCAATATTCTATTAAATATTTATCTTTAATTTAATATGAATATTTTTGTATTTCCGCCTGTTGTAGTCATGTCAAAAATATGCATATCGTTTCTTTATTTTTTATTCATAAATACGCTAATTAAATAAGCTAAGAAAAAAAAACAAAAAAAATTTAGTATAAATAATAGTTTGATATAGTGCTTAATCATAAATAGATAGATTAATAACTTTGTGCTCCTTCGCCTCCGTTTAAAATTGAATAACTTATGCAATAATCAAAATACTATTAACAAATACAAAATTCTTTTGATTTTTTTGTTGCTTGTTTGTTGTGCGTCGGGTGTGTGTCTGTGCTAAACAATGGGAACACTTTGCTGGCAGCTTGCAAAGACACACACGCACAGACAACATCTTGGTTGGATGGTTGTAAGCTGCGCTGAGTGAAAAAACTATTGCCTGCTTTTGAGCTCGACAGAAAGCTTTCCGGTTCGGGTATGTGCTGGCAAAATGGTTGCGAAATTGGCTAAGTGTTTAATCCTTGCAATATTTGGTGTGCAGGACATTCTCCGTACCGGACAGAATGGCCCCCTCGTGCAGTGGACACAGCTTCAAATACAAATCACTCGACTCCAGCGACTCGATCAGAATGTACTCCAGATAGATGCGCGGCGAGGAGAGAATGCGCCACGTCAACGGATTCAGAATATTCGTCTGATATTCCCAGAAGACTGTCGCATATCCCGGCTCATGCAGATCCCGTCCAGGCACCAGCGATGTATACTCAAAGCCCGGCTCAAAGTACATGGCCTTTGGCGAGAATTTCATGCGTTCCGTGCTCCGCTTGTTGCTGTTCCCATTCCCAATCCTCTTGTGATCGTCGTGCAGACGGATGGAGAGGGTGCCCACCTCGCCGCCATGAAGATTACTCTCGTCGTGACTGGAGACACGCACGGTGATCTTGTAGTGCTGACGGCAGAAGGGTTTGCGATCGCCCGTCATCAGATAGAAGACTGGCGGGTCATCCTCCGATTTGACCACGCCCCTTGCCAAATGCTTGCGATAATCCTGCTCGCTGTGGAAACCCATGCGCATGCAGATACTTCCTGGCTCCTCGCAACTTCCGCACTTGACATCCTTAAAGCTCTACAGGTAAAGAGAGAGAGAGATTAGCTTCGAAATGGAGAAGACAGGCGTAGGAAGGGGTTAGAAGAAAAGTGGGGGTAGGAGGAAGGTGACTTAAGGAGTTAAGAAAGAGACGGGGGCAACAAGGAGTAAGGAAGCGGAAGCTACTTACATCGAAAGAGTCACAGCTGATGCCCAGAAAGGGACACTTCCCGCCAACGATGGTCTCCGTGTAGTATTGCTCGCTGCGAATGTGATTGCAGCCGAGAAACTCCTGCATGGTGGAGAAGAGGGTCGCCTTGCGGTTGCTCTTCATCACGTCCTGCAGCTTCTTGTCGCAGCCGGGATTGTCGAAGCCACCATTCGGATAAAAGTCAACGTGGCCCAAGCGCTGAATAATGCCCAGTCCGCCCTTCATAAGCGGATTCGCATCCGTGTGGATAACATCCACAAAGTGGGCATCGGAGCGATCCAGTCTCACAATCGGATCGGTGTCCGTGAAGAGTGGTGCAGCCGGATCCAGGCCGGAAATGCGTCCCAATTTGAGACCAAAGTCACGCTGGAGGTGGGTGCCCGCATAGCCGGAGAGATGGGCGCCCAGGGAGTGCCCGATGATGTGGACATTGTCCAGATTTGATAGACGCAGTTCCTCGTAGAGCAGGTGGATCACATGCGCTGTTATCGCACCCACCAAGCGTGTATTCGCCACGGCCTGGACATACGGTGGACTCGATCCGCCACCCCAATCAACCAGGATTACGGCGCACTCATCCTCGGCCGGACAATGGGTGAGCAGTGCCTCGGCCATTTCCAGCATCCAGGGCATAGTACCCGACTCCAGATACCCATGTACAATCAAATATATCTTGGCCCGTCGACTGATGGTCAATCCCTGCACAGCATCCGGATCATTGAGATCGATGTACTTCGGCTGATCCAGCGAGCTTTTCGTGTGCAGCGTAAAATGGGGCTCAATCTCCGACGGCTTCTGCGGATGCACACTTATCGTCCGCGTCACTGTGTTCCACGGCCCGTTGATGGGGAAACAGCCGTAGACACCAAAACATTTCACTTCATTGATATCTGCAAGGAATCGCAAGGAATTTCAATTAAAAACCATACAAATTGACAAATAAAAAGGGGAATGCTCTTAACAGAGCTGTGCTTTGTTATTAACATGATGAGATGAATCATCTTCAAAAGCTATTTGGATTAAGTTAAAAATGCTAAAATGCTGTTAAAGGACCCACTCTAAAACTGGTTCTGTAAAGAGCATAGGATAGTCCTGTTAATGAGCTGGGAAAGTTGTCATACATATATATTCGTAACATAGCTGACATATATTAAGTACGTTATGTCAAGCAGCTGTTAAACAGCAAAACATTTACACTAGAAGAGAATAAAGCTCTGGTATATTTCGTCTGTTTTTAACAGCAGTGCACGCTGCAATCGCAGGTACAGCACACACTGCCATCTACCTGGGTTATGTTAATTATGCTAAAATTAACATTAAATAACCAAGGTCTCCCCAATCAGATGGTTTCAATTATAACATTGACTGTCTCGATGGTATTACAAGAACAACAAATATTTACTGTTCCACTGCTTGCAAATGTCATTGAATGAATACTGTTTGCTCGACCACAACAACAGACAACAACAACAAAAGTAACGGAAGCAATATCTGAGAAGTGCACGCAAATATTCTCATTGGTCATATTGGACGGACTCCTTCGGGTCGTTGGCCTTCGGCTTTTTAGCCAATTGACTGATCAGCGATGCGTGCCAATCAAAATCCGTTCGATTCGAATACTAAAAATATTTGTCGTCATTGTTGTTGTTATTTTAATCGGAAGTCTTCTATTAGATAGGCGTGTGTGCTCGCGACCCCTTCTTATATACATAAGATATTTAAATATATATGTCTTTAGTTAATGATTGTCATTGCAGTTATTCTGCTTTCGACTTGAGCTTTTTCTCAAATATAGCTAAAAGCTTCCCCCTTCCTTTTCAAAAAAAAAAAAAACAACCAAAGAAAAAGAATTTCAACTTCTCTGCTTTATCTTCGTCTTCCGTTTTGTTTCTGTTTGTCTGTTTACGAAAGTCAAGCAACTTTCCGTTTAAGTCAATTCTTCATATTGATTTACTTACAAGCAGATTGCATACTTGAGACATTCGCGACTATATAAATACCCTGTATCTTAGACCATAGCCTGTTATTTATTCTGCATACTTAAATTGACAATATATATATAGATTACTTGAATGTAGTCAGATATTTATAAGCTGCATACTTAAATAGACTATAGATAGAAGACTTAAATATAGATATTCAATGTAACCCATGAATGATTACAACTTGTAGTTCAACAAATAGTCATTCTTTCAGTGAGTGCAGGGTATATAAAGTCAAGTATAGAAATAGACACTTTTAAAAATCGTTTATAAGGTTTATCAAAGGTGCTATGTCAATTTCAATAGCACTTCAATAATTTAATGGGTATTACTCAACAAGGGCTTTCAATCTATGTATATATTACAGATATGACTATATCTCATAGACGACACTCCATTATATATTTATATATAGTATATATTTTATGTAGTACTTCAAGTCGAAGCACAAGCTTGTGCAACAAAGAGATCAGTGAATAATGTTCTTGTTTTTTTAAGTGTCCTTTCTCCTTTTTTCTTTTTCTTAAGAAAAGTTCCTTTAACTTACAAATCTAATAATCAACTGTATACTGATCAACTGTATACTGATTAAATTGCTTAAGGTGTGGTTTAATTTGCTGGCCTAGCTAAGATCACTTACCACTTTTGGGCGCCGGCGGCAGATCGATTAATGTGTTGACTGCCGCACGACTTGTATGATTTGCCAAATAGAGCATCGTTTGCAGCATTAAGCCGCCAGTAGTGTTTGCCACATACATCTTGTTCTTGCAACGGAAGTTTTCCTATTCTGCTCTTAATGATTATACACTTGCTTAAATTAACTTTTGGTTATTGTTCTTGCTGCAGTCTGTCTACATTTTAGGCCAGAAACACGTCAGAGTTTTTTTCTATTCAATTTAAACTTTTTTGTCAGAAGACAATTTAGTTCACGTTTTTAATTAAATTAATCTTATCGGCTTTTAAGTCACGCAGCTGTGTCCTCTTCTCGCTCACACTCTTTTTTCACACTGTGTCTTTGATTTGCCTATTTTTACTTTTCGATGGATCAATTTGCTAGTTCTTGGTAAACGGCAAATCGTTATTCGCTAATTATCAGTCGCCGTGCTTCGCGTTCGACGTTAGTCTGCGCACTGAAGCCGATCAGCTGCGAGCCACGCAATTTGTATGCCTTGACAATCTTGAGCTTCGGCCTCGCTGTCGACGTCGCTGCTGCTGCGGCTGCTGCTTCTGTTGAGCGGGGTATAACGGCACTAAGATAAGCTTTTGTCCCCACCCCCTCCGAATCGACAGATGCAAAGTACAACAAACGTCGTCGTGTCGTCGGCGGCAGATGCACTTTAAACATGATAACGCCTCGCAGATCAAACTCGTTGCGCCGCTAGAGGTCCAAAGCACACGCTGCCTATAAAGTGAAGCTTCAAAGCTCTTGCTGCTATATGAAGTTTACAGAGAGAGAGAAAGAGTGGAAGTAAAAGTGGAAAAGACTACACTCAGGAAAAAAATAAAATTATACTTTTTGTTTGTTTCTCGAATTTCATAAATTAAATGTGATTACTAAGAAACGAATAATAATTTCTGACTACTGCTATTTATTTTTTTTTACTAGTGTAGAAAGGCTTTCGCATAGACAGAGAGATGACTGTACTGTTTCTAAGAGATAAGCGAGGCTTGAATCGGCGAAACTTAAATAGAAACTGTGTCAAGCTCTCTGCCCGGCAAGCCTGCAATGCCCACATATATATATATATATAAATATAAATATAGATGAGGGGGCGTTGGGGTTGTTTACAGCTGCCGTATCAGTATTGCGGATTCGGCATCCAAAGTCCATTGGCAAAGGTGTTTACCGGCTGGGTCGATTTGTCGCCAACAGGATTTCAACTTAGCCCCATTGACGTCAATTGGCTGCCAGTGGTGATCCGCTGGACCAAATCGCCCATAACAAACCAGCTCAGCTGCGTTATCATTTAATAACAATAATTATTACTCTTCTTCTTATTGCTATTCGTCGTATTTTCCCTTTGTTTCTCATAGCTCATCTCTGATTTACTCATCCACCTCTCCACTCCCCCCCCACCCCTTCCCCCTATCACTCAATCGATGGATTTTAAAATAGATTTTTGTGTGACGAGGTTAGTTTTTGAGTTGGGGTCGGTGTAAAGCGTTTCAATTATATGTTTATTTATATAAAAAACATACTTATTTGATCATTTAATTGGTTTCTTAAAGCTTACATTTCAGAAATTGGAACTAAAGATGCTCTGTAGGCCGAAATCAAAGTAAAGAAATCCAAAGAACGAATATATGCACATAAAATAGGGCATACGAATTATTATTATTATTGATCAACAGGCTTACGTTTAAAATGTGCTTATTCAATGTGTTGCTTGTTATTATTATTGGATTTTGATTTGTTTTCGAGAGAATACGCATCGCATCGATAATCAGTGCAGCAGTGTAATTGTTTATTTTTAATTATTGTTGTTGTTTGTTTGATTGTTTCTTATAAAAAGTCAAAGTGCAACATTGAAAAAACGTCAGCAAATGAACCCCACAAGGTGATAATACCTTCTGAAATAAGTGTGCTATAACTACAGTTTAACACAACAAAGCATAATATTAGAACGTTCACAACACACTTTGCATACAGGTTGATTAAACGGGTATGAAAACAACTGATCTGGGAATATAATTGTTTTTACCGATTTCGCTGAAAAACAAATGCATTGAAGTAGTTCACCAAAATAATAAATAAATAGGTAAATATTTAATTAATAATAAATCATCACCTCATAGATTTAAAAATGTATGCTAAAAAAAATTATGAATTAGAGTTCAGATTCTGAATTTCAATCGTTAAAGTTGACAGCCCGCTTGAAACAGATTTAAAAAGCCAACAATTAAAAGATTTCCTATGAGATTTGAAAAGCCATATTTAGGTAAATTTCATTTTATTTTTCAAATATTTTTTTATATACTCGTATAAAATAAAACAAAATATTTTGTAATTATGCGTTATGCTTGTATGGAGCAACAGTTTAAATGTGAAACTCGTTTTGCACAATTATTTATTTTTGGTTATGATCGATGGCATATTAATGTATATTAAGTAATATTACAAAAAAAAATTTAAAAAAACGTTGCAGGCACTTGGCATAACTTATTGTCGTTAAAATTAGTTAAGGCAAATCGCGACACAAATCTGATGGAAATTACAAAGGATTTCATAAATGTGACAATAGTTAGATACAGATAAGATGGCACTTAGCATTAAGATACTTAACATACAACTAGTTAAAAATTATGAAAAAAAAAAATATATAAATATAAATGATTTTTTTATTCTCGATTTGGATCGTGGTTGGTGGATTGTGGTTTGTAGATCGCCTCACTCGCTGCGCTGCATAATCATCTCGATCTTGTCGCCGGCGACTGCGATTAGCGGCACCGTCAAACAGCAGTCAAAGTCCTGCGTCTTCATCTCGTTGACCTGGGGCAAATACCAAAAATAAATTCAAGAATTAATAATCTAAAAACATATGTATAAACGTCTAAGGGAGACATCAAACCGGACTCGATTAGAATCTGTATGCCACCAATTTTATGTCCCGCAACCGGAAACGAATACAAATTTTAGATTTGTTTTACGATCAGCATTGTATATAAAGATATTCTGCAAAAAAGTGCCAGAAAACTGTTCTATGCAATTTGCTTAAATTTGAAATTTGAAAATATCTACGTGAATTTAAATAATTATTTTCTTCATGGCAAATCAGTTATATTTCCGCATTCTTTTTTCTAAACCTTATCGAGTCTTTAATATTTTTATTCCTACTCTTGAATATTGACCTCGTTTATGGTCTCTCAACTATTGAATTCATCAGCCTGAAATAGAATCTGTACAAAAACAATTTCTGTTATTTGCCTTTTTGAAATTTTAATTGGGATACTGATAATAACTTATCTACTTATCGTAATATTATCCCTCTCTTTTGATTGTTCAGTTGAGGGATTGTTCAAAATGAAATAGCCAAGTTACTTTTGCAGACTCAATTAGGAGCAAAGGGTATTTTCTAGCAATCTCTCTTCAAACTTGCAATATAAACTATGCTTAACTATCCTTAACCCACTTCGGATCTTCTACTTCAGTTATAATGATATTTATGCCTTAATTAGCAGTGCAGCATCTTTTCTTGTCTGCACTTGCCTGCATAATGCGATCGAAGGGTTTTAGCTGACCGGACATGTCCGCCGGGCCGCCGCTGCGAATGCGATTGATGAAGACTCCCCGCTCGTAGAGTCCATCCGAGACGGAGAAGCCATAATCATCGTACACCTTATCCTTGTAAAGTGTGACATGAAAGATGCGCTGCTGCTGTTGCTGCTGCTGCTGTTGCGCATCTGAGGCATTGTTGTTGAGACTGGCCTCGGTGTTGGCCGACGGACTGCGAGGACGCCGCTGCACCCGCGCATAGATGGCCTGCGTCTGTTGTGGCAAGTTGGAGTTGGCGCCGCTGCCACCACTGTTGCTTATGTCATGACTCCGCATTATTTTCAGATCGACAACGTTGCTTAGATTATGCAACAGACTGGTGGCATGCGACAGCGACATGCCCTGCACCGAATGATCACCAATCGCCAGCAGCTGATCTCCGACACGAATCTGTCCATTCTTATGCGCAATGCCGCCTGCCCCAAAACGAAAAAGATAAATATATATTTATATATATATACATATATAAACGGATCAGAGATATATCTGGCTCGAGCACACTCACCCTCGACGATGGCGCTAATGGTAATAGGTTTGGTTATATCCTCACTGCCGGCCAGAGTTATGCCCAGCAGTCCGCCCATTGGCTTCAGGTGCACCGTGAAGATGATCTGATGCAGGCTGCTCCCGCTGCTCTTGCTGCTCGAACTGGCTGCCGAGCCGTACACCTTGCTCTCCATTGGCGGCGGCAATGCTGTGCAGTCCACGCTGCAAACAATCAAATGCCTCGTTAAATCAATCAACCAATCAATCACTCGGTCAATCAGTCAATCACTTACCTAGCATATCGATTCAGCTCGTAGCCACCATATGGATGCGTTTCGCGATGTTCCTCATCCAGTTCATCGTCCTCCTCAGGCAGCTCGGTGGTTAGACTCTGTGTGTTTGCTGCCCCAACAAAGGATCGACTTGTCGAGCAGCCATTGGTCGCCGGTGGCCATATACCATTCGGCTGTGGCTGTGGCTGTGGCGGATGTCGCAGCTGTACGGACTGCAAGCTGCCCGTCTCATCGAGACTGGGTGCGCGAAAGTAGTCCGGCTGAGGGGTGCTCGACTTGAGCGAGATGCAATCATTATAATTGCAATTGCTATAAATGGGACTGGGCAGAAAATCGGGCAGCACCACTCGCTTGATTGTCAGTGTGGTAAAGTCCGCATTTGATGATGCGCTGCCAACTGATGCTGCTGTTGCTTGTGCTGCTGCTGCTTGGTTCTGTGTGGGCAGCTCCTTGAGCAAGGCATCCACATTGAAATGCTGCACGGGATGCTGATCGACAGCGAGTAGTATATCGCCCGGTCGCAGCGAGCCGCAACGATGTGCGGGACTACCCATTTTGACATCGGATATAACCAGACCGGCACTCGAACCGCTGACACTGAGACCCAGGCCACTTTTGCCGGCGCGCAGCAGTTTGACGTTGAAGACACCGCTGGAGGGCACCACAGCATCGGGCATATCGAACTCCACCTCCAGTTCCAGCCAGTTGGCAGCCGTGGGCAACACGGCCGTACCATTGCCGGGTCGACCCTCGAGCAGTTGTCGCATCGCCGCCGCATCCAAGCTATACATCTTATTGATGGCCACAATGCGATCACCGGACTGCATGCAACCGCTGCGATCCGCCACAGAATCGGGCAGAATCTGGGCAATAGTCACGGCTCGACCGCAACTACTCGCATTTCCCAGCACAATGCCAGCGCCCTGACTACAGTCGAGCAGCACCGGAAAACTCTCCGCCCGGCACAGGCTGGGATTGGGATTCAGATTGGGACTGGCTGTTGCTCCATTCGCCTCCAGGGTCACCGAACTCTTGCGTATGAAACGCTGTCGCTGCTGCCTGCCACTCGATTTACGTGATTCCAGTGTGCTGAAGCTGTACTTGGGGCTGCCCAACGATGTCATACCTGCAATGCCAGATGCACTCACACAAATTAGTGGCAAGAAGAAGAAAGCCACGCTCTTTTCCCTCATCAGGAGAAGTCATCATGGCAGGAGAAGTCTCTGGTCTATCAAGGTATTTATTAATATAACTCTGTCTTTGTAAGAAGGATTTCTTTCCAATTAAATAAGAACATCCAGTTTCTGAAAAAGCTTCATGAAAAAGTTAAATTTGTTCTTGAAGGAGAAGTATCTGATGTACTCAGGTATATATTTATATACAAATATATATCCGCTAGTTGCAGCTACACTGCACATCCTTTCCTAATGAGCAATCTAAGACATACAAACAATTTAATTTTTTGGATTTTCAGTTTCAGGACTCCTAAGCCATAATACGAACTTTGGCATCCAACATTGTTTGTTGAACGTCAGCCCAAAGATTTCTAATAGTTTAAGCATCTGGCAAGTACGCAAACCATGTCTGAAGGACCACTTATCATTCGTCACCTTTCGCAGAGATCACATTTTCTAATATTTCAATGTAAATATGACCTTTTTCCAAGCACGCAAAACATTAAAGCAAAGCTGCGACTCAAACTAACACAGAAGGTATTAAATTTATATTACTGCTATATATAGTCTGCCTGTCTGTCTGACAATTAAAGTGCGGATCGTTAGCTATTTTGTTAGTTTTTTTCTTTCAGTGCATTTTAAATGATGCTGTTATTTTTAGACACCCCTCTGCGAGCAGCTGTCGCTTAGCCACTATTTACGGCCTGCCTGCCAAAGATTCTGCCTGCCCAAACTTGGCCAAAAGCTTTCAACACACGTTTTTGCCCCCGGCCACAAAAAGGAGGGTGTATGTGGTGGGCCAGGGAAGGGGGAGGAGTAGGGGAGTAGGATTAATAGGTCGCTTCCATCCGATGGGCATGTGTGAGAAATAGTTCATACACTTTAAACTGCATCTAATCCGCAGCTTAGTCACACATACACACACATGTGTGTGCTTGTACGTGTGTGTGTGTGTGTGTGTGTGTGTGTGTGTCGCAACAGGGCGCCTCATTGCTGTTTATTTGCCTGTCGCTCTGGCCCAAGAATTTACGGGCTAAAGTAGTCGTCCATTGTCGCCCCCGAAAGTCAAATTATTCGTCTTTTCAACGCACTCAAACTCAAATTGATTGGCATTCAGCATGATTGAACGAGGGCTGCCCAAATAGTTCCTTAATGCGTGGGAGTAGCCTTAGTGTATATATATAAACATATATTTTTATATGATGGTGATTAACAAATGTCAACAGTCAACTGCTATTTGATAGCATTAAATATTTTTGAATTGATTCAGTTGAGTTGCAACTCATTGAGCAACGCTCGCAACGTATTGGTTTAGCTGCTGCCGATCTCGCCGACGTCTGCTGTTCATTAGCCAAACGCCCACGCAACGCAACCTTCAAAGCACCATTTCTGGATGGGCGCCTTGGAAGGCTTTATTATTTGCTTTTTTCTTTGGCTTTTGGTGTTGCACAAGCAGCCGCCGATTGGAGCACTTAGATAGCCAAACATAAAATAATAGATGGAGACTAGCGCACAAATATATATATAAATGTTTGTATAGATGTGTTGCATGGACGGAGTGAGTATTGTGGCTTGTGGAACTTACCGCGTCGCGCCAATGCATAGGCCGGCATGATCTGCATTTGTGTGTAGCCGCGTCCGCTGGTGTCCAACATGGTCATGACCTCATCGGGAGTGTAGTTCGTGCTCTCAATCATTGTCTCGTCGATGGATAGCACCTGATCGCCAACTGATAAGGCGCCGCAGCTGCATACAAAAAAAAAAAAAAAACAAGACAAGCCAAAAACAAATACAAAATAGGAACAAAATCAGAATAAATTACACAATTTGGATTCTTAGTTTACATCCCAATTTGAACAATTTATGGAGTTGATGCATTAAATGAATGCGCTTCCTATTTTGTAAAGTCAGCATTCAAGATTTAGCGGATTGATCATTCGCATAGGCCATCTGAAAAATGTTACATTTTCTATGCATATATTTTTTAATTAAATATTTGAAAAGTTCGCCACCTAAAAGTAAAACAGAATTTAGCTTCACAAATTAAAAAACAAACCAAAATGAGTTAACAAAAAAAAAAGACTTGAAATTCTTGTTTAAGTTCTGCTCCAACACATTGACCGGTCCCAACTAGGATGGTCATAATGGATCATATTTCAATTCCCCTTAGTGACAGCATAATTTTCACTATCTGTGTGAAACCTGTGATATGAAAAGTTATCAAATTAACACTTCAATAAGTAAAAACTTGGATGCATTGCCATCGCCTAAACATAAAAAAGGCTCAGAAAATAATGCGAAATGGGTTGGCTTGAACTTTTCATTGAACTGATCTCCGAAGGCAGTTAAAATCATCTCAAACTAAATCCACACAATCTAAATAAGATGTAGAAAAAGGAACTACGATAACAATAAACAATTGATACTTTTATATGTTATAATTTGGAAAAAAGTGATAAATGCGATTGGTTAACAAATGTTGATCTTTAAGTACTCACCGATCGGCAATACTGGCGGGTAGTATGCTAGCAATATATATATCCGATTGGGTAATCTCGTCAATACGATCGGTACTGCTGCTGCTGGTCGCTGTGCCCGCCGAGCTGGAGCCGGTGCCGGCGCTTGAATAGTTGCACAGCACCAGTCCCAATTTGTCGTTCATGGGTCGCTCGATTTCGATGATCAGCGGTCCCATCGAGAACTCGACGTTCTGCACAACGGATACGTCATATTCGATGGTGAGATTTGTATAGCCGGAAACGTGACCGCATTTAATGATCTGTTGCGCCTCCACCAGGGTCTTGCCAATCAGCGAGATCTAACAATGCAGCAACGCCGAGTGGCAGAGACGGAGAGGTTGCGAGTGAGAGAGAGAGAGAGAGAGAGAATTGGATTACGGATGTGGCACAACGGAAGCGACTGTCAAGCACGATGGGAGGCAGGTGTAATCCATCATGTTGAACAGTTTTTTCGGAATGCATTCGAATTTCGGTCGAGAACAGATATTTAATATCGAAGACGTGTACTGCCTACGATAGACTTATAAAGACTTGGGTGCTGGGTATGTGCTAGTCGGGCTCACTTTACTTACATTGTCAACGCGCAGTAGTCGATCGCCGGGCTTGATGCGTCCCGTCTTATAGACGGGGCCGTGCAGTCTTACGTGGGTCACGATCAGCGGATAATCGCCACCCCCTCGCAGCGTTAGGCCCAGGCAGCCGCTCTCCCGCTCCACGGTGATCTGGGCCAGCTTCGAGGTAACATACAAACTATTCTGCGAAACTGCCAAGACACAGAGAGAGAGAGAGAGAGAGAGAGAGTGTGTAAGAGAGAGAGAGAGAAAGTGCCGCATAAGAGAAGTGTTGAGAATCACACTTACTGCATTCGGGTAGGGAGTACTCGATCTCCACAATAGCTGGAGCCGCATCAGCTCCACTGGAGCACAACATGTTCATAATCTTTTGGTTGCTGATGCCAATTGTTGAGATGCCATCGATCTGATGGAGCCGATCGCCGGGCAGCAGAAAATCGGCAGCATGGCCCACTGGATTGAGTGCCCCAATAACCGGTGGATAGGATAGATCATTGCGCTCTGTGAATGGGTTGCGATTGAGAAATTAATATTAGTCTTTACTCCATTAACAAGTTGAAACCGAACAAGCCACCAGGTGTTTATCAATGAGCTACCACTAATCTTAGTACGAGAACTCGTACTTATTTTTAGCCATTCTTCTATACACCCTGCATAGTAAACATGTGGAAATAAAACATGTTTTTCTTTTCACACTTGTTTTATTCGCACCCATACTAAAATATACCCTTCACCTGCATATCATATTTACTCAAACAAGTTCCTGTGCAGGTAGAGCTAGAGATGCTCCTATATATTTATTTTAAGCTCTCCTTTCTAGTATACATTTGGAAGAAAGCACTCTTCATAGATGACGATACTTTCCTATTAGAATGGAAAGATCTGTTCTTTAACTACCACAATCTGTAATCAATTGCATTGAAACACACATTGTTTAATAAACCAAACTCAAAACACATCTTCAAATATCATTTTTTATAGGTGATCAATATTAGGACAAGATGTTTGCATTTTCGATTTAGGGTTTTTATTGCTTTCGGAAATCGATTTGAGAGAGATTCTTGTTTGTTCTTTGTATTTTTTTTTTGCGGGACATGCTGGCGTATGCGCAATGGGCTACAATTACCGCATTTGCCGCATTTGCCGCGAACATGTGCGGCCAGAACAGACGCACACCTCAACTACACACACACACACACACACACATGCACACACACTCACACACACAAACACACACACACACACACATACACACATGTGTTTCAACTTTGACGCAAGCGGCGACCACAGCGGACCCGACTTTTATTTTCGATCGCTTCAATGGCGCATAAAGTTTTTTTTTTTGATGCCCGCAAAAAAGAAAAACAATCTAAAAAGCAAAAAAAAAAGAGCATTTACAAAAAGCAAAGACAAGGGCGGAGAAGCTAAAAAAAAACGTAGCGTTGAAATTTTGTGAGTTTCGCCGCATTTGCCAAGCACAGCGACAAATGCAACTTGTAGATACATTTTGCGAGTTGCGAATCCAAGTGCAGTTGAAGGTTTATGGGTGCAAGTAACTGGCAGAGCAAAGCATCTCCGACCCTATAAAGTACACATTACAAGTCTAACTCAATCATATGCAACATTTTTGGGGGAGAATATTAATTAGTGTGTTTCACCAATTGATTTATTCTGTATTTTGGTTTTTACAATCACTGTTTCTTTTTAAAATATAAAAAAAGCACTGCTAATATTTACGCAACTTTCTTAAATTTAGTTTCGCCCTTCAACAATTTCGGAAAAATAAACATTGGGCAGTTAATAAATCGTACTTAACATTCACAGATTCTGATCGTATTCAATTTTGGCCCGTTCGGTTGGCGGCACTCGTTGCTTGTTGCCTTGGTCTCCATTACCAATTCTGTCAACGGCTCGTCATGCGACACAGTCGCGCCTTTTGGCCAAATTGCAACAAAAAAGAAAAAAAAAACATCCAAAAACTACTCGTAAATAAATGTATGCTTAAAAAGCGACTGGCCGAATTGAGTTGATTGTTGTATTTTGTTGATGTTGTTTTTGTTATGACAAACTACGCAGCCAGTGAGTGTGTGGATGCCACTGCTACAGTTGCTATTGTTGGCAAGTTGCCAGCCCAACAACATAAACAACAACAAATGAAGACCCAGCCCGCCCCGCCCAAAACCTCCATTCGGGGCCAACATGTCGCAAATGTTGAAGACGCTTACGTCAGACAGGCGGCAACGATGACTGAAAGCCAGGAGTCTAGTCCAGCTCTGCCGCAATTGGGGTGCTACACTTTAAATAACTAAACAACTCAAAGTAAATCTCTAAAATGCAATCGAAGATTTTGCAAACATTATTTCAACACACAGATGACGCATCTTTGTCTAACATTTAAAACAAATCAGAGATGTTTTTCATATTTCTCAAGAAACTCTGAGGGAAATTGCATATATATTTATGAGTTGGTTTTTTTTCTGAGTGTAGGCTTAATCCCAGTCTATGGCCATTGCAATCCTCTATTCTCTGTAGATGATACTGACTATCTCTGTCTGATAGCTAGCAGAAGAGGCGTGCCACATGCGGCATGGCGAATTTGTTGCCGAGCTCTCACCAAACAACGCAATATGTTGAGATTAGTCAGGGAAACGAAACAAAAATTCTAGACTACGGACTACGGACTACGGACAACAGACAACAGACAGCAGCTACGGATGCAGACGAAATATATATTATAATGTCTGGCAGTCGACAGACTCGCCACGCCTGTGATGGCAACCCAAGGGTGGTGGAGGAGGGCTGTGGGGTTGGCGTCGTTGGCAGATTGAAATGATGATTTATTTTGGCAGCGGCGACGACGACGACGAAGAAGAAGAAGATGAAAACGACGACAAACGATGTTTGTCCGTCGGTTATCGATGCGGACGCGCTCCGCATTCAAATCGTCTCGTATCGGCCCACTTTTGGCTGGAGATCAAGACAGTTCGACCGCAACCCCACTTACCCCCTCTCCCGTCCCATTCCCAACTTTCCCAAAAAAACACAAAAAAAAAACACAATCACCCACAAAAAATGAATAAACTAGAAAACCGAAAACCGAAAACCGAAAACAAGAACCGCAAATTGAAACGGGGGCCAGCCCATTTTGTATCAAGTTAATGAATTGCTTATGACTCAATAGTTCATAGAGCAGGCAACAAACAAATCATATCGAAATACAGCCAAGTTCTACACTGAGAGAAGTATTTGTGGTATTTGCTTTTGATGCGAGTAGAAAACTCTTCGTTTTTTTGAGTGTATCAGTGTATTTATCAGATACACAGATATCTATGGAATACATAGCAATTGTGGAGCACCATTTAAATGTTTGTTTGTTTATGTGAATTTCAATGTTTATGTAACTCATCATTTGAGTTATTGCACATTGCACAAATATAAATATCTCTTAACTCTTCGAAAGGCTGTAAGCATTTCAAAATGTGAGCAGTATAAAACCATTGTAGAGCACCCAGAGAGTAAGCTAATATAAATATATATACTAAGTTGTTCATCAAACTGAGCTTCAGCTGAACGTGTTTTATTTCTTGAAAATTAAGAATTGTAATGAAAATATTACAAATATGTTAATAATAACTTTTATATAATTGAAATAAAACTTTATCAGTTGCATCTGTAGAAATGCTTAACCAGCCCATCATTTGTAACTCTAGCCTGGTAACAAGGCAAAGCAACCCTTCAATTTACAAATTGATTCAACTTAATTATGGAATAATTGTTGAAGAATTTACCAACTATAACAGACAGCTGTCAAAACTCACAAGAGCCAAATAATTGAACTGTATGTATATATATATATATATATATATATATATATATATATGTGTGTGTGTGTGTTCAATATGCGGGCTACTGTTTTCAATCTGAATGGAATCTCAAATGTGGAATCGCAAATCTAAATCCCCTCTAAAGAATAGGAGAACAGATGCCATCAATATTGATGTAATCATAATTTATAATGGTAAATAATTAGGCTCTCGCCTGATGGGCCACATTAGGAGTCCACTTGAATGTGTCAATTCGCAACTAACCCGCCCTCGTGCCCCTTGTTTGCCACTTACCTGCAAAACTGATGGCCAAATTGAGGGCATTGCGTGGCAACGTGATCGTTGTATATGTTGTGCCCCTTTCCGGTGCCAGTCCAGAGTCTTCCGACTGTGCCGGGCTCATCGCACGTTCAACTGCAAAAAAGAAAACCAAAAAATATATTAAAAATGAGAAGATAAAGAGCGGAGATCAGGCATGGCGTAAAATCAACATCAAAGGTGTCTTTTGGCCCAGACAAAGACGTTCATTGACCGGCACCCCCTGCACCCTATCACCGCACATCATATTTGCCAAAGGCAAGCAAGAAAAACCGAATCCGATGCAACAGACCGTTGCACGGGAATAGGGGGGGTTGGACAACGGGCTTGCTTTGAGAATTTCCCTTGTGCATTACCCAAAAAAAAAAGGGAAAAAAGTAGCGCCAGAAGATCAAAGCGACCCACAGATTTCGCCATGGAATTTTCGCCTTCCGGCAGGAGAGAGAACAGCATCAGCAGCCGCCCCTATGTGACCCATAATTGGTATCGAATTGATTCATAAACCGGCTTCCCCTCAAGAGTCCCCTCAAAAAACTATTCCTAAATCATCGCCTACAAATTTGACATTCATTACTTAAATTTAAACATGGTTTGAAGACGGTTGGAGTGAAATTAAGCCATTTGTAGAATAAATGCTTAAAAAGGTTTCAAGCAGCATAGCTTAATAAGAATGTTTGATGGAAAAACTTAAAAGAAATAAGTGCTTAATAAGATATGATTAATGATTCCTTATGCATTTCAGAGAACTCGCGTGGCATTTATAAAAATTGTTAATAAGTTTCCGTTGCTCTGTGCACACAATTATCAAAAATGTGAAGTGAAATCAAAGGGCAGAGTTCCCATCTGCTGGATTTATGCTTTGTGTATATGTCTTTGACCCTCTCGTCATCAATTTGCTCGAATTCACTGCTGCGATTTATATGCTCTTGTCCAAATCGACAAACAGATCTTGCACAACCGAGAGAGAAAGCATGAAAAGCAGCAACAACCACATTGAATTCCTCCTCAAAATCAATTTTTAATTCATTTCATTGAGCAACAATTGTATACAATTGTAAAGGAAACATATGCAACCTGTTCACATACCATTTAAGAATGAAATAGTGAATGTGAATGAAATATAAATAGTAGATTACTGCAAACAAATCTTCGATTTACATAAAGTATGTTGTGCATTCTTAACTTACACAACTATTGCGTGCCCAATTCAGATTTTTAATAATTACTTTGGAAAACATGGGAAAATTCCTGAATAATTTGGAGAAGCTTCAAGACCAAATTATATACACAGATGACCACGTCTTGGTTAAGAAATTGTTTCTGCAGGGAAACAAAATAAGAGAAAGATTTTGACTGGTCTCTTTTACTTATTGGGAATTGTATTCCTTTTCTAGTGCTTGCTGAGGGCTTTTTTGCGGGACATGCTGGCGTATGCGCAATGCGCTACAATGGCCGCATTTGCCGCATTTGCCGCGAACATGTGCGGCCAGAACAGACGCACACCTCAACAACACACACACACACACACACATGTGCTTTAACTTTGACGCAAACGGCGACCACAGCGGACCCGACTTTTATTTTCGATCGCTTCAATGGCGCATAAAGTTTTTCCTAATGCCCGCGCCCGAGTCGGAAAAACAAAAGCAATAATTAGGCAAAAAAAAAAAAGGAAATAAAATAAAAAATACTACAAAAATCAAAAAGCAAAAAAAAAGCATTTAGAAAAAGCAAAGACAAGGGCGGAGAAGCTAAGAAAAAAAACGTAGCGTTGAGATTTTGTGCGTTTCGCCTCATTTGCCAAGCACAACAACAAATGTATCTTGCAGATACATTTGCCTAGATGCGTATCTACATACACAGATGTAGGTGTATATAGGTACTTGTCTTTTGGTATTGTATATATAAATGTACATATACATTTATATGTTTATACATAAACCGTTTGTTTTCGCGTATTTCAGATATTTTTATTGGATGTTTTTAGCTTTTTTTGGGTCTGATTTTTTGCCAATTTTTTATATGTTAGTGCCGCTTTTGGTTGCACATTATGCTGCCTGCGTCTTCCTGCTTCTTCTTCTTCTTCTTGCTGTGCTTTTCTTTTTCTGTTTATGTATATATATATATATATATATATATATATATATCTTTTTTGCCCACTTTACACATTTCGCTTTGATGTCATTTCACATTTTACATTTCTACATCCACAATTCTTTGGCTTTGCAGTGCGTTTTTCTTGTTTTTTTTTTTTTTTGGTTTTTTTTTGCTATTTTTGTATGACTTTTCATTTTGATTTCGGTAAGCGGCGTCGCTATAAGTTTTTCATTTTCATTTCTTTTATTTTGTTTTTATTACTGCCGTTGCATTTTCGACATAATTCATCGGATTTGTCGAGCGGAAATCAGTTTCAGTTTGAAACTAAAACATAGACACAAATTTATGTATTTTTCAACATTCAATTCTGGCCATTCAACCAGAATCAGAATCGGTCTGTCGGTTGAGACACCATCGAAGGCTGTTCATTGATTCTCTTAATCTTATTTTTAGATTTTATCAAAATTTCTATTCTCCATTCCTTGGCCTTAAATCGAAAGCACAACACGTGCGAATTCAGTGATTTTTTTATATATTCGTACTCGCAACTGAAAATACAATTTTAAAAATATTCATGTTTAATTTATTAATTCTAGTCTACATTGATAAGTATTCTTTTATGTTGGATTAAACGCGAATCTGTTTCATTTCACTCTGCTCCGCTCCGTTCCCCCTTTGATTTTCTTGCACATTTGTTGCGGGTGACAAAACTTTCTGGGTGACTTCATTAGGAAATTGCAAATTGACGGGCAAATTCGCGGTGCCATTTGCAGTTCCGTTTAAAGAGGCGACTGCTGCCAACTGCTGCAGGAGGCGGGCGGGCTGTCCGGGGGTGGGGTAGGTGTTGGAAATCATTAAAAACTATTTTGGGTGTTTTTTTTTTATTTTATTTTTTTTTTTGCAGTCCGCTTGGTTTTTATGGTCGGTTTTTTTGGCATTCGCTGGCAGGCTGAAACAGTTGCAGTTAAATTTATCGGCGACAGTTGTGCGTTGCAAGTTGCTTGTTGCTTGTGGCAAGGCGGAAATTGCGCTGAGCCGCAACGTCGCAAAATTAGCGGGGAAATGGAGCTAGTTGGCATTACCACTTCCTGACTAATCCTGGCAATTAAACAGATCGCACACAGTTCACTTGGCAGACTGATTGAAATAGATGGACAGTTGGACAGTTGGTTTACTTTTGAATGGCAGCTCACTTGAAGGCCGCACCAGCCCAAAGATTTCCCAACTCACTGCCTGAAGATATTCAGCGATGTATTGACTGACGGACTGACAATCGGTTCGACAGACAAGTTTGCTGGGGGTCTTTTCTGTTCTTCTCTTCTCCTTAATTTACGGCACATTTGCTGCAAGATATTCCATTCGCTTTGCAACATTTACTTTGAAAATAGACATCATTCAAAATCACAAAGAGGAGCTGTACTCTCTGCACTCTCCCCCCTGTTGTATCTGACCTTAATGAATACATTCATCTGTTAATGTTTTGGTTATGAGCAGCGAGCCTCTTTTAACTAGATGACTTCATTTGAAATGTTTTTTCGTTGCCGATTTCGAGTCATTTTATATATTCTCTACAATGTAGTAGTAGAATAAGTAAAGTATTCTAATAAGAACTAATTGAAAGAACTCGAAGTAAAGTCATTCTGTGGTGAACATAAGCATGCAGATCATAATAATAATTCTTACTTCTGATCAAGCTCAGTCTGCCTGTTCTTTCTTTTTGTTATTTATGTCTTTTTTCCTACCGTCTGTCTCCCTCTTCATATTTAAACTTAAAATAGAAAATAAGAGTTTTACAATTCTGTAAAAAGAGCACTCTTCTGCCATTCTGTATGAAGCATACTTTTCACTTTCAACATTCTGTCCATTTGACAGGTGCTGCCCCAAGCCTCCTCCGACAATGTGGGCCAAGCGAGAAATGTGTGTCGATTGATTGACGTGCGATTATATTGTAGTACTTGGTTATTCCCTGGAGCAGTTTTGAAATGCACCAAAAAGAGACGAGTAGACAGAGGGAAACAGAGAGACAGAGAGAGAGAGAGAGAGAGAGGAGTGCTTAGAGAATTGTGCGCAATACTTGCCGCGCCTTGAGTTTTGAATACAAACACACACAAATATTAATGTGTCCATTAACCTCGCACTTTGTATAATGGACGACAGTTACAGAGGAACAGTCTTGCTGGAAAATATGTCAAAAATTTCACAACATCACAAAGGGGCAAAAGGGGCAAAAGGGGCAACACGGCGGGTGCCCCCAAGCCACAGGCGACAACAAGAAAAACCAATTATTGCAAATGAACTCAAGTGTGGTTCCGCAAAAAAAAAAATAAAAAAAAAAGAGAATAAAAATGTCAACATCTGATAAAGCCGCAACGAACACATGCCCCAAAAGCGAGGAGGGGCAGTTGCAAGGGCAGCGGATGCAGCCAAAGTGCAACAGCCGATGAACTGAAATGAACTGAACTGAACTGAACTAAGCGCAACTCAAAACTCAACGCCACGGAAAGTTGCGTGCAAAAAAAAAAAAGAAGAAAAGAAAAAAATGAATTTCGCAGGAGGGGAGTGCTTGCCGTTCTGGCTGTGGCATGCCACAGACAGTTGCAGCTACTGCATTTAGATCCTCAGCTATTTAGCAAGTCGATGACATTTTTGAGTTGAGCAATAAAAACAAGCAAGAAACGAGAAACGAGAACGACAACTACAACTGAATGAACTAGTTCATGCGAGCAACATTAATTATTAAGTTGAACAGTTTTAACAGCTGTTGCAAGCTTGCAATTTGCCTGAACAGCTGTGTCTGTGTGTGTAAGTCAAGCTTAACACATTTCTCAAGCACCTCCAACTCATATATCAATCCAGTATTCAGAGAGATTCCTTTAGTTCCTTTAGGCAATTTACAATGTTTGAAACAATTAAATGCGATTTGCTATAGCTTTTCAGTCAGGCCAAATCCATACGAATTTATGTATGGGTTTCCATTAATATTTTTAATTGACTCCAAATTTTACAAAAACCGTTCACTTTTGTAGCTAATATTAGCTGCATATTTTTTTTTTATGGTTTATTCCATTTAATTGTGTAATATGCTGAAAGCTGATTTTTTGAAACTTAGACTTAGGTTGACTCCAATCTGCGAGGATATAGCCTATTCGCAGTACCCAAGATAGTCTTTCCTTTTTAATCCTTTTGCAAAGACGAAGAAGTTCTACTGAAAAAGCTTTGAGTGTAATTGAATTATTCTGCTTGCCCCGGAATTAAGTGTGAATGGCAAGCGGATAGCAGACAGCAGACAACAGAGGAATGCCTCAAGCCTCAGTATATGTGTGTGTTTGTGTGTGTGTGTGTGTGTGTGTGTGTGTGTGTGTGGATATTTGCCTCATTATTGCGCCGTTTTGAGGCAAATATTTAGCGAGCAAGCAAAAGGACGCGACGCGTTGCAAGAGAATTGATTTATGCCCAAACGAGTTGTTGTGGTTGCTCTTGTTGTTGTTATCGCCGCGGCGTCAGTTACTTAAAAAAAAAAACAAAGCAGAGTCGACGCCCAGTGGGGCCGAGGGGTCGAAGGGGCATTGAGTGTCGCCTCCAATATACATACGCATGTTTGTATGTATGTGTGGCACTTAATAAAGAGCCCATGCAAATAAAACATGCAACACACAGTCAACATTTTCATTTGCAACAGCAGTCACTCCCGTTCCCGTTCCCGTTCCCGTTCCCGTTCCCATACCCCAACCCCTGCCCAATTCCGCGCTTCATTTCCCACTGGGCATATAGAAGATATACCATTTATGATATTATATATATGTATATATATATATATATACACAGATGAATTCCCAGCAGTCTGCTGCTTTCTTTCTTATCGTTGGCAAACAGACACTCGCACTCGCATGCAACATGGTGTACTTGCAACTGCAAGGGGCACAGATTTATGCCCCGAAATGTTAATAGCCCATAACCAATCCTCGGTCGCACACCCAACACACGTACCGCACCGCCCCGACCATTATTTTTGACTATTTTCCCCGATAAGGTTTCCCGGTCTGCATTTGCATGCATTCGATACGTTTAGATAAATATCCAATTCGACTGCTGTCACAGAATGAAAGGCGTTTCTCCCGTGCCACTGATAACTGCAGCGGGTAAATATGTTTACTCGATCTATAATAATATATATAAATATAATGCACATATCTATAAAGATTTGAATATGCCCAAAAATGAATGTTGATTGATAAAAATACACCATAAAATTATGCTATAATATCAGAGAAAATTGTCCATCAATTCTGTTTTGACAAAATTATGTCAGTGCAAAGAAACGCATTTTGACTACGAATGTGATATTATCTTGGAGACTAAGCTTTGATGATGAGTTTCTAAGCAAATGCATAACTTAAAAAGGAAACTCTTTTAATATGATTAAATGTTTCATTGAATCATTGATTGTTACTTATTTGCCACACATTAAAACAAAATTCCCAATAAGTACCAGCTATAAAATGTACAAAAATTACCAAATCTAAAATAAAAAAACCTGTTAATCCTTGAATAAATTCCCATATTATGTGCACCTTAATGCAAATTCAAATGAAATGTGTTCAATCATTCAAATCAGACTTTAAATTACATTATTGTTTTTAGTTTTTTTTCGTCAAAAAACATGAGTATGTACTAAATGTATATATATATTTAAGACAGAGAACTGTTATATGTAATATTTATAAACTCACAGCTGCCATGCCACAGAAGAGAAATATTTCTCACTCATAAAGCATCTCTAAAAACTGAGAGCTTGTGGCACATTCTCCGCATTCATAATTAACACGTGCAGAGGGCGTTGACAAAAATTGCAAAAAGGCTGACGGCCAAGTACTAAAAGTTGCATGTCATGCAGATACAGACACAGATACAGATACATATGCAGATGCACAGCCAAAGATACATTTACTGATACAACTGCGCCCCGGCAACAGAGAGAACAATTATGCTGATGGAGTCGGCAGAAGGGAGCTGAAGGATGGGATATGGGAGATGGGAGACACAAGATGGTAAATGGGTGATGGAGGATGGAAGAGGGAAGAGGAAAATTGGGAGTTCTGCTAGCCGATGTAGACTTCTACAAATTAATCCAAACGGGAGACGCGAACAACAACAACAACACAAAATACAAAAACAAAAACAAAAACAGCAACAAATTACATTAATCGTGTGTCTTGTGTGTATAGATGATAATGATGTTGCTGCTGATGATGATTTGCCAAGGCATTGCCTATTCGCGTATACCCTATTTTATTTCCTATATAATATGAATCCATATATCCCAATTGATAAGGATACCAGATTTGTTTAGTACCCATATGATGAGCATCTCTCACTCAATAAAAGCCCTGATCTTCGATATAGCTTCAATTTGAGTATTAACTACATATTCAACAATATATTAAGAAAAGCAGGGCATCTTTCAGTCGCATAGTATCGCAAAGAGAGCATTCCTATTGCATTTGTATCTGCTGCTGTTGCTGTTTTTATTTTTCTTACTATTTTTAGCGACGTTGAAATTGTGACAGTTTTTCCTGCCAGCTTCCAAGACCAAAAGATGCATCCACACCAATGCATTTATTGTCCCTTGTATACACACTGACGCATGTGTGTGTGTGTGTGTGTGTGTGCCTGTGTGTGTGTTTGGGGCGCGTTGTATTCATTTGAATGCTGCTATCAACGAGTACAATGCTCGGCCTCTGTTTGCTGTTCACTTTTCTCTCTAATATTTATGTATTTTCAATTCTCAATACAAATGATATGCGGATGTGTGTGTGTGTGTGTGTGTGTGTGTGTGTGTGTGTGTGTGTGTGTGTGTGCCGTGCAAAGCTGCGTAAAGTCAATGCAGATTTTGCAAAAAAGTGTAAACAAAAGTTCGACAATCGCCACACCAGTGGCAACATCAACAATTGCACACAACAATATTCGACGCACTATGGAAATATCAATATTATTTAACAGCTAACAATCAGCTACTAAACGGCTAAATATTAATGGGCAACTTGCGATACTTTCGTGACATGCGAAATCGTATTATTTTTATTATATTGAGAAAACGTTTTAAGTAGCCAATGGAACCATGTCTCAGGAAAATGGTATTTGGGTTGGCTTAGAAGTGGAATCAATTTTACATTGCAGTCAAACAATAAGTTTCCAAAATGTACAGCAGAATGCTTGAACTATCTGCAGATTGATGGAGGAGTAACCTTTATATGTGTCCACATAGATACACACAAATATGTGCCATTTGTAGTCGGCTCAGTCAGTTGGTTCCACAGTGCGAGACAGCAGCAGCAGCAGCAGTAGCAGAAGTCAATGTCATTTGCCTTTAGTCTGGCTGCTGTCCTCATACCCAGCTGATGCTGTAGTTGTTGTTCTTGTTGTTGTTGTTGTCACTGTTGTTGTAGCTGTTGCAGTTGTCGCCCATTGCTGCTTCCGTTTGGTGTGGCAGCTTAATGAGCGCGACACCCAAAAGGATTTGCCGCAAAAAGAGTCGCCCTCCGGAATTGCAGACGCGTGTGTTTCACTGTGTGTGTGTGTGTGTGTGTGTGTGTGTGTGTGTTCCATAAACAAAACCAAATGCTGCCACTGCTGCCTCTGTGGTAAGGGGCACTGGGAGTAGGAGACGGTGAGGGGTAGCTGGTTTTTGGCCTGTGCTCATTTTGTTCCAATTGCGTGAAATTGTTGTGGCAACTTTTGTGGCTCTTACCACACTTATGGCAGCAGCTCTCCGCTTTTGTTTATACTTGGCGAAAAAAAAATAAACACAAAACACGCATGCATACACACACACACACACACACACACACACACACACGCACACACACACACATGTGCTCACACAACCAAAATATGTTCGATTGTGTAAAATTGTGGCAGTTCAGCGATTTTTCACATGTCTCTGTCGAATAGGAAAAACAAATTTTAATGTTTACTCATTTGCCAGTGACGCGTCGTCTACAGCTACTCTGTGTCCCCCCCTTAATGGCTAGCACGCATACACCCCCACCCGCCACACCCCTCTTACTTCCTATACACATCCCCAATGCGCCATCGAGGTTCATTGAATGCAGTTAAGCACAAACAAAATAAAGTACTCGATGCAAGCGATATGAAAATCCCCCGAGCCACCCTCATGGCCCCAAGGGGGAAAGTCAAATGAGGGGAAGGCTTTTATTGCAATACCAACTGCGATGCCGATGCCGATGCCGATGCCCCGCACACGCTCAGTGGATGTGCCTGGGTTCTGGCTCTGGTCTCAATGCCAGAGTCGAAATAAAGCCATCAACAACAAAGTGTCGCCAACAATTTAAATGACCTGTTGATGGATTATGAAAAATCCAGCCACAGAAATCATTCAACTCAAAGAGAGAAAAAATACATATAAATCTATATATAAAGTTATGGTTTTCAGTCTTCTTCTTTAGCATATATGTTAAATTATATGTTAAATTCAATTAATTGGTGATAAAACTAATTTCTGTATTAATTATGAGCTGTTTGCAACTGCCAACGGCGCATTGCGAACAACATTTTTGTATTGTCATTTTAATGTTGAACATTTCACATTGCACATTTTACATGGCTGGCGGCACGTTTGACCATTATTTCGTTCTATTTCGAGTTTTTATTATGGCCAAAACATTTCCAATTAATCATGTTCCAAATGCACAACCCGTTAACAACATTCAACAACTGTCTGAGGCACAGATTGAGATGCACACACACATTTGTGTTTGTATCTAAAACATCCCATTGACGCCCATGCAAATTGTGGAGCGCTTCTAATTTTCAAATTATGTCAAATTCCATAAATTCATGGACATTTTTACATTTGACTCTGGACACGTTCGCTTGACTCGTCTGCTTATCAAATGTAGCGCTTCCCGTTGCTTGAATGGGTTACAAACATTAAATCAAATTAGTTTTGGCATTTGATGAAAACATATCTCAATTTATAACAGCGTCTTTAAATCCTATATATATATATATATATAGATATAGATATATAGATATATTTGTGCACATTTTCTTTTTGTTTATTCCTCCTGATAGTTGCAAGAACTTTCATAAATATCTCGTAATGGTTTGCTTTTTAAGAGGTGTTTTATTAAACTACAAATTTTTTGTTGTTACGAAACGATTTAATTTTGTATTTCACTTGAATGTGGCAAGAATTTGTGCTCTTGCACAGAGGAACATGGATATATTTTGATGGTTTCCCAAAATGGCTGCAAAGTATTTCAATATACAGATGAAGTTATGTTTTAACCAAAATGTGCATTTTATTGCAGACATTGTTGAAATTGCTTTTGGTTTTTCGTTTTTTGTTTTGTGAGAATTGCTTAGCTGATTTGATGAGTGTTTAATGTGCGCCATAAACGATGGCCACACACACACATATGGAGGGGTGTAGAGACATGTGGGGTCGGGGTAACAAATACATGATAGGGGTTAGGGTTTTAGCGGGGCTTGGGGGTTGGTGTGTCTATGAAATCTGCTGCCATTTGGTGATTGTGGTGCATTGACACTCGAGCACCTTTCGATTTTCTCATGCCTTGTTTACACACACACACAAACACACACACAGAGTGGAGTGTTGAGTAAACTGCAGTTGTTGTTCCTGTTGCCGTTGCTGTTGCTGTTATGATTATTGCTGTTGTTGCTGTGTCAACAAGTGACATCTGGGCATTCATCCATTCCACTCGATGCCATCAACAATGCATTCACTTATGAGCAGTTGAGCCTCTGTTGTGACAATTGGCGCGGGTGTAAATGCATCTTGTATCCGTATCTCAATTTTGTATCTTTAACTACTTTGTAGGTGGCCCACTTTGTGGCCCCTTAGCTTTATCTCGCTCACTCTTGGAAGCATTCATTAGACGAACAACAATCTGTGGCAACATTCCGCGCTAGCAGATTAGACAAGCAAATTGCTTGGAAGCCGTTCAACGAATGCGCCGCATCACAAAAATATTTAATTAAATGCTTAATTACGCTCTCGCCATGCCATAAATTCATCAAATGCAACTTAAGCTTAACACACACACACACACTCTCATCACGATGCCAAACGAGGCAATATTGCCGCCAGCCCCTTTTGCGCCTTGTTTTTGTGTTTGTTCATCAGTCAGCTGCATGCGTTAATGTACAGATGCAGATACAATGATACAAAGATACACAGATACAGAGATACTGAGATGCGCGGCAATACAGTTCCAAGTACTTTGTATTCGTCGCATCTCGTTTTCTCATTTCTCATTTCTCGCTTCTCATTTCTCGTTACTCGATTTCATTTCATTCATTAACAGAGTTCACTTAAAGCTGGGCACCCCCAGTTCGCCCAGGGTTAAACGTTATGTGCCATAACTCTTCCAATGCACCACCAGCAACAACAACAGCAGCAGCATGCAATGAATGGCGGCAATAAGCGTATTTGCAACATAAAACTGAAACCGCTCACAGGAGTCCATATCAGCCTTACAATCGTGAATCGTCAGTCGTGAGTCGTGAGTCGTGCATCGAAAATGAATCTCACAAATAACTGCACAAATTTGTTGTAGATATTCCACTTTGAGTTAACGCCGTAAATTACGCACTCCACAAAATCGAATAGGTTGTTTAATATTATATTTATTAAATGACTATTGATTGATATATTGAGGGTTTTCCTTCCCAATTGTATAGTTATATATTTAAACTAACCTTCAGAACTTGCCAGAGAGTCTCAACTCAAAGATAAAGATGATTACAAATCTATATTTCAGATAACCTTAGTCTGAAAAGAATCAGTACTCAGAAATAGAAGTGAGCTTCTAAAAAACATTCTGGATTTGCAGCTAAATCCGAACATGGTCTGCATTTTGATCTACAAATCACATTTCACCCTGTTAACGTCCAATTAACATTTTTCAACTAATTTTGATCAATTGGTAAACCTTTTCTTGCATGCATTTTGGAAATGTTTCTCATGCTAAATGCTAAACAAATTGTTATTGTTATTGTTATACCTAAATGGAGAATCAGTGGTCAGGTCATTGTGTCTCCATCTCCATGCCCACACATATAAGCACACACAAAGTGTGTGTGTGTGTGTGTGTGTGAGGGAGAAGTAGATAGATACGCGTGCACAGTACACGAAATTGACAAATTGCAGTGAAAATTTAGCTTTTGAAATGAAAACGAAATGCGAGCAATTATTTTTAATTGAAAATGTCAAACATGTTGGCTGCTGAAAAGAGTCGGCCAAGTCGTCAAGCAGCCAGCCAGCCAGCCAGCCAGGCAGCCAACCAAACTCAAGTCGCCACCAACTGCTGCCCAGCAAAATGTATCTAACAGATACAAATACGCATCGCTGTGCACAGTGCACAGTGCGTTCTGCTTGAGAAATTGAAAAAAATAAAATTGTAGCAAACAATAATGACAACAACAACAACAACAACCATCACAACAACAACAGCAAAACAAGCAAACGTGGAAAACTTATTAGAAGCGCGCTTCTGCTGAGCACTCGAGGGCCATTTATGCGGCAAGCGGGACGCAGTCGTAGTACCTTGAGCGGAAATGCGATAACCCTGAGCGACGGGAAATCGAACGAAAAACATAAAACATAAAATATAAAATAGTGCAGGAGGGTGAGGCGAAGGAGGAGGAGGCAAACATACTTTTAGATTGACTTCGAACTTATTCAAGAAAGAAACTCTGTTGTAAGCTTTCAGCAAAAGCAAAGTATTCATTTTTGGTGTGTCGAAATATTAGATTTAAAATGAAAATCATTTCAAAGACACTCGGCGAAAAGCCCAAGTTCAACTGGCAGAAAATGTCAAGCGCTTTTGGTATTCAACTGCAAACACATTTTTTAATTAATTGAAACTGAAATGCTTCGACCCAGCACAAAATTGCTCAAGTAATAATAATAAAAACAGCATTGATTTTAGAGCTTGAGCATTGATAGTAAAAAACATATTTAAAATGTAAAATGTTCCCGTTCTTAAATCAAGATAAATTTTTGACTTTGGGTGTTTTACTTGTATTGATAAATAATAACAGCAATAATTCAATAACTTAAGTAAGAAATATATTTATGTAACTACAACCAATAAAGTTATTGGTTTCAAATAAAAATCAGCTCATTTTAGAACTTTTAAGAAATATATTTAAAACGTTAATCGTTCTCGTTCTTAAATGAAGTAGTTAAGTTCTTAATTTTTCTTGTTTTATTTCAAAAGTAAGAAAGTATTAACTGTATTTATCTTACTTAAAGTAATCCAGTTATTGATTTAAAACAAAAATAAGCGCTCTTAACTCATCCCCAAACCGTTTTCCACCTTGAGAATTTTAGCGATTTCAAAGTAAACTATTTAAAAAAAAAAAAAAAAAAAACTGCGTTTTTGGACTATGATTCCACAATTTTATTTACGTTGCACGCGGGGTGTTAAAGTTTGTAGCTCTTACCAGAAAGCATTGGAGCCAGCGCAATATTATTGGACTCCTGTTGCTGCTGCTGCAGCTGCAGTTGCTGTTTGGTTGCAAGCTCCTGTTCCTGTTTGAGAGCGCTGGATTTTCCCGGCACACAGCCGCCAATGGGCTTCTTTGATTTCCACAATTTCATTTTGCTTGAATGTCAGTTATTTTGAATGGATTCAATGCACGCATTATAGATAAATATATATATATGTGTGTATATATATATATATGTGTGTATATATTTGTATATATTTTAGATTGACATTGTTCTCTAGGTTTGTTTGACTTTGCCAATACTAATTTATTTTTATCAACTATTTAGAGGCTGTGGATGCACTTGGTGTTTTGGGTTCTGATGTAGATTTTGATTTTGGTTTTGGTTTCGGTTTCGGTTTGCTGAGTTTTATGCTCAATTTCGAAAGGCGCTGCATAATCAAGAGTCCCAAATAAATACTACATATGCAGATGCTTATGTATATGTGGATGCATATGTAAATGCATTAGTCGGCAGCGCGGTCGCACAATAATAAAAAGGAAAAATAAAAGAAAATGTAGAGCACACACACACTCGCACACCACACACACACACGCACACACACACACAGACACAGAGTTGAGATACTTGGGGCGCGCGCGAGTATTCAAAAATTCAAATGTGACGCGTCGCGACGAATTTGGTGTTGCTACTGCTGTTGCTGCTACTTTTTGTGGCACGTCCGGCGTATGCGACGAGAAATTGCACAATGATTCAGAAGTCCGCCAGACGCCACTCGACAAGTCAGCCGGCTGTCCGCGATCTTACAGTTAGTTGCCTCGCTTTGCTTTGCTTTGCTGTGCTTCGCTTCGCTTGTATCTTGCAGATACGCCGCAGTACAGCAAGCAAACGCTCTCTATCTCTCTCTCTCTCCCTCTCTCTCTCTCTCTCCCTCCCTCTCTCTCTCTCTCTCTCTCATTCTCCCTCAGTCTTGCACTCTCGCGCTCTCAACTACTCTCATTTACACACAGGCAAACACACACACACACACACACACTCTCTCTCTCTCTCTCTCTCTCTCTGCGTGTGCCTCCCTTTCGATTTGTGTGTGCATTTTCATTTCATTTTCCCGGCCATGAATTATTATTCTATGCACTCCTAGAAACTCTCCCATTCTCGCTCTCTCCTCTTCGCCTCTGCTTATGCGACTTTTACCCAGCGTCGCACAGAAGCACAATCCAATAAGAATGCTGCTGCTGTGCATTAAAGACTATAAAATACCCTGTATTCGGAATTACACATATCACAAGGCATATCAATTCAAATTTCACATCAGGTTCACAGTACGGTTAGAGTTATACTACCAAATCGAGAAACGAAATCGAGAATTGTTAAGAGAATTTTAGATGTCGATATACCCGGCTTGTCATTTCACACATACGTGGCATCATCATATGTTCTAGGCCCATATGGAACATTTTGTGCTACTGTTGCGCCAGAGGAAGAGGAAGCATACGTTGTTCCATATCGCATGCGAGTTTCTAATTGGAAAGCACTCAAATCAGTGCCAGCAGACGGCTGATGTGTGATATGCATGACAATCGAGCATCGAGCATCGAGCATCAACCATTAAATGAGCTAACGCATTTGGCCAAATCGTTATAACAGGGCTCAAGGGTTTGGCGTCAAGCACCCCAACTCAAGCATATACATAAGTCCCTGCTGCCTGGCTGCCTTTTTGTTTGCATACATATATATATATATATATATATATATATATATATATATATATATATATAATATTTATATTCGTATTCTTGGCTCGAGGTTGCCTGTCTCGATGATTATGTCGCAAATTTTGCTAATTAGTCACGAAAAGTCGCGGCTCGAAAATGGTCAAAATGACCAAAATTGGCCGAATGGCAAATGTGGCAAAGTGGCAAAATTTAACAGCAGCTGCTTCAGCAGCTGCTCTTGGTTTCGATATATTTGATCCATTCGAACAATTTATAAAATATATGAAAGCAAGAGTACATTGAAAATCAGTAATATAGTTGCAACAAATGGAACTTCATAGAGTTTATATATTCTTGAACACAGCCAAAGACATTAAATTTAGATCCATGGCGTTTATTATACACAGTTTATTATTGTTTAGGCTTATCGATAGCTCCTCCCGTTACACGAATATCGATCAAAATCAATTTTTAATGAAACATCAAAATATTTGTACCAAAACTTAAGTTCATATTGAACAACTTATATTAGCAGATTTACTTTTTTGTACCATTCGAATTTTGTTGCAATAGATTTTCCCGTTCTATCCGAAATTTATTAGAAATGTATATCAATTTTAAGACAGACTCAATTCATTTTGCTCCCAATTTCAATCAATACAACAAAAGAATTTGTTAATTCGATTTTGAATTATGCTTCTGCATATTATCGAACGGAAGTCAGTCCATATGGCATGTTTGCCTTTTAATAGGGCCTGTTCGCTTTTGTAGTCGGTTTAAAATCCATCATTTGGAGTTGGGGTCGAGTAGCACGAATAGATTTTGTTGGCATTTGTTGGTTGGTATTTTTAATTTTACGTGATTTTAGTTCTTCCTTCCGCTGTGGGGTATGTCGTATCTAGCGATGTCTGGCACATTTATGTAGCCGATTTAATGCCTTTAATGACCTCCACTAATGATCGAAGCTGATTGACTCAATACACAACAAAATCGAAGGCATTTACATTTACCAATTTCATTTATTTTTAGATTTTGTCCCAAGGCATCCAGCCAAAAGTGTCTCTCGAATAGCATTCATGTCCGTGAACCTATACGATAAGGTGTGTGTGTGTGTGTGTGTGTGAAGGTTAAAACACTCGATAAGTTCAAATGATAATCGTTTTCCCAAGTCAGATCTTGAAAACAGAATAGAAAAAGTATTTCACATTTCTAACATTAATTGCCATTTTAATATAATTTATATTTGATTTAACAGATTGCGTTCCACTGTGCAACTTTGACAATGGTAAACGGTAAATCTACATACTTTTTTCTCTCATTCCCTCTCACTCTCACTTTGTGCCTAATCAGTTAACTGTTACTCTGACAAACTCTGACAAAACGAAGCAATGATTTCAGTTTAAGCAAGGCATTCGTAAGTTTTCAAAGTGTGTGTTTTTTTTTGTGCACCTCGTAGATGATCTCAAGATCTGCATTGATATATGCACTTACCCCAGTAAACCATTAATGGAGTTGCTCATGTTAATTCTTTGTGTATTTGTTAATTTATTGAGAACAGTAAGTACAAACGACACAATTCTATATGTTATTTATCAAACATATCGCTTCTAATCAGTACAATGGACACGGTGCTGCTGATGCTGTTTCTGTTGCTGCTGCTGCTGCTGGTTCGCCTGTGGGCAATCTTCAAAGTGTACAACCGCGTGGTAGCCCGGCAAGATTGATGCCAAGCGTTTGCCGCAAGGACGCGAACGGCAGCAGTTTGAGCGTGGAGATTCGTCTACCCTTCATGGACATGGAGTTGCGACATGAGCGATCTCTCCACGTGCTGCGCACGGAACATCTGCTGTTGGTGCTGCACGGCAAGGAGCTCTTCCAGCTGCAACTGGCCAGTCGCGACAAGCGACTCGTCCGACTCGGTGAACTGGCGGGTCGAGTGAGTCAACAGGATGCGACTGTCGCTGCAGTGGTCACTTGGCGACAGTATCTGCTATTGGCTGTGGCCCTGCCACAGTCCCTCGAGTTCTATCAGCTGCCGCTGCAGACCCTCCTCAATGGCATACAGCTGCACTTTGAGCCCATACAAGAGTTTGCACTGGCTGCAAAGCTGCAGCAGCTGCACCTGCTCAAACCCAATCCCGAACAGGTCCTGCTCTTGCTGGCCAGCAACTTTACCCAAAGTCAGACAAAGTGCAGGTGAGCGTAAAAAGAGACAAATTTGCGTGTTGCAATCGCATGCAGCATTCACCCAAAGTCACCTCCAACTCCATAAAGTAGAACAAATATCGATAAATGGATTAATCCGAGTCTATTTTTGTTTCTGCTTAATAAAGGAACATTTTGAATATTTGTTTTTATTTTCTTAATCAATGTACCTTTTCTGGATTATTTTACAACTTTTATTAACCAATCCTAGTTTTTGATTTATGCATGAGGATATTAGTTTGGATTTTGATGTTCTTATTATTTTTATGGAGTGAAGAAGGTGCATTTGTCTTTAAAATTAGACACAGAGATTTGATCTGTTGTTTACCTCTATTTGCGATATGTTTCCACAGAACCTTTGAGTGGCTGGAGACGTACTTCAATCCCGTGGAGGATTTCACCCTGCCGGCAATCAAATCCTTTCAGGTGGTGGGTCATCAGCCTCACTATTTAGTCACTGGTCGCTCACTGCGCGGACAATCCCAAGTAAGCTTCCATCTCTATACAGATCAAAGGAATTCTTCATTCTTCTTGCCTTGCAGCTGGTGGTCACTGTCCATGAGCTGTTGACGCCCTCTCTACGCCTGCAGCGCCGTCAGAGTTTAACTGTACAATCCCGGCACTTGCTCGCTGTCCGTTTTCGTAATCGTAACTGGCTTTTTGCCTGTGGTTCCAGCTCCAGTTCCATCTCCAGCTCCAGCTCCAGCTCCAGCTCCACACCGTGTATCCTCTTTCGCATGGTCGATGGCAACTTTGTGGTGTACAGAAAGCATGTGCTGAGCCAGCTTCAGTTCAGCCAACTGGCCGCATCCCAGCTGGGACAGCTGCTCGTCGGTGCGCGGTCGAATGGCGAGGTGCTGGTCTTCAATAGCCATCGCCTGGACTGTTACAGTGGCTTCGGCGCCGATCCCCATCCCAGTGCCCTTCACACCCATCTCAATTCCCAGAACGAAAGCTTTATCCTGTTGACGTACCAGCAGAACGCCGACACCACATTGCTACGCATGGTTCAGCTGGCTGGCGTCACATTGCCACCTGCCACCATGGAGCCTTACAGCGATGGTAAGCCTTAGTCCATCAAATAGATGTACCTCATTAACAGGGTATTCACACTGTCGAACAGATTTGAGCAGTGTGCAGCAGCATCGTCATGAGTTTGAGGAGTCAATTGGTGAGCTGCGCAGCTTGTTGCTGCGCCGCAAGCAACAGCTGGACGCAGTGCGTCGGTTGACACAATCGCTGCAACAGCAGAACGGCACCACACTCAACCTGCAGCAGGCACTCCATGTCGCCAGGGGATCACGTATTGAGCAGCTACATCTGCGGGGACAGCATCTGGCGACACCCACACAACTGCAGCGGCGCATTGAGCAAGTGCGTCAGAAGTATGCAGCCAGTGGACGGTTTCCACGTTCCTTTGGTGTGGCCAATGAAGACCATAGTGCTGCAACTCCGGACACGCTCAAAGTGCGCCGCTTGTATGTCAAAAATCTCATTTATGATGGTGAACTGCTGCCAGGTGAGAAGCGGAAACAATCGAATAGAATTTATACATAAATGAACATATATTTTATTTATATATATTTCTCTGACAACAGGCTACTATGTGGACTCGTCGGTGCCACCAATTCTCACCGTCAAGGGTCAACTGCTGACCAAGCAGCTGCACACCCAACAATTGCTGGCACCACAGCGCTACAAGCGGTCCGCCAGTGGCGCAGTGGATGAGCAACAGTTGGTGGTGCGGCATCTTCAGGTGGAGCGCATCAATAATGTGTCCTGGTTCGATTTGTACGATACGCTCTTTTTGCACTCACGAGACACAGCCATCGAGGGTCGTCTCGTCTTTCAATCTCGCGGTCGAGTGGTGAATCTGCAGTCGCCGCTGCTCAATGGTCTGGTTGTCGAGCAGCTCTTCAATTTGCGGCAACCGCAGGTGATTGCCTCCAACATTTACATGTCCGCTTTCTTTGTATCCAAATTGGATGCCAATCTCATCAATGGTCTCAACTTTGCCGAGGACATTGTTTTCCGTGATGTCAATAATACCCTAATTAAAAGTAAGTCCAACAATTCAATATACTTCGATAGATTCAAATTCTAAACAAGTTTCATTTCGATAAAAAAAAGGGAAGTTTAATGGTTGGAAATATAAATTTTAAGATTTCTGCAGCTTTAAACTTTTCTCATAATTTCTTCAGTTTTGATTTATCAATGCTAGATTTATAAAATAATCAGAGCAGATTGTGCCACCTTAGCCAGGAAAAGATGTATTACGCGAGGGAAACATGTCTTAAATTCAGAGATCTTAGAACCCCTCAACCCAACACAGAGTCAAGGCGCGATAGATTCAGAATGGTCCACATTAGGTGTATCAGTAATATAATAATGAGTGAAGATATTAAATACTTAAACCATCGATTACCCACTTTAAGATACTTGCACAGCTGATATTTTTGTATTGAATTTTTGTAGCACCAGTTCGCATCTATCAGATGAGCGTTTCCGGCGATATACTTGTGGCCAACGACACCAAATGGCCGCGACAAATGGGCGGGTCAGAGATGCCCGACTTGAATTTACAGCAATATTACACGGGCAGGATCACAGTGAATGGCTCCTTGACCGTTAACAATTTGCAGGGGGACACGAATGCGACGCAGCTGAAGCTCAATGGGCAATCTCTGCGTGCACAGGACTTGCACGCCGAATACTTGCTACTCCACAAGCCGCAGGTGAGTGTGGGATAAGCCATATGAATTGGTCGATCCTCAATCAATAAATTTTGCACTCCGTTCTTAGAACCTAACGTCGCTGATATTTGGGCATGCGAAAGTGACGAGCGTCGCTCTGAGCAGCGATCACATCAATGGCCATCCCACCGCTGAGCATCTGCTCACTGGTGTTGGCCATAAGATGGAGCCAGCACACAAGCCTCTGCAACTCATACTCATGAATGTCAGCATCGATGGGGATATTAACTGTAGCAATTTTAGCTCCCGTTTGGCTGAACTCTCCAGGGATGCAGTGCGTCAGGGTGAGACGGCAAACATAACGGGACACAAGCATTTCGCTGCACCAGTAAAAGTGGACACCTTGACCAGTCCCAGTCTAAATGGAATACCCAGCTCGGATCTGGTGCTCAAGTCGCAGCTGAGGCATAACTTTACCGGCTTCAAGGAGTTTAAACGCCTTGTGGTCAAGGGTCAGCTGGAGATTACGGGCAATTTGAATGCACAGCGCCTGAATCGTGTGGACCTAAGAAAGATGTTGCAGCCAGCAATGAGTTTGCAGCGTCTGGAACTGCTGGAGACGCCACACCTGCAGCATCTGATATTCCAGCGACTCAATGGTCTGGCGTTCGATGAGCTCTTTGGCAAGCTGAGCGTGGCCAGCAATCAGCAGTTGCTGCTCAACAAACAGCTCATCATCGAGGGCAATGTGCGGTTCGAGGGCGATCTGCAGCTGCAATCCCTAAACGATATCGACTGGGAGCAGTACCTAAACCGACTAGTTAACGCAAATGAAAACACTTTGCTTGCGGGCAGCAAGAGTTTTCTGCAGCCAGTTCTCATTACAGATGCCCTGCAATCGCCCACAATTAACCAACTCGATCTGAGTTCGCTCTTGGAGAACACACTGTTGCGCACAACGCCTCAATCGATAAGTGGCGATTACACATTCCGGCGCATGACGGCCACAAATGTGGATGTGCCCCTGGTGAATGGGGTGCCAGCTGGTCAATTCCTGGATACACGCCAAAAGTCTGTGCAGCTGCAGGGGGATCTTTACCTGGATGAGCTCACAATCAATGGCAGTTTGAGTTGTCGCCTGGCCAATAATCCACTGCCTAATCTGACTGTACAGTTGGCAGCGCTGCAACAGCGCAGCTGGCGTCAGCTGATTGTGCTCGAAGATGCCCTGTGGCCAGGGGAGGCCACTGCTCCCAATTGCTATCAGCAGCTTGACTACCTGCGGCATCATGCCGTACGTCGTTGGGGCGCCACACAATCCATCTCGGGGCATGTGATACTGGAACAACCGCGGCTAGGCAAGGTTCAAACAGCGCAAAACTTTCCCGGCAACCTCAACATAAGTCACGTGGCGCAGGATGCGCTGTTGCGTCACGGGGCAGCCACGCAAATCGTACGATCCCCTCAAACAATGCTGCAAGCGGTATATGCGCGTTCCATAAACCTCCACGGGGATGGACAATTTGGTTTGCTCAATAACATCGATGTGAACCGATTGAATGCCTCGCTCTATCGTCGCTCCAGCGGTCTGCCCATTGAGGCTCGGCTCAAGTTTGAGACACCACCCAGGCTGGATGAGCTACAGCTTCAGGGACAGTTGAATGGCATCGCAGTTAGCAACATTTTTGAGCAATCGCCGAATGCGGTTTATCCGCCTGTGGTGTTAAGGCGACTGCTGCTGGAGCATGAGCTTCAGCTGGATGAGATCAATGGCATGAATCTGGAGTATCTGTTGCAGCAACGTGTGCCGCTGCGTGGCGCCGCCTTAGAGCTATTTGGCACACTGCGCTTTGAGCAACTGCAGCTTGGCAAAGATGCACTGTTGCGCAGCATTAACGGTATTCCCCTGGAGAATGTCGTCTACAAAAATGCCAAACGTGCCCAGGCCATCAGCGGCGTGAAAACCTTCGAGGCTGGCCTCGAATTCAAAGGACCTGCCCATGTGATGCGCCTGAATGGCAAGGAACTAAGCGAAAGCTATCAGCGCACCATATTCACAGATCGCGACTATAACATCGACAGTCTGCTCATTGATGGAGCTATCTTCCAGGGTGGTCTCTTCAACGATGCCCCACTGGGTGAAGCTCGGCAAGCTGCCCAGCTGCCAACGTCTGACAAGAGTAAGGAGAGAAAACTGCACAAGTTGATGGAGCAATTGCAGCAACAGCTGACCACAAATCGCACACAACGTTTGCTCTACCTGGACTACGAGCCTGATGCGGAGGCCACCTGGAGTGAGCCGCCAGCAAATGCAACATTTGAAGTGGTGGCCAATTACATCGCACGGTCCACCAACGTTTGTCAGCCGATGCAGCAGCAGCTGCGTGCCCAGCTCCATCGGCAGCCGGATCGCGTCCATCTCAGCTGGGTTGAGTTGCCCAATCGTCTGCGGCGCCTCAATGCAACTCGGATAGCGTTGCGTATCAGAGCACAAAATTACTGCAACAAACAGTCGTTGCAGTTGCAGTCGCAGTTGCACAGTCGCATACGCAGTCGGATACAAATCAATTGTCGGAAAGAGACGCATACCTTGGGACTGCCCCATCATGTGCAGTCAGTGGAGCTGCTCGAGCAGCAGGATTACAGTCTGCTATTAATTGACACCATGGAGGAGTTGCGTATTTTACGCATTAATCACACGAATTGCAGTCTCAGCGATTGGCAATCACTGCCCTCCACCGGAGCCCTGATGCAGCTGCTCCACTTGGAGCGGACTGACACAACACTGCTGCTAAACAGTGCCCGCCATCAGCACTTGCCCATTGTGGCTGTACAACGTTTGGATGCGCACAGCCAACGCTTCGTGCAGCTCCAGCAGATCGATGGTGACTACGATATGGCCGTATTCCATCAGCAGCAGCAGCAGCAGCAGCTGCTGCTCAGCTGTCACAATTGTCGCCACATTGCCATCCATTTGTTTGACGTGCAGAGTCAGCATTTTGTGGCATTGCAACAGCTTCGCCTGGAGGCACGCATCCAACAGCTGTTGCCATTTGTTGTCGCCCAGGAGCGACATTTACTGGTGCTCACCGTGGCCGGCTCCAAGAATTTCTACTTGTTCAGCTATGCTCACATTGAGGGCTGGCGACAGCGCACCTATGGCCACATGGCTGAGTTCCAGTATTCCTGGCCACTCATCCGATCCGGTCAAGAGTTGACGGCATCGATGCCAGTGCTGTTGCTATGCGGACAGCGCTTGTGCAGCCTGGTCAGAGCACTGCTCGGTTAGAAACCCCTTTGCCCCTCCCACTATCAGTGTGTATTAGGGGAACTCCCACAATCAATCAAACTGTAAATAGTAATATTTATGCGCAAGTCTGCAACATGTTTATATAAATAATCAGCAGTACATATGAATTGCCAAACCATTCGTTGTCCTATCAATTTCTTTATGAAACGCAAAAATAAATGGTTGCATACTTTTAGGGGTGCGGATGTCCAGAAAAATATATCTAAATGGGTTCAACTCTTTCGAAGTGCGCTAGAATCACAAAATGATTATCTATGGATTATCTAACTATGTATTCGAGGATTATGGGTCGTCAAGGAAAGCAAACAATGAACGCAAATGAATGAAAGATTTCTACGGAAACTACAGGTTTGATTCCGGTTGATTCCTCTGCTTGATAGCATTGGACAAAATAAAATGTTTGACACAGGCCTCGTCAAGATATGCAAGGTTTTCTCCGAGCAATGAAAGTACTTTTTGTGTTTTCGAATCGAAGCAATCCTTGTATAGAAATCGCTTTGTTTCTGAGATCTCAAAAATGTCGGAAATGGTCGGTCTACATGACACAGGCACGAATATCCTTTTTACAAAAGAAAGTCTAGTCTAGTCTAGTCTAGTCTAATAAAAGAAAAATATAATATTTTAACAAGTCTATTCATATTTATTATTCATATGTACATAAATTTTTGATTATAAACAATTATACCTTTATCAAATTTCAACTTATAAATATTATTCATCTTGTAAATGAAATACAAAGAGCATATTTTTAGTCTGTTCAATTATACCTTAATTACATTAATGATGCAGATTTTAAGGGATGATGATGGTGATGAAATATGAAAAATGTCTTTCAACGTTTGTGTAGAGATTGGCCAAGACATTAATTAGTATCCCGTTTTCCTACTTAGGATTCATTTTTGCTTTCAGTTCGCCTTTGGCAATCTATCCTAAAAATAAAAATTGTCAATTTGCATGTCTTTTAACAAGTTATATAATATTTATATTTGTTATTCAATTTACATATTCTAATGAAAAAAAAAATAAAAAAAAAAAACACATATCTTTATGAGGGGTAGTCTCTAAAGTGTGAACTTAAAATATTTACAATTGCTTAGAACAGATATAAGATGAGTTCAATTATTAACTAGAGCAGTTTGTCATTTCTGGCATACCCCTTATAGAGATTATCACATTTGAACTTAAAATAAAATAAATGTCTAATCAAAGCTATTAAACTAATGCTCATCATCAATGCTCCTGACTGTCGTCCAGCTTAGGAGATGAAGCTCTTTCGACTACAACTGAGCACATAGATTGTAAAGACGATTAAGCCCAGAATGCCATAAATGGAGCTGTTCTGATTGCACCCATTGCCAGTCTGGGCCTGAATCCAGTCCACATGACTGGCGACATCGACAAAAGCGGTCGACTCACTGCGCAGGCCAAGCAGTTGATTCGATTTGGTTAGAGGAGCACCTGCATCCAGTTGATATGCCGCCAGCATTGCCTGCTTATCGTAGAGGACGCACAGCTGTTGCGGCTGCTGGCAGGATGACTCCTCCACACGCAGCGTGAGCATCTCGTGCAACTCATGTGCATCCTCGCCAGCCTGTCCCCAGCTGCTGATGTGCAACGGTGCCGCATCCGCATCCGCATCCGCATCCAAGCGTTGCGCATCCAGGGGCAGTGCAATTGGCTGAATGGCTGTCTGATGACCGGGCACATCCTGATCCAACATCAGTATCGCAATCGACAGCTGTTTGGGCGGCAGATAAACGTGTGTCACTCCATAGATCTTAGCATGAGATGTCGGCGCAAAGCGCTGCCTGCTGCCCAGCACAACACGCAGCTCAGCCGGATGATAAGAGCCATCACTATCCGGCCTACAAAACAAGTCAAATTATTTATAGTCTTTAGTAATCCAGCTCGGGCTTGGGCAAATTTCTTGCTTACTTGTGCAGGCACTGGGCGACGGTGAGCACAACAGATGGACCCACCAGTGCTCCGGAACAGATATGTCCCTTGCCAAAGTAATCCATCTCCAGCTCCAGCAGCCGTATGGAGGCCTGATAAGGTGCTCTGCTGTGTTGGTTGCCACCAGTTGTGGTGCTCGCTGCGCCAATGCTATGTTGTTTAGTCAGTTCGCGATGAGTAAAGGCTGCGGGTAGCGGGATAGAAAAGAGCACAAAAAAATTGTATTGATCGACTAGCACGTATACCAGTAAAGTATAATAACAACAAGATTCTAAATATTGACTCAGTTACTTCTACAAATGCTACTGCGTTTGTTAATCGCTTTGCTCTGTTTTATTTTTTTTTTTTTGTTTTTATTGCCAGCTGTTTCAGCTCGGACGTCAGTTGGCAATTATTTGGACGGTCACCGAGCCAACGCAAGCACAGTTTAATTTATTGCTATTAAAGATTATCAATGGTAGCAAACTCCATTCTCATTCCCAGACGGCAAGTTGGCCTTGGCAACAAAAGGCGAAATGCATTTTATATGGTCTGATGCCGTCTTATTATCACTATCAACGTTAATCCAACAAACGAACGCATTACGCGATCACCTGATATTCTCGATCTATTTGTGGCTATTTTTTTAATTTTTTTTTTATAAATATGTACATTTTTTTTTTTTTTTTTCTTCTAGTTTGTGCTATGGTCTATTAGTATTATCATAATTGCGATATGGTTCAGTCTCAAGAGCCCGTCGCGCATTTATTAAGGCTTTATTAATACGAACTGCAAATCGATAATAGAAAGCCAGATTCACGTTTTGCATTTACTATTTGGTTTTGTTGGGGCTGTTCTGCCCTTGAGTTTTCCAATATGTGACTACAGTAGATACTCTTGAACATGTCAGTACGGAAAATGCAACTGCAACTTGAACTTTAAGCGAAGACTAACTATTTCTTTGGATCTTGAAAATGGTGACTTCAATTAATTGAACACGTTTAATAAAAAAAAATTAAAATTAAAATGTATAAGAGTTGTTATCATAGACTCCTGAGAAAGTCAGTATCGTTTTAATATTAGTGAAAAATTGGATAAAATACTTATCACAAAAGTAGTAGCTCGATAACAATGGAGAAGGAATGTTCATTGATATTAAGAAAACATATTTAGTAGTTACTGGCTTTAGTGAAATGCGCAAATTTCTATTTCAATTTTCTACATCGAATTGAAAGTGACTTTTCGTATACTTCAACTAAGATTTGTCGTTAAGACCAAGATCCAAGAACTGTTATTAATTTATTTTTATTTATTTTATATTTATCGCAAAAAACAGGTCGGTAAAATTGTATTAAATATAAATATACCTAAAACTAAATATATGTAAAATAAATAGTATAATAAAAAATAAATATATTAATATAATAATAATAATAATAATAATATATATATATATATATATATATATATAAATATATATAAAATAAAAACAATAATATATCTATATAAATATATCTAAATATATCATTCTTAAAAAAAAACTATATATAACTATATATATTAAAAAAATTAAAAAAATATATTTATTTTAAATTATATATATATGTATATATATATGTATATATAAAAAGTTTTTACAATACAAAATAAATATATATTTATTTATATATATATTTTAGCCTTAATGACCTTACAGAAATGTTCGAATTTCTTCTGGGTCCAAAGAGCTTAAAATTTTTACTTATCTAAGACTTGTGCTATTCATGAGCTTTCACCTTGATTAAAGCGTTAGTAATTCTAACCCAAAATCAATAATAGTTGGCCAGACTCACGCCGTATGTTTTGAATTTACTATTTGGGTTTTTGGGGCTATTCTAGCCTTGACTTTTCTAATCTGTCATAATCGCAAAACAGTTAATACTGTTGCAAGTGACTAGAGAGATAATGCAACTGATTTATCCGGTATATATTTCTATAAAGCGTCAAAAGGACAGCACAGATTCTGGTAAAGTCAACAGTGAAGAATGAATATATAATAATTAAAAATAAAGGTAAAAAGAAATATAAAACATTTTTGTTCTTAATGCAATTTGCCAACTTTTTTATGAGAAAGAGAGACAAGTTTTTTAAAATAGCAGACTCGAGCTATGAAATTTTATCATTTAACATATATATGTAATCAATTTGAGCCAAACGAATCAAATTATTTTCACAGTTTTATATTCCATTTTCGAATTGAACTCTATTCGAATTTTAGTTTCAACTTACATGTCTGCATTTCGGTGCACAGAAAGGCAAATATCAGTATTTTCATCACTTTCTTCAGGTGCTCGTTGAGTTGCATTGTTAGGCACTTGGGATTAGTTTGGATCCTCTGGCACTTATTAAAAACCTGGTCGAGCCGTCAATATACTTGGAGCTCCAATCGCTGAATGAAATAATTCGTTTCTAAAAGTCCGAAAGCAAAATCGCAAAACGCTTTTCACCCAGATAATTCAGGTTTGTTTTGATTTCTGGCAATGTTTATGCTTTTGTTCTTAATGCTTTTTTTTTATTTTTTTTCTTGCTTATATGTATTGATAAAGCCACAACATTCGAGCGAACACACCTCCCCCCCCTCTTCTTCCCCCCCACACACACACACGAATCTTAATCGCGAATTGATAAGAACTCTATTTTATTTTCTTCGTTTTTATAGCTGTTTTTTCTTTGCATACTTTGTTTATTTTTATATTTAAATTGCGATCAGTGCAGTTACCCAGTTGACAACACAGCCTGTGGCATACTCTTTCTATTGGCATGTTTGTTTATTTAAATAATCGGCACACACAGTTCGAATCTCAAATATCTAAACATCCCATACAATAAACAATATTTTAGTTGGTCCAAATAATTGCATTTGTTTGCAGAATGCAGAGTACACAGAGTATTTAGTGTATTTGTAATTGTTTTATTTTTCATTTTCATTTCGATTTTATAAGTGTGTTTACCTACTAATTTTAGAAGCCTGCATAAATTTATGTCACTTACACCAATCATAGGAGCCTATAATTAGACGAAGGTTGCCGGCCACAGAATAACAACAAACCAAACAAAAATTAGTTAAAGATTGCATATTAATCAAGGAATCATTGGCATTATATTATATAGACATTCTGGGTCAGCTTTCATTTTGTAATACATACTAATTATAATAGGGTATATGTCATGAGCTCAATTTCATTAGAGATTTGAAAGTCTGCCGCTTTGAATATTAATAGAAAGTTTTTTTGAGACTTAGAAGACAAAATTGTTTTAGGACAGCTCCAACGAAACTTGAGTTTCTCTGCGTATTCCATTATCGGGCAATAAATATTTTGAAACTATTTGTGGCTATTTGTATCATTATTATGCAATAATATACCCTTGAAAACACATTGAAAATATCAATCACGTGCAACGTGTGCGTTTCACAATCGCATCATGTGCATAATTGTCAGTGATTGCAGTGCTAAACTGAATTAGTCAACGATTCTTGGGTGCAGGTTGTTGATAAGGATTGGGGTGCACTTGCTGACAGTGTTAGACATGGAATAGAAATACCCTGTTGCCAAATGTCAAAGGGCTTATTCACTGCACTTATTGCACAACAAAAATATCAAGGCTGTCTAATCTATAACTAATCGCACCATCATTTTTCTATGAGGGTATCAGGAGACAGAAACTCCCATTTCTAATTTCCGTAGGGTTATCTTTGATGGGCTGCCAACACGCGCCAATTTATAAATATTTATATATGCACAGGTGGCATAAGTAAAACCAAAAATTTTTGTGACCAAAATAAATGACTTTGTTGACCAGTAATTGCGTTTTAAACTATTTTTGTTTTCGGTCTTTACCACAATGATTAGAACTTCATTGATTTTACGTTGGATTATAATTTCATTGAGCTTTCCGTTCAGCTTATCAGCGACCTCAAATCGAATCCAGCAGCAGCCTAAAATTATGCTATAATCGTATTTTTCGATTTGCAACTAAAAATGCCATACAATTAGGATGGCAGTAAGTCTTAGATCCCCTTAATGTTCAACGCTACTGGAAATGGAACCACACGATGATTTTGCAAGTTCATCACCAAAGCGCTGCCGACGCTTGCCACAAGCAGTATAAATGCTCGGCACTTGAGCCCCCAGGAACCAATGCCAATCAGCTAGCAGGCACAGATCAAAGGTCCACCCGAATCGGCAGTGCAGGCACCCGATACCAAAGCATTCACTTTGCGAGTGCAGATCATGCCGTAAATAAGATGCTGGCTGAGATTGCCCCCGACACGCCTACACTCCCCCTGTTCGAGGAGTATTACATTTTAGTTGAGTAGTTTATTCATTCTTGTTCTCGTCTTTATTGACACTCAGGCAGCGATTCCATTAGCATCACCAGCCCAATGACCTTGCCGTAGGTGCAGAAATCAAACTTGGTTAGCGGCATCAGCGCCTCTTCCAGGTGCGTGTCTAGCGTTGCCGGTTGCCCCACACCATCTGAACTCTGACTGACTGTGAAACGAACTCAGAAATCAGCGCAGATTGCAAATCCAGTGACTTACTCTACAAAACAATGACCTGCGATTAGCACCAGATTGTGGCTAATAAGAGCACCACTGCAAATGTGGCCAGAACCGTAGCTGCTAATTAATATTTACATAGTTAGTATTCATAAATAATGGTCTTCTGTTTATTATTATACATTTTTTATGGTTGTTCAAAACTCAATATTGATTCCAGTGAACAGTTCAAATTATTTCTAATATACTTGCGGTCAATATTTTGTGGGGCAAAATACGAATTGCTTTTCATTTTATTTATTTTAGATTAGTATTACTTCATTGTAGGCTTACGTCTACAAAGTGGCTTAAACCGAGTAGAACAGGAACCGCCACACTCACAGCGTATGTAAATGTCAGCATGGCGACACCATCATCGTCACCACTACCCTCGCCACTACCTTCGCCACTACCCTCGCCACTACCTTCGCCACTGCCCTCACCACTGCCTTCACCGCTGCCCTCGCCAGTATGCTCCGAGATCTGCTCAATTATCCAGTCATAATAGTAGGAGACCTCGGTATAAACACCTGGTCGATCGGGCTCAGCACAGCCAATACCCCAGGACACAATGCCTGCCAGTTGGCTTTGGCAAACGAGCGGTCCACCGGAGTCACCCGAGCAGGCATCACGCTCCCCCTCCATATACCCAGCACAGATCATGCCGGACAATATGAATTGGCCCAGCTCAGTGTCTTCGATGCACTGCCTCTCATCGATAATGGGCACATCGACAGACATCAGCATATCAGAGCTATAACCCAACTCAGTGTATCCCCAGCCAGTTACCTGGCAAACGATATCCGCTGGCACTGCCAAAGCAGTTAGTGCGATGGGACGAATGGTTGGATGATTGGCGGGCACTGAACCACTGAGTATGAGCAGCGCAATATCCTTGTCATAAGTCTGCAGATTAAAGATTTCCAGCTGCAAGATCAGCGTCTCAATGTCAAAAGTCAACGTATTCGTCTGGTTAAAGCGATCCAGATTGCCCATGACCACAATAATTGTCTCCTTAGGAACGAAGGTACCATCGTAAATAACCTGGCTAAAGAATTATGAGCAATCAATGAATATGTGTAAGAAAAGTTATTAGTCATTTACAATGCATAATACATATAGGGATACATCTTAACTTCAGCCCTGGATCGGCTATGCGTTATTATTAATATGAATTAGATATGAGGATCAGATTTGAAGAACAGTTTTGAGTTTCAGATATGAGTTCAGATTCTAAGATCAGCTTTAGTATAAGATATATGTATGTATTAATAGTTATAATGGGATCAGCTAATACAATCAGTATTTCTGACTGATTATCAGGATCAGCTTAAATTAAGCAAAGAATCTGTTATAGGATTCAGTTGGGAGGATAAGATTTGAAGAGCAGTTGTGAGTTATCAGATAAAGATTTAAAAATTACGCCAAGTATTATAAGAAACAGGTATTAAAACGTGTTATCGTCAATTATAAGGAATAATTGGAACAGGATCATTTATGAGCCGGGTGTCAATCGAAACGAATTTGGGTTCCATTTCCGATAAAGAAAAAAAAATCTGATTCGATTCCGAATTTTAATTATTAAAGATTCGTTTCCATCTCTGATTCCAAATTCAATTTGACGCGCTCGTTAAATAAAGGAGAGGTCAGTGATGAAGATCTGTTTTGACGATCAGTTTATGTGTATCAGCTATACAAATTAGTTAGGAGCGGAGATCAGTTGCAAGTTAATAGGTTATGAGAAACAGCAATGATCACTAATCACTAATCAATTTTAAACATTGAGACTTACTCCACAAAGCAATGCGCTGCGGATAGAACGACATTTGGCGTGATCAATGAACCACCGCAAATGTGACCAGTTCCAAAAAAGTAGCCATCGTTGAGACGCCGCCGCAAACTGGTCTGATGCCTTGTTGCCTCCATTGTGGCCTCTGTGCCATTAATAATGCGACCCGGGTCTTCATTGAATCGCGGACGTATCATCTGTGTGTTGAATCCATCACCGTTGCTCGCTGATAGATGGAGGCTGAGCAGCAGAACGAAGATCATTATTTTGGTAGCCATGGGGAGTGTTCGTATTTACGGCACGAGCTAACAACGTCAACTAACTTGATGTGGACAGTCTGGGCCCACATTCGCTTGGCTAATAGTTTATAATCGATATCGAAACAGTTACATCTGCCAATACACGCCCGGCATAATCTAATCAGCTCCCACCTGCCCAACCAACCCACTTCGAAATTAGTTGTTTTTGGTTGATTCTCAATTCGATAAGAGTCGCTGTTTGGCTAAACGGTACTCTCTTTTGTCAAAGTATTTAAGTGTGTGGCAAATCTTAGACACACCGACAAACAAAGACGATTTAGTCAATGGGCTTGCCATTATAAATTTAGATTTATAGCACCATGTCATTTCTTTTGTTCACAGATAAGGATTATTGGAAGTAAGGAAATCTATAAACGTAATCAAAAGTGAGAGATACACTTTACTTGATTTTTTTTATTGATGAATCATTGGATAATTACAGAAGAATTATCAATTATTTTAAGAACAATTTACCTAATATAAATTGATTTGTGAATTATTAACAAATTCGCGTTTTATTATCATTTATGTAAATTGATAAAATATTAATTCAGATTGTGGAAAAATTATAATATATCCAGGTAAACGTCTCAATGAATATGCCAAACAAACAATTTCTCTAAGTTCCTTTAAATATAATTTCCGGACTCTACTCGGTGCAGTCGTCGGACCTTGATTTTAGTTGTAAAAATATAAATATTTATATATATATAATTAGACTATATATATATATATAACAAATAATTCAATATCCCACTTAGTGGCTGTTTCTTATTGATTAGATAAAATGATTTTTTTTATTGAGACAACACTTGAGTTCCACATTCTGACATGGTTCACAAGCTACAAATAAAAATTGTTACACAATTTTTTGGAAGTGTTGTGCCATTGTTTTTGCCTGCATTTAGTACGAAAAAGTCTAATAAATAAATTATATAACTATATAGCAACGTAAAGAATAAAATTTCCCATTTAGTAGGTGGGTTTTTTTTTTGATTAGATAGAATAAACTTTTTATTGACCAATCACGAAACTGAGACTACACTTCAGGGCCACGTTCTGACAAGGCTCTTCCCACAAGATACAATCAAAATACTTTTAGCCAAGAGAGTTCGCATTCGAAGGCAGGTAATTGTTAAGAAAGAATGCAGTTTGCATGGTTCTCAATTTAGTAAGTGGATAATATAAATACAGCGAGAATTGTTGGCCAAACCATCAACTGTAGCGATCCGTTTCTATAAATTGAATAATCGAAGGAGTTATTGATACGATATATCCAGTTGGTGTACTTTATGACATTCGTGTAGACGCCCGGGTAGTCCTTCTCTGCGCACTTTCCGCCGTAGGAGACGATGCCCACCAACGTGTTGTGGCACTGCAGCGGACCACCGGAGTCGCCCTGACAGGAATCGGTGCCCCCGTGCATATACCCTGCACATATCTGTGTGAAGGGTATATGGCCGTAGCTACTGATGCACTCCGCACGGCTGATTATCGGTATTTCTGCCGCCTGCAGGCTATTGCTGCTACTACCACCCTAGAAGAATAATAAGTAAGACTTCTATAGACGATGGAGCTCGACTAGGAAACGTTGTGTGTAATGGTAGATATGAAAATACGATCAATCGATCTTTTCACAGATGTTCACATTATAAGATATAAGTATATATAAGATTTATTGTTATTGGTGAATGAAACAAAGTTCATATGCCTCTGAGATCGGCGTGTTAATACAGAAAGACTGATATGGCTAGAAGGACTCAGCTGTTGATTCTGATCGGAGATTCTTTCTTCTACCCGCTACCCAGTGAAAATGGGCGCAGAATATAATAAATCGAAGGCAACCAAATTATAGCCTTAATAATGGTAAAAGTGATTGAAAGTTGTTGTCAGTAATCCACTTTCCTTTAAAGCTGAAGGAAACTGACGACAGACAGACTGGCAGACTGTCGGACGAATTGCACAATACCAATACAATCTTAATCTACCTTCTGTAAATGTAAATGTTAAACTCATTTCAAATTTGACTTACAGTTTCTTGGGAGCCCCAGCCGGAAACAACACATTTGGTGCCGACCGAATATTGTCTTGTGCTAAGCGGCAGAGCAGTTACCTCTGAATTCCATGGTATGTAACCGTTTATAAAAAACAACGATATATCGTTAATGTATGTATCATGGTTATAGCTGGGATGATTAACCACCAACTGCACACTGTATTGGAGCGTTGTAGTATCTTTTTTGCTGAGGAAAGTGCTGCCCATGATCAGTACATATTCACGAGCCTTTCGAACAACTTTTTTCTTTGGTCTGCAAGATGTTGAAATAATTACTTATTTATTACAGTTAGCTTAGTTCGCAACAAATCTGAAATACGAATAAAACAAAAGACTGACTGAAGACGGAGTATTTCTATTGTTTTTGTCCTTTTCCCGATGGTCAATAACATAAGCATTTAGTTTGGTCAAAAGTGTCAACATCAATGGGTTACACACTTCATAAGGAAACTAGAATACCCTACTTTGTAGAGATCCTCTGGACGTGGAGGGATACTACTCACACGAAGGTACAGTGAGCCGCTGACACGATCAAGCGCTGGGTGATAACAACTCCGCCGCAGATGTGACCCCTGCCATATTTCCCCTTTTCGAGCTGCACCAGACGTACAGATACCTGGTATGGTGCGTCAATTATGTCGATATCCTCACCACCAACAATCTTGCTTCCAAAACTCTTTCCTGCAGCAGTGGAATTGTCTTGAAGAAAATATATGGATTTTATTAATGTCTTTAGGAATATACTTATGTTCAAAACAGAATTCTTTTATATGTCCCTAACAGTATTCCTATATCATATGTGAGTAAGGCGAACCTCCATTTCCGGCTAAAATCAAGAGAAATAGCGTCGATGCCGCCAAGATGAATATCATAGAGACTTTCATCTAAAATTTTGAACTACAATGAAATAAAATAAAAATGTAACTTTAATCAAACAAAATGAAATTGAATGGTTGAATGTAAATCCATAGTTATTTTGTAGGCAGACCAGACTTAAAACAGAACATTTAAAACATATTTTTAAGCTAGTTGCCCATGATCTATGTTGATATACACATTTACATAAAGATTCCGAATTTGTTTCAATTTATTATATTTTGAAAACATTTTTTAGCTTTGTGATTATAAAGTTTTGATCTGTTGACAAATACTATTCTCTTCTGATTGTAAGATGTTGGAATAATTAATTAATAATGACAGCTCCACCGCAGATGTGACCCCTGCCCTATTTCCTCGTTTCCCGTCTAAGCAGACTGGCTTATACCTGATAAGGAGTCTCCTTTATAACGGTATCCTCATTGCAAGTAACTTGCTTTGCTTTCATCACCTAAATCTGGAAGAAAATATGTGCACTAATGATCTATATGAATTTACTTCGTACCTTTTCTTTTTTTTCTGTGCACAACAGAAATCTAAAAGAATGTGTTATCTATTATACATATGTCCATGATGTTCCAAGTATCTGCGTCATGGTATTGCCCTATCAGATATGATTATGTTATCTTTACAATTCGTACTAATGTAATGCATTTCAGTAGGATTGAAGTCTTATCGGATTCCTAACAATCCGTTCGAAATCAATATAGGTTAAAGAGTAATTACAAAGTTTCATCACTCAAACACTCATAACACAGTAATTAATAGATATATAAATATATACATATAATATTCCTACTGTCCCCAAATCGATTAAATTTATTCATCTACAAATTTGGAGCTACAATGAAATGAAATTAAAATTCAACTTTAATCAACAAAATAAAATTGAATGTTTGAATGAAAATCCATAGCTATTTGGTAACCACAGCAGATTTTAAAACAATAACAAAGATAAATGGTAAGGGTCCACCTTTATAAAATATTCTTAAGCTAGTTGCTCATGATATATATACAATTACATAAAGATAACAACTATGTTCGGTATTCGTTATATCGTACTTAAATTAATTTCTGCACATCTAAGTCAGCCAATTTATGACAGCAAAATGACATATTAGCTATACAAAAATTGGTTATGGTATAAAAAGCGATAGAGCACAATCATGCATTTTTCTGGCCTTGTCATACTCAAGTTCTTTTTATAATCTTCATTTTACTTTTATAAACTGTGTGATTATTGAATCAATGCTGGGTTGCAGCTCTCTCTCTCTCTCTCTATCTATCTCTCTCTCTCTCTCTCTCTATCTATCTCTCTGAGTCTCTCTTTCTCACTCTTTCTCGCACTCTTTCTCAGTTCCCAATGACCAGCTTCAGATGTGGTTTATGTTAAACTATCCTCCAAATCTTCATCCTGATCACCTTCAGCTTTGATGTCAGATTTAATTTCGGCCAAACTAGCCTCCAGATCATCCTCTTGACTCTCAGTATTCTTATATTGCAACTGTGGCACACGACGACGCTGTAGCACCTTACGCTCCACATGCTGTATGCCTGTTTCCATTGCTTTTCGTTTTCTAGAAAAATGAAATATATAAGCAAGTAGGTTTTTATTTGATTTTAAATATTTGGCAAACCTATTGCGGGGACTCATAGTTTTGGACGCATTTTTGACTGCTGTGTCGCATGGAATTGTGGTAGCCACACCAGCGGACTTGGAGTTATCCACTGGTGATTCGCATTTCATAGTCGCCCCTGTTGTTGACGCTATCGAATCTTCGAGAACGTGCTGCAGCTCCCCGTATTCGGCCACATTCGCCAGCAGCCCATTATGTTCCACACGAAATGCATCCACATCGAAGCGCTCTGTGGCTACGGTGGCTAGAAGAAGATGAGTATGACAATAAAAATGGTAAAGAAGTGATTCCAATAAACGTATAATTTCGATTCGTAAAAATCCGTCTAGTGATTTTAATACACTATAAACCGAATTGCTGTTACTGACACTACTATATACATAATGTGGTTAAATATAAAAATTTAGTATATGATTGTGATACACAGCAATTACTGTAGTTTCCACAAGTGGACTTACTTCTAAGCAGCCGGGAACCTTCAATGCGATACTGCTGGAGTTCCTTATCCTTTAGCTTAATTATATTCAGCAAATATTGCAGATTTACATTAAGATTATAGCCTTCATTGAGCGTTAATTTTAATGCGTTACGAAAAAACTGCAAAAAAGATACAGATATAGATTAGATATATAGATAGCTAGTAGCATGTCTATTGAAAGAGGAGTTACTATTGCACTATCCATCGTTGTTAGATGCCACTCCCACTTGAGAGGTGCCGCTGCGCCCTCAATGCGATATTTTAAGCTGAGCACAGCGTCATTCTCAGCCGCATCCGGAACGGTTAACAATTTGGCTTCCACTGGACTGCAGCCGCTGAGAGCCGCATGCAGCGCAGCAATGGGAAAATGAATGCGTTTATTTAATTCCTGTTGAAATTAATGAATTCTTTTAACCGTTGGCAAAGAGCAACAAATGACAACATTTGGCAAAATGGTTCACCCGAATGCGCTGCAATATTTGTGGCTCTGTCAAATTCTCACTGTAGCTCTTCGTATTAACTTCATCATGGCAATTGAATTGTACGTCGCTCGATTCGATAATATTTGTGTTGCTTATTAATTGCAAATCATTTATTCTGATTGACTTTAGAGACATTTTGATGTTGACAAAACAGAGTCACAACACAAACAGCTGATAGCTGAACCAGACACGCAATCGTCCAGCAATCGCCTATGACATCATACTTATCGATAGCTTCCCTTTAGGCGCCAAATTCAAATACAAGCTCCAATAAAATATTTAATGTCAAACAACAGTTTTGCATTTTCAATGTGCCTTTGCTTTAATCATTTATCGTTAATACGTAATACTTTTCATTTTTGTTTTCTGCATTTTTTTTTTTTTTTTGGGGTTTCGGTATTTTTAATATTATTAAAAAATTGTCTGTGTACTCTTTTTTTGTTTTGCTTCACCTGCTTTTTTTCTTTTATTTTCGAATAACTAGTTTAATTTGTGTTTAAATTTTACTACAGACAGAAAATAGCTACATACTTCATTCACATTGAATGCTAGATAATACCACACTAATACAATTTATATATTCATATTTCTTCATGTATACATACATATGTAATTAACTAATTCGCATATTTATATTTATATATAGTAAAACACTTTCAGTTATAACACGAATATAGTGAAAAGAAATTTTGTATTTTTATTTTTTTACTTTTTTTTTTTTGTTTTTTTGTTTTTTGTTTACTTAGAAACGGTTTTAGATTGCGGATCGTAAATCATCTTAAACGAGCCTCGGGCTTAAATTAACTGTCTTTTTTGCAAGTGTCATAAATATATTTATATATATATGTATATATATATATATATATATGTGTGTGTATAGGTTATTCTATAAAATTCTGCTTTAACTTAAGCTTACAAGTAACGCCTAGATCAATCTCTGACGACGTTTGAGATTTTGCAACCTTGTCGTTGGTTTTCATATCTGCGGACGTGTCCACAGCTCGCTTAGGTCTTTCTGTCGCAGCTTACCCAATTCTGCAAAATAGATACACAATTAATCAAGCATATCCCACGAGGAGTGATCAATGTCAACTTACCCAGCTGTGCCGGCAACACGCTGCTACTGCGGAAACTCAGATCGAAGCGCGGCTGCACCGCCAACTGACTGGCTGCGGAGGAGGCGGAAACGGCGACGGAGTTGCGAAATGTGGTGCCGCTATAAAATTTAATAGTAAAATATAATCATTAATACACATTTACTGATGATTATTGATGATTATTGATGATTATTGATTTACAGTTAAATTATTTGTTACATTTCCTTGATAATCTGATATTATTTTTTGAAAACGCATGTTGAAGAATTTTACATTTAATGAACTAAAACTTGCCTTCACACCTATTTTGCTGTGCAGGTGTAAGCCCAATGGAGTGCTTACCTATATGGATGCTTGAGGCAACCATAGACCTCGCGATAGCGACCATAAAGTGTGCCATAGGAGACGCCCAAGATGCGTGCGGCTTTCTTCATTTCAAGTCTTTTGTTCTTGATGGCATCGAGTACCTGCAGAGAAAAGTGAGGAGGGAATTGTAAGCTAATGATGTCGTTTGGCTACTGCAATATTTGCTTTGCTTTTTTGAATTTCATGAGAAAACTTACGCGCTTGGTAAACGGCTCCTCCCAAAATTGCGGACGTCGCCCCTTGGCCAAATAGTCATCCATTTTGATGACATCCTGCCACTGCGATAGCTCCTCATTGGTAAGACGCAGCTCGGCCGCATCGTAATCTTCTAGTTTGACCTCAGCATAGTCGCCAGCAGCACCGCTATGGTCGCTACCAGCAGCAGCAGCACCAGCAGCAGCAGCAGCACCACCACCACCTCCTCCTCCTCCTCCGCCTGCTGTCTGATTGCTGCCATTTGCTGTGGCAACAACAACAGCTGCTGCCGCTGCAGCCGCCGCAGCCGCCGCAACACTAGGTGCAAAATCGTGAGCCAAGAGCATGCCATGATCGTTCATTAAGTAACCAGATGCAGTGGCATCTCCATCCGGAGCATACTTGCCCGCAAAGCTGGCGGGCAGCAGAGCCGTGGAACGCGGCGATTCGACACGATTTGCCACCAAATGCTCATTCTCAATCTCATCGACCGGCTGTGACAACGTTTGCTGCTGCTCCACATCCACCTGTTCCTCATCCGGCTCTGCTGGCAGCTGTTGTTGCTGCTGCTGCTGTGCTCGCGACGCCTTCTCGGTGGACTTCTCACGCTCCCCGTACAGCCGACGAGTGGCATGACGCAGTTTTCCATGACGTTCACGTCGCTCCTGCGACTTCTCCTGTTTCTTAACGGCATTTGTGAGCGGCATGGACGATGTTGCTGTTGCTGATGCTGTTGCCGTAGCTGTTGCTGTTGCAGCTGCCGGCTCATTACTCCCATCGTTGCTCAAGTCCAGCTCTGTTTTCAGCTTGCCTCCATCGCTTAGCGTGGGCGTCACATCGGCACCGCCATTCCGCCAATCTGGTGCCGCATCCTGTTCGCCTTCAACGGCCTCCGTAAGAGACGTCTCTAACTGCCTCTGCTGCTGCTGCTGTTGTTGTTGCTGTTGCTGCTGACGCAGACGCTGGCGCTGCTTGGGCGGGCAGGCGGCGGGTGGCGAGGACAATGTAGCGGGATGTGCGCTAGACTGCGGCGCCTCAGCGTAGACACGCCCAGACTCCAAAAACGCCCGCTGTGCTGGTTCCAAATTTGCGGCATATTGAACCAGTTTGCGTCTGCCAAGTAAATAATAAAATGAAATATATTTTAATAAATTATTAATTAAATAATATGCAGCAAACTCTTGGCCAGTTGTCAGTTGGCAACTGAGTATACTCATAAGATGGCACTCACACATTGAATACATCGTATGTGTCATCCAGTGGAGGACGACCACGCTTGCGCTTCGGTCCCAAATAGGTATCAACTGGCGCTGGGCACTCCAAACTGGCGTTGTGACTCGGTAGGGGCGTCAATGTTGGCATACGGACACCGGCAGTTAAGCCGAGTGCATTCTCCACCAGGGCTGCTGGTGAATGGCGCTCATGGTCCCGATCCGAGCTGAGCTTTGACGGCATCTGGAGATGCTGTGCCGTCTGCTGCTGGTGTTGCTGCTGGTGTTGCTGCTGATGTTGCAGCAGCATGTCCTGGGCAAAGCTCTCAGCGAGGCTGCGCGGCGGCGAATGGAACTCGGCGGCGGCCATCGGTGGTGGCGGTCCATCCTCATCGTCGCGCCAGGTGACCTCGGCTAGACCCTTAATTTTGAGATCATCGGCGGTCTTCAGCAAGGAGGGCAAACTGGCCTGTAAATCAGAAATCACAGATCACACATTGGTCCCAAGTAGAGAATATATCTGTCTATATATCTATGTCTCTATATATATATATATATATATATATACTTACATGCTCCACATTTATTTCACCCTTGTACATGAACTCGATGAGACACTTGACCTCGGCAAAGGTCACATCCTTCATAATGATAATGGGATCCCGTTCACTGGCATAGTTCGACAGTACCGAGTCGAAGAAGGTGCTGCAGGCACAAAGGACAACCCGATGAGCTCGTATCAATTGTCCCTCACAGGCCAATGTCACATCACAGAAGCATCCACGGTCCAGCAGCTGCGAGAACATCGTCTGCAGATTGCTATGATGGTATTTCCATCGCAGACAATACTGCTGCGGTAGCATCGTGACCAAATCCGGATGCTCGCCCCCCTCAATTGATCAATGATCTAAAAAAGAGCCGAACGGAAAGTAAACAAAATTCTTTCGCATGAGTTTCGCATTACAACGAGGCAGTTTCTGACAATAAAGATGTCTGCGTTAAATGGGACCAAGCAAACAGATTAACAATTTCAGCAATTTATACTTTTGGTGTTATACAAGCAAATAATGGTTGTCGATAATTATAATTAAAGTTAGACAAGCAAATAATGGTTATCGATAATTATAATTAATCAGAGTCGAATTCTTTTGAATTTGTGTTATAATGCCTTGAAAAAACGACTATATACATAAATATATCGATATCGATCGATGCGCCATTTTACAATATTGATCGATACAAATCGATAAAAGACGCAATTGAAGTGATAAAAGCTTTCTTTATTCATGTAGTATACCCAGACATCTTATTGATGAACTGTGCCAATTCCACTAATTTCGGATGAGAAACGCAGATTTTGTTAACCAAATGCAAGCCTGTCAAATATTTAATGCCTAATCGACTAGTTAAGCCATCAGGTGCAAGATTACACCTGGTCACAGAATTCTCACTTCACTGACATTCAGAGTGTAGACCTTTAGCCGAGAGAGTCTCAGTCTGCTTATAGTCAGGCAATCTCATCAGCAAATTCAATCTCATAACTTTCAGGACATTTTGCACAATTTTAAGGCAGCAATATTCTCACCAGGAGTTTTTACTCATTTACAAACAGTGAATAGACAATTTACTTATATACAGAATGCAAACAATGAAAAATACGTTTCTTGTCATAGCTTGACAATGATGAAACAAACAAATGCGGGCGTGTCGCGGGACCCAATAAATTCTGGTTCTATTGGTCTTTCCACATGAATAAAATGCCTACTCTAAGGCGTTCCACACGCACAACAATATTGGAATACCCTCTGCCAAGGCATACAAAACATATCAATCGAAAAACATTTTCTCAATATCAAATTTTAGTTGGGTGCATGGAAAGTGCTGGTGCGAAGGAGTTAAAGTACAGGAAAACAGCTGTTTGAAAGTAATTATTATTAATAAATAGTAATAATCGTTTAGGGTTTCAATATAACAATATTTCACGCTCACAGCCAGCCAGGTTGTAAACAACAATGTGTGCAGCAATGCAAAAACTCTAAACATGAATTTCATTTATTAAATATGTATGTGATTAGTATATAATTGTAATACAATCGCATTTCTTGTTTACAAATGTCAACTTACAGACGACCAAAAGTTTCGAGTATCGTTCCTTTGTTCCCAGGAATTTATATTTGAAAATTGCAGCCGAGCTACATATTTGTGGCCAAGTGAAAGTCAGAATGAAGTGCGCACAATCAAACCGCACACCTAAATTTGTACTTATTTGTACATTTGTAAATACATATTTGTATTCGAAATACATTTAAATTAAAGAAGTGAGTTTCGCACACAATGTGAATGTCCGTCCTCAACTTGTCTATGGCAAATCATTTGGAATATTTTACAAGCAGGCACTCTCAGTTGAGTGCCTCTGCGGTTGAGAAGTACGAGTCAATTTTACTTTGCTACTCAATTTGATAGTGACTAATAATGACAAGTGATTTTATTTGATTCGATCCAATAACAAAGAGTTTAAAAATTCTATGAAATAATATGATTTTTATATGCTAAAAATGCACTTCCTTTTAAAACATTCCCTGCACAAGTTAGAAAAGTTTCAGTTTTTAACCGATTCAACTTTGACAAAATGTTTTTAGGGCAACAGTTTTAGATACATTTTGATAGTTGGTCAGTCGTTTTTATGCCTGTTGCATAAATTTCTTTCATGATACCGCTATTACCAATTTGGGGTACATAATTTATAAACATTTGGTATAGTTTTAACTTAGTTAAACTTTGAAGTCAGAAATTACAGCAAATTATCAAACATGGCGTTCAAACATGATTTTCATTCAGACTGCATTTGAAACTGTGCAGAGCACCACTTTATGGATTCGCGTGCAACTATTCACATTCACTTCAGAAGCTATACGCAAAAATAATAAATAGTAAAAACGAAATGACCCCCCCCCCCCCCCCACACACACCTTCTCCACAAAATAAGAAGAGCAATGGGTTTCAAGGCCGAATGTTTAAAGTGCTGCGCACAAGTTTTTTAACTTAACACAAATATTTTCAAAAGCACTGAATGAATTCGTTTCAAAGCAAATAACTGTTCAAAATGATTTTACGAGAAATATGCAATACTTTATTGAATATGTGAGGTATGCTTAAACCTAGTTGCCAATTAGAGACTAAAAATAAAATTTGTTAACCAAAAACATGCAGTAAAACCGGACACGTATGCAGCATGGAAGTCGCTGAATGAAAAGTATCGGTATCATTACAAAACATATAAAAAAAATATATAAAAAAGAAAAAATATAAAAAAAATCTAGCTATAAATTTCACGAATTTCGTTGCCCCACCCCTGGGCTGCCATTTTTTGTATGAGCATTTCTTCAGCGTGAAGCACGTCTTTTTATTTTTTTGTGAAAAGCACTTTTAGTTATAATACTAATAACACATATAAGGGTAACAAAATAAAAAAAAAAAAACTTTGCTTTGCTTCTGCGTTTTATGTCAAAATGCGGAAGGCAGCGGAAATGAAACACACACACACACACACACACACACACCGACAATAAGCATTAACTAAAAAGGACACACAGCTAAGAAGAAAAATGTGACCCAGCCAATTCATACGCTGTAAATAAATAAATAATCAAATAAATAAATATTAATGTTTTCTTTTTCGTAACTCAATTTCGCAAATTCCAACTTAATACAAATATTTTGAAAAAACAGCGAATAATTCATTTGGCATCACAGTTCCCTTAAGGTTTACAGGGTATCAGAAAAACGACCAGTTAGGAATTTGACAACGGTGTGGGTCACGAGGAGAAGCCAACATTTAAAAACGACCGTAAAAAATTTCGTTTCACTTTTTCTTTTTTTTTTTTGAGAAAAGAAATTGACGACATGAAACAGAGAAAGAAGATGGCAACCGAAAATCAGGATGATAAAGGAATGCTGCCACATAAAATGCGCAAATGAAGGAATTTCTCAAAACTCTAGTAAATAGAGGACAACATACACACATATATATATATATATATACATGTATATAGCGTGTGTGTGTGCGTGTGTGTGCTTGTAGATAAAAAGGGGTGAAGGAGTTGAGTGGGCAGATAAGAGCAGCAATGTCCAGCTAGTGGGAGCCATCCGTAACAAGAAACCATTTTTGCCAACAGTTTTTGCTGCAAAGGGTTTTTGATCCCTACACACACACACACAAACACACACACACTCACACAGGCACACACATGTATATACCGCTTCACATACTTTATATGAGCCGTTACACATTTCAGCTCCTTAAAAAAAAATATATATATGTATATATACACAAAAAAAAAAAAAAAAAAAAAATACAAATTTACAACGAGAACACAAAAAGAATGGCATATAAAAAATACATGTTTTATTGTAGTACATTTTTCCCGCCATCGCTTCGTTCGTTCGTTACACACGACCCAAAACGTCAGCACTACCCTCCAAAGCCATCACACCCACCCCCATCCACTCCACTCCCCATACCAACCATTCACACACACACAGACACACACACACAACACCCAACGCACCCCAACCTCAAACGTTACCAACTTGAACTCAAGGCCCCCAACACACACACACAAACACACACACGCAGACAGAGACTGAGCTAACGTTGCCTTCTCCACTTCTTTTGGATTTTCTCATGGAAAATATTTTTCAGTTTTTATCACATTTTTCTTCTTTGGATTTCGCTTTTTTCGTTACGTTTTTTTTATATGTATATATATATATATATATATATATATATATAAACATTTTTTTTTCCTGTTGTGTTTGAGCGCGCTTTATTTTCTGTTTTCTGTTTTTATACCCTTACCACGTGACCACTGTAAATATGCCAGACAATGTGCAGTCGCACACTCGAAAGTCTATAAAATTGTAAATATATACTATCTTTTCATATATTTTCAAATTTCATATTGAAATTCTTTCTTGTAAAAGTACTAAACTACAAGCTTAAGTGCACTGCGTGCCTGAGCTGAGACAAGGGAAAGATAGACAGACAGTAGAGCAATGGTAAGACTAAGCACAATCATTCCAATTATAAACTTGGCTTAAGCATAATGTTTTCTTTTTTTTGGTTTTGTCATGATTCATTACAGTTGATAGTGTTATATTTGGGTTTGCAGCATGAGAATCTGGATTTAAATTTAGTCGAGTGACAGTCAAAGTTTAGTGGTCTGCTGTGCATATAAAATGCGTTGCCATTTCCTTAACGCAGAATGCTTACTTTTTACGTAAACTGGCAACGGTTACACAAAGAAAAAATTGGCTTACAATTTCAACACATTGTCAACAAGTTGTGCGAGTGAGTTCTATCCTTACATTTAACTGTCAAACGCAAAAAGCCTGTCAAGCATGTGAATAACTGCCGACTTCTGAGGTATTCAGTTTAGAATTGTTGTGTACCAACAATAAATTAAAGTGCATCCAGGGAAAAAAATAAGACTTTAGAAGCCTAACCGTCCACAACCAACAAACACATTGCATATTCTCAAAACTTAACTATTTTTTTTTTACTTTTAGACGTGAGACGAAAGTTCCAAGTTGCATAGAGTATCAAAGCACAAAATATTAAAATCGTGGAAAATCAAAGACATTTGAAATATGAGCAAATTGCAATTGGGAACTATAACGATCAGTTTAACATTTCAAGCTCGGTTAGACTCGGAAGCAAAATTCCAACGTTTTTAAGAACCAGCTACCGCAACGTGAATAATTAATTCATATAAAATACAATGGGATCAAGAAATGGCGCTAAATAAATCAGATTAATCTTAATCAAATTTGCCCACTAGATCAAAAGACTAACAAACAAAAACAATGTACAACTAAAACATAACCATCAACGAGGAGATGATATGCGATCCGATATGTCAATCTGGTTTCTGGTTTTTATAGTTTCGATTCATCTATCAAGTTTAAAGTTTGCTAGAGTATTTAAGACTCGCTCATGCCAAAGAAAGCTTTTTCATTTATTTTTTGTTTTGTGTATTTTTATATATATATATTTTTTGCTTTACAGTAAGGCAAGAAACGTCGTTGGCTCCACGAGTATGAAAGGGGGGTAATGGGGAGCGGGAGGGGCGGCTGCCGTGACGCAAAAAGGTTGCGAGCGGAAAATGAAAAAAGACATTACAGCAACAGCAACAGCAGCAGCAACGACGACGACGACGACGACGACTTCGGCAGCAATAATAAAAAAAAAAAATAAATAAATAAAAACACAAAAAGCGTCAGAGAACATAGCAAAGCGGAAAAAAGCATAACGACCATTTCGTTCTTTTTTTTATTATTATTATTTTCATTTTCTGTCTTTCTCCACTCATTTGTTGTTGCTGTTGTTATTGCTGCTGCTGCCTGTTTTTTAAGCTGTAATTTTTTACTTGACGTTTTTTTATGGTTTTTTCTGCAATTTTATCCTTTTTTTTTTAAATATCGATTTTTATGTCAACTTAAATGAAAGGTACACAGTTTTTCATTTAAAAGTGTATGGGATGGTATATATACCTATACATACATATGCATATATATTCATTTATATACATATATAAATTTTTATATATATATATATATATATATGTATTACACATGTGCGCCTCAGTAAATGCTTCTTCACTATTAATTCGTATGCCCTTGCCACGGCACCCTTCCACATCATTGTTGCATTTCAAATAACTGCACATCAGACACATGCAAGAAGACAACAGATTTCAATTTCCTTTCAGAAATTCAACAGGAAAAAAAAGAAACGCATTTTGTGTGCGGAACAAGAATACACAAAAAGTCGCTTAAATATCCATATGGGACCATTATTAAAAAGCCCTGCTAGACAGGCTACAGTTGATCAGTTTGTGTTATATCAACTGGATAGATACAAGTTGCAGTAGTTTTGGCTTGTATTCTTGAAACACTTTTAAAAGTCTCTTAAAACAAAACATTTTTCCCCACAAACATACAGCCGGATAGGTTAGCGTTTCTTTGCAGGCTGTCAACCTGAACTGGAAATTGAAATTCAACAACCGATCTTAAAAGTATCGGTTGAGACTCAGTTAAAGCCTTTACCGGAATGTTTACACTTTACGTACCGGAAACACCCTGTTTCTGTTGGAATAACTTTATATACAAATAGTTATTCAAAAATATGAATTCAACGTATGCTAAAAGTTTACAAATTACCAGATTGTCAAACCGAAATAAATTCAGGTTCCCATTCCGACTCCGGTTATAAGAGTTAATTTGGTAAAAATGTGGTTAGGATTCCGATTCGGGTTTCAAAACCAATTTCTGAATACTTTGAAAAACAGCTAATAGAGCATTTGGTAAAAATGTTGACAACTTCTTGGCAAAGAAGGCTTCAACGTTTCACTTTTTAGCTATCATATAGAAATTGACAACCTGTACAAAATTAATCAGGCTGATAAGGAAATGAGCGAAAATATTTCCGATAAATTGCATTCAAATTTACAATCTGGTTAAACTAACTAAAAATCATGTTTGAAGATATTGAACCTTTTTGTGGCTTATAATCTACGATCGACTTTGCAAGGATTAATTTTTCCAATCTAGTCTTTTATAAACCGACAAAAGTAGCCATAAACTTAAAACTAAAAGCAGAACGCAATTTGTTAGTACATACTAAAAAGTATATAAAACTCGCTATATACATTCGTATACAAGTATATATATGATATAAAAGTACGCAGACACTCTTATATGAAATGTAAAAATCCGTTTTTTCCCTCTGCCATAGCAATTTTCTTTCTTTTTCCAGATGCTTTTGTAATTTGTATAATTTTTTAACGTCGTCGCTGACGTCGTTTTTGCTGTTGTTGTTGTTGTTGTTGTTGCTGCTGTTGTTGTTGCTGCTGCTGTCGTTATTTTTGTTGTGTGCTGGCTGGAATTATTATTTTTTTTTTACATTTTCAATTTTTTTTTTCCTTTTTTGTAACGTTTTTGCTTTTGTTTCTTTACTATACGAAGCAAAAAACTGTAATATAAATTTATGTGCTAACGTTGAACGGCAAAAGGGACACGTGGAAGGGGCAGGAAGGTATAAGTGGAGGGGGAGGAACAGCTTTTGCAGTGCGCTACAGATGACAAAAGTGAAAAATAAAAAAAAAAGACACACACACACACACACACAGACAAAGTATGTACAATTTTGTACACAATGTATCTGTTCATACACACACACACACACGCACACACACATAAATACATATATACTACTTATGAAAGAAATACAGATAAAAACTTACTTAAACATAAAGTAAAAAGTACTCTAATGGGATTTTCCAAATTGACAAAGAAATTGTATGTGTGTATTATACTCGGCTAGGTGTTATTTTTTGTGGTTTTTAAGAGCCCTTAAAAACAGCTGCAGAATTTTATAATTTAAAATTTCAACAGCAAACATTAAGCATCTTTACAAATTCCCTGAAGTCTCATTTATAGATTCCTTCTTATTTTTCCAAAAAAACATTTATAATTTTGTTTTAAGAAAAGTTGGAAACAAAAAACAAAAAAAAAATTGACAACCAAACTTTTTTCACTCGTGCGGAATTGAATTCTTTTAAACAGTTGATAAGACACGTATTTTACTGTCTGCTTCAATACTCTTTGAAGTTTATATCAAAGCTGATCGGTTGTAAAAAAAAAAAAGAAAACACTAAATGCAGCAGATTAACAACCACTTACCAAAAATTTTGTAGGGTTTAAGAAAGCGAGTGACCAAAATCACTGAAATCATTTTCAAATTGAAATTAAACCTCATTCGATCAAAGCAAAATCGTAAAAGTTGATGGAAAATGCAAGTTTTAGCAACTTAAATCACAATTAAACAGGTTATAAGCTATGCGCAAATTAGTCAGTGATCAGAGTGATCAGAGTCAAATAGGCAATGAGTACCTGGCTACTACAATTTCTTTGCCTAATCAATAAGAAATGTATGCTTCAATGAAGTGTTATTCACAGAGTGCTCAAATATTTCACATTATTTTAGAACGTATTTATTTCTGTAACATCGTTTAATCAAAAATATCTAAAAATAATACAACACTTAGTTTTGGCAAAGTACACATTCTTGATAAGGATCAACAATCGGGTTGATTTGGCCATGAACATGGCTACAACTACAACAGTTAGAGACTATAAATTTTGAATAGAAATTCATGTATATCATTTGCATATCGAGTTTATTTCATCTTATCCATAACATCTTTCGTTTGCCAATTATCTATACATATCCAGTTTAGATAAAATTCGTAAAAATGCTAAAATGTCACAAAGCTCAAGGTAGATAAATAATTGGGTTCAAGGCATCTACTTGTTTTCCGTGCTAGGTTGTCAACTTGAGCCTGCAGTTCTGCTACTACTTATCTAAACAAACACCCTGGCAACTCTGGCGCAAATGAAATAAATGAGCAGTTTCTCAGCTGATGGTGTTGTTGATGCTGTTGTTATTTTGTTATTCGCCCAGAAGTATGAGCGCATTTGCCATAAGAGGAACTAGAAAAACACTCTAATAAGAAACGCATTTGAAATCAATTCAACGAATAAATCCATGGATTCCATTTCCTTCTTTCTGTTTGTACGCAATTGGCCGTCATTGTTAAATTGGAATTGCTTGTTGTTGTTCTCATTATTATTAGTAATTTATTCTTTATTTATTTGTTTTGTTTTTTTTTTTTTTGCGGCAATTCATATTTTTAAAAGAATACCGAAGAAAGAAGGCGACCAATGTCGAAAAAAGAAGTTGAAAAATAAAAACAGAATCAGAAATCCCTTGACTCAGCAGATTGCAGTTCCAACAGCAGTTTGCCTCTGGGCCCCCTTTCTGTTTTTATTATTATTTTTTTTTTTCGACTTTTGGAATGCGAATGTTACAAAAATAACAACAAGAACAACAACAGACAAGCTTGAAGAGCAGTTGGAGTTGCATCTCGTAGGCCAAGGAACTGCGCACGCAGGCGCGTCCGGCTGAGAAGATAGCCAAAGTGTACCGAGTCCAAATTGAAGTCCAAGATCAAGTCTGGCTAGCTGGCTAGCTGGCCAGCTCCAGCAACAGCAGCAGCAACTACAACAACAACAAAAACCACTGCAAGAGGTGGCCAAGTGGAATAACACTTACTCACTACTGATTTGAGATGGCAGATGGGCGATAGGCTGGTCTGGTGTCGTGCCTCTTTTCGTGATTGTCCTGATATTTAAATATTTAGTTAACGTCAACTGAAAACAGTCCACAGTTTTTAAAAAAGGGTTTAATGCATAGTGAAAGAGTATGAAAAAATTTTAAAAAAATATTTCAGGGTGTGTTCAAATGCAAAATGGTTTAATACCATAAAGGTAAGCATTGGGGAAATCCAGAGAAATAAACAATCAGTCCAAAAAGTAATAAGCGTCAATGGTTTAATAATAATGGAAGATGTGCCTTCAAAGAGCAACAAAATTATGATTGTTGTGCCCACAACTAGATCATACGAGATTATATAGATTATAAAGTAAAATGTAAGCATTCATTTGCTGAAAAATTTTGGAAATTCGATGCTAAATTTCAATAAGTTAAGTTCAGTTTAAGATTTCGGCTCTGTTTTGACATGCTTGTTTTCTCAGGTTCTGATTCTGATAAAAATAGCAAGTGAATTAACATAAAAAAATCTCATTTATTCGATATTGCAATGATATTAATTGATAACCATTTATATTTATTAAATTTAAATTAAGTAAATTATTACAATTATCGTGGTCGGCCACATTCAGATCCCAGATAGTGCTGAAGCATAGAGAGAATACTCTCTAAAATTGGCGCATCTCTACAACTAGACACGGCTGCAACGCTGTTTGTGTATTGGTATCTGCTAAGCTGTAGTTGTGCCTGTAGCTGAAGCTGAGGCCTAGTCTGAGGCAGATACGCATGCCACCTTTTGCGCACAGCAACTTTAAGCAACATCATAAAATGTTTTCAAAACAAGAACAACAACAACTGCAAGCTACAATAAGAGGCAAAAAAAAAAATAAATAAAAAAAAAATAGAATAAACCTGGAGCCCGAGCAACAACTTGCGACTTTACGATGCTCTACAACTATTATTGTTATTGTTGTTGCTGTCGCTGTTGCTGCTGTTGTTGTTGTTGTTGTTGTTGTTGTTGTTGTTGTTGCTATTGTTGTCATTTTTGCTTTTGTTGTTGCTGTGGCTGTTGCTGCTGTCTGCAAGTCCAAGTGCATTCGCCTTCCGCTTTTGCGCTGTCGTTTTTATTATTATTTTTTATTTATTTTTTTTATTTATTTCTTTCTTTTTTTTTTGTATTTTTTGTTGCTAGTCAACGCTAGTCTGCAGTTCTTGACTTTTGCAGCTTCCACAAGCGAAATGTTGCTGTTCTATTCTCATTGTTGTTGTTGCTGTTTTGCTGACACAAAATCTAATAATTTTCAGACAGCAGGAACAACAACAAAAAGCGCACAGCGTCCAGTTTGGCGCGCACACACAGATACAGATACAGATACGGATACAGATACAAATGTATCTTCTAGCTGGCTTTCATGTAATCTAAGGTGGCTGAACCTCAAGTCCAACTCCAAACACTAAGGCGTCGGAGGCCGGGTCAGTGTGGAGGGTAAAATTGGCTAAAGCCGATTGCGAGAGAAGACAGAATAAACAGGACTCACCATAAATAGAGTCCTAGCTGTAGAACCAGATTTACTTAGGGCATTCAGCCACAATTATCTTACAAATACTTAAAAAAAAAAACATGAAAATGCAATGTTTGTGGAAGAAAATAAAAACAATTTTTCCGAATTTTTTATCGGTTTTCAAAATAGCTTTTTTTAAACGTTTACCAGCCTCGGATCGAGCGGCAGCAGCTTTCCAAATTACCCGTGAGACTTATTTTAATATTAAAATCTGCCGTTTGACAATAAAGCTCATAATTTTGGGGGAGCAGACTTTGACTGACTGATTATGCGTCACATGAGTGCCACATCAAAGAACTTTTTCCGCGTTCAATTAAATGTTATTAATTAATTACAAGGCAAAAAAGTTGGTACTGGTTTTTAATACTACTCTTTGGTAGCACTTTTCACATTGATGTCCGTGGCTGGATTTTGTCATGTGTTATTTTAAATCAACACCGCCAAAGTGTAGCTGTGTTGCCTGGCAAAGCCATTTCAAAAGTTTAGAATGACAAATTATTAACAAAAGCGATTACTAAGACAAGAAAATCCAAATTGGCTGGCCAGCAAAATGCTTCTCGAAACTCATCAAAAATATAAACTTTAAATTTCAAAAATCTCTAAAAGAAAAATAAGAGAAGCACAGCTCAAGTAAAAACAACGATCTAAAAATTTGTAGGATTATTGAGAGGAGTCCCGTTCAAAAAAAAAAGTGTAAACCAAATTTGGAAATAATATTTTATAGCCGGATTTTACTATGCCCAACATTTCGTACATTCACATTGATTACGAGGAGGATTTACGAGGAGTCTGCGTTGTCTTCAACGTATGAGTGGCAAAATTACCGCTTGATTGAAATAAAAGTGACGATCGGATTATTTTTACTACTGTTTGTATTTTCACATATATATATATATATATGCAGTATTTATGTTTATGTTTATGTTTTTTTTTTTTGCGCTGATCTAAGCGCCACACAACTTTCTTCCCACAGGTCGAACAACACAGCCTCGTGGTAGGTGCTCAGTTTAATTGATTGTTTTTGGACTTTTGCTCATCTCTAAACTACAATGTTATTCTTATTATCACTAGTAATATATTTTTCACTAAAAATCTTCAATCCAGCTAGAAACTAGAGACTGAAACTAAAGAAAGATAAGCTTATCATTCGATCCGAAAAATCGCATTTTACACAAATCTTTGGCTCTAGTTAAAAGAAGTAGAAAACACCCGTATATCATTTCTACTAAAATGACATATTCGAAACCGAGATTGCTCTGCCAATAGTTCTTAAATAGAAGTTGAGTTACGTTTTTTCCAATGCATATGCAATTTATTTATTTTGTTTGTTTTGTTTTTTGGAAGCAGGTTCAAGAACATGTAACGTGGAAAGAAAATGAAAAGCTGCTGCATCAAAGCACTGGGCTCGGCTATTAGAGGGGAGGTGGTAGGGGCGGGTAAGCTATTGCAGGTGGCAGCTGTAGGCTCTCTGGCGTTTTTTTTTTTGGTTTTTTTTTTTTTTTGGTTTGGGGCTTGAAAAGCGAAAGAGACGCTAGCCAAGATTCGCAATGGGAAAAACTCGCTTCAGGTGTTGTTGTTGTTGTTGTTGTTTTTGTTTTGTTTGGGGCTTAGCACCAGCAGTAGAAATCTTTATGTGGGCTCCCTGACTTGGGGAAGCAACGCGCACATTCATCAAGAAAACTGTCATCGTTTTTTGTTGCCCATATGTGTGTTTGTGTGTGTGTGTGTGTTTGTTTGTATCTTGTATCTGAAAGTACGTTAGCCTCGGTCACAGATTCTAAATCATATATGTGAGCTCTCTGCAACTTTTTTCTTTTTGTAACATTTTGTGCCAAGACGCAGCGTGCTCTCTCTTTCTCTCTTTCTCTCTCTATCTCTCCCTCTTTCTCTGTTTATTTTCTTTCTCTGTATATCTCTGCCCATACTGCCATTTGTGTCGTGTGTTTGTTTATGTCAATGTTTCGACTCTGTTTTTTGGTTTTTTGCTCACTTATCATATTTAATATTACTTTTGTATATATATCTAAACACAATACCATAACAATGCCAGCTAGATTGCGACCGCAGAATTATCTATAAACAAAACAATAATATAACCGAATACAATGAAAAAAAAAATAATTGCTACCCTTGCCCCACCGAACTTCGTATACCCTCACAGACCGAAATATTTCTGCTGCTATTCGTCCTATGAGTGCTAAAATATATTGTAAAGTAAATTCTTAAATCTGAAAGGGAACACTTAATCACACATAAACAGGAACAATAATTTTCTTTCTTGTAACCAGACACGATTATAAAATATAATATAGCCATAACCAAATACCGAAAAAATGTAAAACTGATTTATACATTTTTCACCTTAAACTCCGGAAACGGATTCAAATTATTATTTTTTTTTACATCTGCTGATCAATCAAGAAACTAAAAACACATTGATATATATGATATAGTGGGTTCGATCCGCTCAATTCTTGGAAACTAGAAATGCTGAACAAGAGTATATATGCTTTATGTGTATTCCATCTACCCAACAAAAATAGAATACACACGGCAAGGGCATAAGAACACACAAATAGCAAAAACTATGTGTCCAGTAAACAAAAAGAGCTCCAGAGGTGAAACAGGCATAGTTACTTTGCCAGTTCTTGTTGTGCTATTTCCTTTTTTGCCATTTTTTTATTTGTTGCGGTTTGTCGCATCTTTTGGGTTTTTTCTTTGGTTTTTTTTCGATGTTTTTTACCATTTTTTTTTTTTTTTTTTTTGTTTTTTGCACAACCTGTTCTAAACATCTGCATCTAGCCGAAGCTTTTTGTACACATTAAGGTCCACATGGTGAAGTGAAGAAGAAACTGGCTAAAAACAAAGGGGAAGTAACTTGCAGTTACATAATAATATATATATATATATATGTATATACGTGTGTGTATAGTATAGCCATGACCTCAGATAAAATTCGACTTGTCGTTTCGTGTGGGAGTGGGAGGTGAACAAAGGTGTATCTTTAGGCAATTTTTTTAAAATTCTCCGGAAAATGAGAAAAACAAGAAACGATAACTTCAATAACACTCGAAAGCTGTCAAAGGACAAAGTATTCTCATATCCCGTGGCAAAATGGAAATAACAAAAAACAAGTTAAAAATAAGTTTTACAAAAAAAAAATGAAGAAAATCCAATCAAAGAGACTGAAATAAAAACACAACCAAATTAGTGTGGACCACAAAAAAAAATCCACACACAAAAAAAAAAACATCCACAAATAAAAAAGGCAGTTGATGATGATGATGATGGCTCAAGAGCTGCTCTTGAGCTGAGAATTTTGCAATTACTCATCTCTCCTTGAAATTGAGTTTGGTTTCACAATTCCTTTTCTTAATTTTATTTTTTTTTTAATTATTATTGCAAATTTGTATGAGAGTTAAAAATAATAATAAAAGTAAATTTATTCAATTTGGCTTTGATATCGCTTTATCAGGGCATATAAGAACTGCCGACTTCCAACCGCCACACCCCCTGATCCACCCACGGTTCCCGATTTTATGGCATGCAAAAAACAGACAGAAGCAATTTTGAGTTCGGTTTTATTATACTGTCAACCGATTCCGTCTAGCATTTCATTTGATTCACTCTTTTCATAATGTACAACTCTGATGCACGCATGTAACTGTCTGTCTGTTTGTCTGTCTGTCTCTCTCTCGCTCTTTCTCTCTCCTTCTCTTTCCGTCTTGCTTGTCTTTCTTATGTATATCTTGTGACTTATATACAATTTGAGCAAAAATCGAATAAAATGAAGAACGAAAACTTGCACCTTCCGCACCCACGCACCCTCGCAAAAAAAAAAATAAAAAAAAAAAACTAAATAAAAAGAAAATAAAAAAACATTTGTTTAGCTACTCCGACTATTTTATATCCATTATAAAATATATAAAGGTGTTCAATATTTATGGATATCGCTCATCGACATTTGGTGTATTGTGATTAAATTGATGGAAAAATAGTTGTTCACCCATAACTTATAGCCAGGATGTCAAACCGAAAATAAATCTAAATTTACAATTTGTCTCAATACCACTCCATGTACAGAAAACAAAAGTTAGAACGACGTTGGAGTGCTGGAATCTCATTCGAAATACGATTCGCTATTGAATATCTATGTCTATATTAATCCATATCGAAATAAATATAAATCTATATCTTTTGGGAGACATGATTTCATACACTTCATTTGTCATGATTTGACAAGATACGCCTCATTGCGTATATACCCCATTGTTGGTTGTATGAGCGCATAGGATATATTGATAACAAGGCAAGCAGGCGGGCAGGCGGGCAGGGGGCGCACAGCTCACAGCTCTCTCTCTCTCAGCTCGTAGCTTTAGCTCCCTGGCTCTGGGTTTTTGTATGGGTTTTGGCCACTTGTTATTTTGTTCAGTGCAAAGTATAAATGAAGTTTTTGCTGTTGTTCCCTTTTTGTGTGTTGTTTTGGGCCGCGTCTTTCCCCATTGCATGCGCCTTGGATGTAAAGTTCAGTTTCAGTTTCATTTTTTGCTTTTATTTGATTTTCCATTTTTTGCGTTTCGTGTTTTTTATTTTGTGGATGTGTTTTTTGTGCTCATAGTTTTCTGGCCGCGCCAAAAAGGCAAAAACCGAGCAACAGTAAAACGAGATTATTTTATTTTTATTTCTAATTTTTTTTGTATAATTTTTTTCATTTTTTTTTTTTTTTGTTTTTGCCTTGATGCGACTAGAGTGGCTGCTAGCGCAAGGGGGTGGGGGTATTGGCGGTGGACAGTAGGAGAGGGGGTGGTATAGGAGGCAAAGGACTAAGAGCGAACTCAGTGCCCCCACAGAATAGGGCGATGGGGGACAGAGGAGGGCAGCTGTTGGATCTCCTTGGTAGGCGGGGTAAATAAATTAAAAGCTTTTTGCTCGACTTTATTTTGCTAGCGATGTTTGCCTTGTTTTAATATTTTTCTTACCTTCTTTCTATCTATGTAGCTTTTTTCTTTTTATCTTGTTTTTTTTTTTTTTTTTTGTTTTGTTCGCCAAAAGTCATCGACTTACTGCCAGTTAGCCATGATTTATATGCATGTATATATAAATGAATATAGCTTGCAGTAACATATATAACTCAAAGACACAATTAAAAACTCGAACCACTGTGTTTTCTGATCGATCTGAATATAAGTAATATATTTGTACGAAATAAGAAAAAAATACAAGCAAATGAATTGCTCCAAATTAATATATATATAATCTGAATGAGTAATAAATCAAATGGAACCAAATAATGTAAAATACACACATAAACATATATATATATACATATATATATATATTTCTATAAAACTCCCACAGTTCACATACTGCATGAAGAGGACATAGAACAAATGAGGGGGACGGGCAGAGAGGGGTTCTCATAAAGCATAGCGTTCCGATGCAAACGCGGATAAATTAAAAACAAAAAATACATTAAACAACGAATGAGAAATATGGGGAAACAAATTCATGAATATAAAAATGTATATTTCAGTAAAGGCGTTAAAAACAATTTTTAGTGCTTTGCATGCAAAGTGCACGACTAGCAAATACCCTATCAGCAAATTGTGTGTATGGGAATGTATATGTGGAGAAGCAACTCCAACCCCATAAAGTATATACATTCTTGATCAGGATGAGCAACCGATTCGTCAGATCAAGCCGGTTTCAGAAACAATACTAGCTCTTAAACAGAAACAATACTAGCATTCAAATTTTGAATAAAAGTTTTCATATGCCGTATGTCGATAAGGATCGATATCCGAAAGTATAACAAGACTCAATTGTAAACAACAAGAACCAGAACAACCTTCTTTGATTTTATCGACAACCGACTCGGTCTCGCGAATGTCTATAATAAAAGATACATTTCTGAAGATAAAATCTTTCAGTTGGTTTATAATATATTGACACATTTTTTTGATAAACTGTAAAAAAAGAGTGCATATTTATTACCATCGGATAATATTTAGTAAACCACTATTTAAAAGTCGGGTTCAGTTTATCAACAAGTTGAACTGTCTCGAGTAGACCATTCTAAATTATTCCCATAACTTTCAATGGGTAGCCAGCTCTATTTTTGTGGGTACAGGCTATAAACAATAACCGACCACAAATCGTTTGATGATGCATTACTTCAAAATATACTTATATGTGTATATATATAAATATATTATCCAAGTCATATCGTTTGGAATATAAATTGACCATCTTCGAGGGCGTCTTTTATCAACTCGCCCCACGCTCGTAGGGCAAATGGAGGGAGCGCTGGTTGGGATGCGGAGGGGGAGAAGGGGGAGCAGCAGTTAGACGTCCGGAACGTATCGCAAATTTTTTTCTTTTTTTTTTGACTCTTATTTTATTTGTGTTTTTCTTTTTATTGTACTCCTATTGTTTGGTTTGCTTTTATTCAACGGAAATAGTTTTTATCTATGGCACACAGACTTTGCTTTTAGCTTATGCTCTACTATTATTCTCCTTCATTCTTTGCTTGCCGCTATTCTGCCGCTTCTCTCTTTTTTTCTTCATCAATTTTTGTAAGCATTTGCTAGATTTTTGCTCGTTTTTATACCCTATAGATATTGGAGTGAGAAGGAGTTTGTAATTCTACAAAAATACCAAAATCAAATGGAATTTTAGCCTTATTGTGTTTCGAGTTGTGTTGTATGGAAATTTGTAAATCAAAAACTTTATGTAGGGTATTAGCTAGTCGGCATATTTGCCTTTTTTTTTCTTCGTATTTTAGCTTCAAGTTATCAGTAAAATTTGCCTAACGGTTTCTCTTGTGGAGGGTATTATAATTGTGTCGTGAAGTTTGTCAAGCATTGAGCCCTACACGTATATATATTTTTGATCAACATCACTGCCAAGGCGTGTCGATACAGCCGTGCCTATTTGTCCGATTTTGAGAGATAAATTGTTGTAAAAAAAAAACGTTCTTATTTAACAAGAACGGATAATTAAGTTCTTTACAACAAATCGTTGAGATTGGACTTCTATAACTTATAGCTGCCATAGTAAAAATTGGTGAAGAGCTGAATTCTTGTATAAAAAGCTCTTTTATTCAAGTTGGCCTAGCAAAAAACCCACCAGCTAAGCGTATTATTGAGCTGCTATGATGTGGACATAAGTCTAACAACATCGAAGTACCATATCATAAAATTTTAGAAGGAACAATAGATCCGTTTATTCAAAATATTGGCAAAATCAAGATGTCGGCAATTTGATTCCGGTCTACAAGGGGATCTAATCTACGATAGAGGTTATTTTTTCCTTTCTAGTTTTAATTGTGTTTTTTGCTAGTGTATACAGAGACACAATCACACTATATAAATAAATAAGATAGCCGTGTATATTATATACATTTTATATGTATACAGAAATCAACAAAATTTGTGTGCATATGTTTGCTCTTTTTTCCGTTATTATTATTTTTATTACTTGGTTCCTTCGGTTTTTTTGTAATTTGATGTCTTTGTTTACATATTTTTTTAATTATAAAAAAAGAGAGAGAGGGGCGTATGAGAATAGAAAAACAAAATACAATATATATTAATACAATGACTAAAACGCACAACAAAAAATTGCCCCAAAAACCCCATAAAGTTGCAAAAACAAAAAAAAATACCCAGTTCGGGGAATCTACTTAAAAATTTGTTCTTTTTTTCTTGTACTGTTTTGACGAAACTTTTGCCTCCCTCAAATGGCTGCAGATCGCAAAATTGATTGGTCAATAATGAAACTTACATAAGTCACATAAATTCATATATACAACGACAACACATCGATACAAGATATATGTATATAAAAGTATAAACAAATAATATTCACATAAAACTCGTCACATAAAACAAAATCAAACAAAAGATGGAAAAAAACAAAGAAAAACTTTTCACAAATTGTGCGCAATAAAAAACAAAAACATTTTTCAACAGAATTTGTCCGTTTTTTTTTCAGCTTTTCCCCCCTTACATGGTACATAATACAAAACACAGTGCAGTTTTTTGTTTTGGAGCACATACTCAATTCAATATTTTTTGTAGACATTTCTCGATCTGAAACACTTGTGTGGCCTCCTCGTTAAGCAAAACCAAATTTTGTCATAAGTTTTTGCGAAAAAAAATTAAAAGAAAAAAAAAATGTATCGACAATAATCATACAAGGCCATGGGCTTTGCTGTTGTTGTTGTTATTAGCTGCCTAACTCAACTCTCTCCGTCTCTCTGTCTCTCTCGCTCTCACACACACACACTCCACGTCGTTGTTGTTATTTTGCGATTTGGATGAACTTGAAATTTTGGAGAGGCAACAAACAGCGAGGTAATTGAAATGTGTGTGAGTGGAACGCGCGTCACAGTCGCGTCGCAGTCGCGTTTAGCCGCCACACTCCACACACACAAACAAACAAACAAACTCTCGCACACAGATAAAGGCTTGCACTCGAAATTGCGTTGAAGCTGCGTCGAAAGCGGACAGTGGAACGCCGCGCATACGAATGTCGTTATGAAAACAAAAAAAACTAATAAAGCAGCGGACAAAAACAAACAGCCAACTGACAACAGCAACGCTGGCAGTAGCAGCGGCACCGGCAGAAATTTGCAATTTTAATTTTTCGTGCTTGTTTTTTGTTTTGTATATACTGTATTTGCACAATTAAAGTTAAAAATAAAAAACAAATGAGGAGCAATAACAAACTAAAAAAACTCAATTGCAAATTGCTTGGCTCATTTTGCGAGCGCCTTTTTTATATTCGCGCGCGGGAAAGGCGGAAATTGCTCGTGTCTTTTTCGCACTGCCTCTTTTATAATTGACAAAGCCACACAAAACAAAAAAAAAAAAAGACAACAAAATAAGATAACAACAACTCCCAATAAAAACAAATATACAAAAAAAAAACCAAAAGCCTAGCAAAAAAAATTAATTACCAACTGAACAGAAAGCAAAAAACAAAAAAAGTAACAAAAACAGACAATTTTTAATCTCCTTCCTTTTGTTCTGCTTTTTACGAATTTATTTCTTGTTTTTAATTGTTGCTGTTTTTTTATGAACAAAAAGCGTTTTACTGTGCAAAATTCGTTAAAAAAAAATTGGCAAATATAAGCAAGCAATAATATTGAATTATTATTTATATATTTATATATGCCAATCGCAATTTCAATTTTAATTCCAATTTGAACAAAAGCAAAAACAACAACAACTGGCAAAGTCAACAAACCCGGAAAGAAACCTTTCAGCGAGAACAACGGAATTTTATCGTAATACTTTATTTTTGACTCATGCACTTGCAAAAAAAAACAACACAAAAAAAAAAAACAAAACAAATAATTGTGTAAAAAGACGGAAGAAGAGTAACAGCTAATATTTAAAAACAAAAAGCAACCGCAAACAATACTTTTATTTCTTTTTCAGATGAATATACATTTCCACATTCCTGTTTTTGTTGTTGTTATTACTGTTATGTTTTTTGCTTAGCTTTTTGGCACAACAAATAAATAATAACAAAAAACATATATTTATATATGTATTGTTTTGGATTTCTCACCTTTATGAGTTTTTTTGAGGTCTTCAAATGTTTTTTGGTTTTTCTTGCACAATTTATTTACTGCTTCTTATTTAAATACCACGCAGGCAGTTCTTTGCTAAATTCATTCATACATTTGCGGCGAACACAAAAAAAAAATATTGCATCGCGCGCTTTTTTCCATGTAAGCTAACGGCTAACGGTTTATGACGTATTGACGTATTGCGTTGACATTTATTCCTTTGCGCCGATCCACCAACCGACCGGCTTAACAGTTAAATATCAACTGAAAGTGTTTGCAGCCGCAGCGACAAAATGTGCAGCCCTTGCTGCTGCTGCTACCCAGCCCTCGCGCCGTGTTGTTTTTTGCATTTATCGATAAAAAATGATTCGATTACATGAAAACCTTAATAAATTTAACTAAATAACCGTCAGAATGAATTAAACTACTCTAATATGTTCTTATTTTCTTTCTTTTCATTTCAATTAAAATTTAAGAATTCAAATAAGCTTAACATGGTTATGCAGAATTATTTAAATATCGATTGTGTGAATTCCAGAACAGCTGATCGGGTGAATAGCAACGAAGCCGATGTCTGTTAGCTGTTGAACGGCAAAGGGGCAAGTAAAGAATAATTTGTGTCGCTTATCAGATGTAGAAAAGAATAGAATCTCGAAAATATCACCAAAATGCAGGTCAAAGTTTATCAGCTTTAACCAATGGTCGCTAGACTGGGTCGCCTCATTTGTCAGCTAGTATAGATTTGGACGCCACACGCTGCATATATGAGGAGTGCGAGATCTCTGCAGAAACTTAAAACAAAGAAAAGAAAAGAAAATCGATCATCATGCATAATTTGCGATCTGCTGCTACCCGTCTGCACACGAAACTCTGTTATCCAGTTTGTGCAGCATCTCGAACGTTAACATTGAACAACAACAGCTGTAAGCGTCGTCGTCAGCAACAGTCTGTTGTCAACTTCGCCGCACCGATATTTCATGTGCCGGCACAAGCAACCGGCGCGATCAGAAACTGTTCAGGTTCAGACGCAGTAAGTTTGTGTGCGCGTTAAAAAATATATAACTTTTCTAATAACAATATCACGTATACACATAAATTTAAAAGTTAATAAGTGATAATCTAAACAAGCAATTTTATTTAACTAGGTCTAATTTGTGAATATATCAATAATGTGATCTTTAATTTGCAACCCTTTTTGAGAACAAGTCGTTTTTCTTGTTGCTTTTGCTGTTGTTCCTGTTGCGCTTTAGGGTTAACAGCGCGTGCTTTGAAGCTGATCTTGAAAGAGTTTACTTGAAGCGCCCTGTGTTTGCTTCATGTTTCGCTTCGTGCTTAACGCATTTAAATGCCTACGCAAAATAATATTCTGATCTTTCTGCTATTTATACATTTTTTGCAATTGACAACAGAAGTTGCTTAGCAGTGTAGCACGAGGAGGGACGAGGAGGCGACGACGCCCAGTTGATTTTGCTATTAGCAGCTGCCATTAAAATTGTGTTTCATTTCTTTGGATGCACGTAGCCCATTTTTTCTCAGAAATCATAGTACAGTGATCACTCCAGAAATGAGATTGTGCTTTTCTTATTTTAAGAAAATTTAAAATTTATCCTTTGATAGATAAATGTATAGGTATATTTTCAACTGGAAACAAGAATTATTTGTTGTTTTTTTGATAAGGTGTTGACTGCTGAGACAACTCGACCACCGATTATAATAGTGTATTTTGTGTCCCCCCAGCCAAGGCGCTTATCGTTCAAATTTAACTTGAACTTTTGACACCTGCCAGTCTTGATAAGCAAGATTAGCTCAAGGGGGGTCTATTTTCAAAATGGGATTATCTGCCTTCCAGCTAGCAACCTGCACCTGCCCCATAAAAATAGAGACAGCCAAAATGAAAAAAAAAAAATAAAATAAAACAATGGTTGATTGACTGCACACGCGATCGCAGAAAATAAAGTAATCTTATCGTGCAACAAGAATGTATATATATATATATAGGAAGGGGATCAGCATGATTCTCTTATCAGCACAATAAAATTTTCCGATGTTTTTTATTTGAACTTAATGAACCGCTTGTATGCAAAAACACAAATATTTGTGTTTTCAGTTCGCAACCGCATCGATTGCAGTTCATTGCATTGTTGATCATTGTCGCGATCGCAACTATAAATCACAACACAAATCAGAATTAATAAACTGATCAAGGGTATTACTTGGAATTTGACAGCACTAATAATCATTTAAATACAATGCAGAAAATGGAGGACCAGAAAATGTTGCAGGCCACGCTGAAGGAGAGCGATCCGGAACTCGCTGCGATCATCATGAAGGAGAAGCAGCGTCAGCTGGAGGGTCTCGAGATGATTGCCAGCGAGAATTTCACCTCGGTGGCTGTGCTGGAAAGTTTGGGCTCCTGTTTGACCAACAAATACTCAGAGGGCTATCCTGGCAAGCGGTAAGTCAACATCTATCTACACATCTGGACAGTGAATTAGGTGTGAATTGTTTGTCACATTTCTTGGTAACGCCGTGAAGCATGTGCGAAGTGCATTCAATTAAGAAATTTAATTTCTCTATTAACAGCTTTGAATGTATTCATTACAAAACAGACTTAACTGATCTATCATTTAATACTAAATGGGCCAAGGACAGCACTACAGGGCTGAGAATAGAAGTTAGAGTCTCTGAGCTTAGATCAAGGAATAAATTAGCAATTGCATAACCACATCAATTCCTCAGAACTTCTTTACAAACGCTCTTAAGCCAGATAAAACATTGAAAGTCCCCAAGGATTCATAGAAACCGTATCAGCCACCGATAATCGTTGTTATTTCCTAAAAGTTATCCTTTTTAGATTAGATTAGATTAGATTAGAACAGCAAACATGAAGGTGGGGCACGTTGCATTATTTCAGAGGTTCAATGAAATGACTCAAGAGTCTCTAGAATGCTAGAAATCAGATATTATTTTTTTGTTTGTTTATGAATGCTAAAGAAAACGTTTGCCAATCGATTGTTTTCACACCTATTTTACTGTCCAGATGTGTATCCATATATGCCAATGTCTGTGGATCCATTTCTAATCTATATGTAAACACCTGCACACAGCTACTATGGCGGCAATGAGTACATTGATCAGATTGAGCGAATGGCTCAGTCACGTGGCTTGGAGCTCTTTAATTTGGATAGCAGCGAGTGGGGCGTCAATGTGCAGCCGTATTCGGGCTCTCCGGCGAATTTGGCTGCGTATACGGGCGTGTTGCGACCACACGATCGCATTATGGGCTTGGATCTGCCCGATGGTGGACATTTGACCCATGGCTTCTTCACGGCCAGCAAGAAAATCTCGGCCACATCGATATTCTTTGAGAGTATGCCGTATAAGGTTAATCCGGTGACGGGCATCATTGACTATGATAAGCTCGCGGAGGCTGCTTGCACATTCCGTCCACAGATCATCATTGCGGGCATCTCGTGTTATTCACGTCTGCTGGACTATGCACGCTTCCGCAAGATATGTGACGAGGTCGGCGCATATCTAATGGCCGATATGGCACACGTTGCTGGTCTCGTTGCCGCCGAGCAGATACCTTCACCATTCCAATACGCGGACATTGTGACGACGACAACGCACAAAACGTTGCGTGGACCACGTGCCGGTGTCATCTTCTTTCGCAAGGGTGTGCGCAGCACCAAGGCCAACGGTGACAAGATCCTGTACGATCTGGAGGATCGCATCAATCAGGCCGTATTCCCAGGGCTGCAGGGTGGTCCGCATAATCATCAAATCGCTGGCATTGCCACCGCATTCAAGCAGGCGAAATCCGTGCAATTTAGGAACTATCAGGCGCAGGTCATCAAGAATGCGCAGACATTGTGCAAGGGTCTGATCGATTTGGGCTATGAGGTGGCCACCGGCGGCACCGATGTCCATCTCGTTCTGGTCGATTTACGCAAAACGGGTTTGAGTGGCGCCCGCGCTGAACTGATTCTGGAGGAGGTGGGTATTGCTTGCAACAAGAATACGGTGCCGGGTGATAAGTCCGCGCTGAATCCGTCCGGCCTGCGCTTGGGCACACCGGCGTTGACCACACGTGGCCTGCTCGATAAGGATATGGAGCAGGTGGTCGCCTTCATTCATGCAGCGCTCAATATTGGCGTTGAGGCGGCCAAAGCCACTGGCGGTCCCAAATTGGCCGACTTCGCCAAGACCCTGGCCGAGAATAGTGAAATCAAGCAGAAGCTGGAGAATCTTCACAAGTCCATCATAAAATTCAGCACCAGCTTCCCATTGCCCGGACATGGTTCCCTGTAAAAATTGCAAAGATTGCGAAAAAACACAAGCAACAACATATATATATACATATATATATATAAAAATATATATATACTCAAATATATTGTTTTCCAATCGCCAGTATCAATATATATGGTGCTGGCCGCATTAATATATCAATTTCATGATTAATATTTAGTTAAGATATTAAAAACCTAACTTTCTAAACATTGAAAACGATTTGCGTTTGTATTTGCTTTTGATGAAAGTTTTTGATATTTATTTTCGATTCAACTGGTCCATGCTGTAATATGACTACATACATATATGAATACAATTCATATATATAATAATATATATATATATATATATATTATTAGGTAGGTACACACGTAACTACAACTAACATTTAGCTACAATACAAATTGAAACAACCAAGCAACTTCGATATTCGTAAAAAGTATATACATTGAAACTTACTCATATACATATATGTATATATATATATATATACCTATATTTTCGACTCTTATAACAGATCTTTCGTAATACATACCAAAACATAGAAAGATCAGTACATCAACTACTCCTTATTGGACTTTTTGTGAAATTTTAATATCTTGTTTCTTGCCTGGATGGATATATCTGGATTGTCTATAGAAATCTTGGGATTTACATCATACGAAAAATATTTCAAATTGACGTAAGTTCTGTAAAACATACGTTTTTCATTTATAGTTTGAAATCACAGGAGAATTCAATCTTTGATCTTTGATTAAAGTACAAATGAAAATTCCGATTTTATGTTAATTATAAAGTGTCAAATTTATAAGTAAGAAAATCGTAGGAATATCTTATTTATACATACAGATAACATTTGGAATTTCTTTGCTTTCTATTACTGAAATAGTTTTGAAATATTTTTCATATTTAATCAAAGAATTATTCATTCATTCATATTAAGTGAATAAGTTTTTATTGTTTAATTTAGCAAAATAGGATTATTATGTTGAGGTATTTCCAAATCGGTGTGCTTTTTGAAACCTATATTAGCTATGCCTATAGCCTAATTGAACCTGTTCCGTAATCCAATTCAGTTTTTCATTTATGTCATTTAATGCTGTTTGAGGTTCTTTCAACATTTTTAGTATGTGAAAATAAAATTTTTGGTAATTTAACGGTCAAAATTTTGATTAAATATTAAAAAACAATTTGTCATGGTTTTTTTTAAATAAATGTTTCTTGCCAGCGGCATATTTTCTAAATGTCTTAATTATTTCTTCAACTTAACACTGAGAATGCGATTCTTTATTTGAGTTTAACATTTAGCAAGCTTTGACTTTATCATTTGATATTAAAAGAAGTTAAAACGTAACTTAAACTTAAGTCTAATTGAGTACACAATATTTTTAGTAAAAAATTCGTGTTTTGCTCGAGCAGTTAAGATATAAATGAAGGAAAATCTCTACAATCTGTATATATCTTTTTGAATCGAGTAAAAATGAGCTTAATCCATGAAATCGATGTTTCAATTGAAAAAAGATTATTTACACAATTTTTGATTTCCAACTCAAATTCGGTTGGGTTCGAGAAATTGAAAGAAATTCGACTGTATTTCGATTGGAATACGAAACAGATTTGACTAACTGGGGTTTTACATAATATTTACATAGAATTTATACAACTTTTGACTGATTAGCTAATGATCTAATAAAAAAAATATATATATCTATTGTATATGTCTCACTTTCTATCTCTGTCTCTCTCTCCTATTGTGCGTATGTGTTTGGCTATATTCGAGTTTAGTTCAATGGCTGATCGGGAAAATCGATTTTGGTTAGCTCCTTGCTCTGACGCGCATCGCGATGAAATCGGGAATTGTGCGTGGAAAGCGACCATTTCGTTTTAAAGTTCTTCATGCAGATGAAGCACTCGTGCTCCTTGCTCTGAATCTCCGAGTGCCTGGATGCGATGTGTCGCCTCAAAGCATTCATCGACTGCAGTCGTCGCTTGCAGAAGCTGCAAATGAGCGCAACTCCAGTTGCGGCGCTCTCCTCAACGGTGGCAACGGCTCCAGACCCAGCTGCTGAAACAAAAATAATAATAATAACAATAACAATTAATCATTGTGTAAATAACAAAAGCAATTCTGTACTCGTACTCAAGTAAAAAGTCGTTTCGTTAAAGCAGGAAATACATATAGCTTTTTGGCTTTTATTACGTGTATTTTTTATTTGATTTTATGTTGCAATCATTTTCAATGAGTTTTATCTCTGTTTTTCTTTTAGTAAAGGGCAGAAAATTTTAATCATACGAATATATATATACATATATATATACTCATACTCATATATATATATAAATACATGCATATTTGGTTCTCTTCACATTCTTGTTTTTCATTTCTTTTTCGGTTTTATTAATAAATTACACAAATACTAGACACAAATATTTAAATTGATTTTTGCTTTTCTTTGTTACCCATGCAGAGTTTGCTGGTTTTTCTGAGTTTTAGTGGGCTGTTTTCTTGAGTTCTTCAACATCGATATTCGGTATCTCAACTTGAGCAAATATAGTCGTTTTATACGATTCACAATGGGCGACTACTTTCAAGTTGCTCAACTGACACATTTAGTTTGTGGCTTTTCTTTTTTGCTTTTTTTTTTGTTTGTTGTTTGGTTTTCTTTTTCCATATATAAAAAGATACAATAAGAACATCTATATGTGTAGTTACTATATATGTATATCATATGGCTGGCAATTTTGTGAGAACAAGTCTGCAAGGGTAAATCAAACTTCGGCATGCCGAAAGCAGTTTTTGCTATTTCAGTTTTTTCTTTTTTATCTGGTAAGTTTTCCTTGAATATATAAAATAATACGTATGAGTTGTTCAATAAACATTTAGCCTTTCAATTAACTATACACATCTATATATATATAGTATCTTTAGTAAGTGTGTGTTGTGTTTGGGTGTGAGTGTGTACAGTATGCAGCTTATGACATGTATTTATATTTACTTAAAAATAGCCAATTAAATATGATATTATGTCTAAAGTGTACGATAGCCAAATAGTTTTGGAAATTGGAGAAAGGGGTTGTCTAGTTTAAGCTTAAAATAACTAAACAATAATTTACAAAAGCTTGCTTAAGCAAGAAAATAAGAACCAAAAAAAAAGAAAGAAAGAAGAAAATATTGAAACGATTTGTTTTGTTTTTTTCTTCAGTTTGTACAAGTTGTGTGTGTGTGTGTGTGTGTGTGTGGAGGTATATGTGTGTGTGTGTGTGTGTGTGTGTTGAGCACAGTACATAAATATTTAAAAACAAAAGTTGACTACGGCTTGGGAACTGAGCCTGCTCTGGCTTTGGCTCTAGCTCTCTCTCTCTCTGTCTGTCTCCCTCCCTCCCTCCCTCTATCCCTCTTTCTACAAACGATATACATACATATATATATATATAATATATATTATACTAAATACTTGTATTCATATTTTATAATAGTTAAGTTTAAAGTATGCACTTTTTAGTATATACAGTTTTGTGATGTACGCAACGCACTTGGGCTAGCTAATTCACTAAAATACATCAATTAATTTCATTTCGCTTGATGTTTTTGTATTCGTTTCTGCTTTTTTATCTCTCTTTTTCTCCGGTTATATTTTGCTTTCGAATTCAATATTAGACATATATGTTTAAATATGGAGAAAAAAAAAACCAGCTCCACTGACTGACTGACTAACTCGGTTCGACAATTCGATTTGCTTACAAATTAGACTAGCCACAAAAATTCAAATTAGACGCACATAAATCACACACGTATATATATATATATATATATGCCACATATAAATATATATCTGTTCACATACAGAGCGCTCACCGATCAGTTTTAAGCTTAAACATTTGATATTTTTATCCATTTATCTAAATATTTGGAAAATTGTACACATTTCATTTTAGTTTTCTTTTTTTTTTTTTGCTCTCATTAAAATTTACTGATTAATCTTGTTCTTGGTTAAAAAAAAAAAATACAATTTTACTGCTGGATACTGGCAATTTTAGTGGGTGTGGCTGTGTGTGTGTGTGTGTGTGTATGTGTGTTTGTTCGTCTTCTTCTGACTTCTACTGTTCACATTTGTTGCAGTGGTGCATCTTCTTATGTTTTTCATAAGCAAACATTTTTAGTGTGTGTATTTGTTAAATATTCTTGTTGCATCTTGTTATTGGACGTAATGTTCTATGTGTTCTCTTCCCTCTTCCTCTCTCCCACACACACTCTCTCTCTCTCTCCCTGTCTGTCTCTCTCTCTCTCTGTCTCTTTGGTGCAGTGCTGCCGTCTCGTTTCGTCGCCTTTGTGAGCATCATTATTATTTATTGTAAGCCATGCTGCACGGTGAAAATTGTCCATCAGTTTTCCGTTTTAATCGCAACCTTTTGCTCATGGGAAATGCGAATGTGCTCACGCAGGCTGTACTTATTCTTGAAATTCTTATTGCAGAGATCGCATTTGCGCGGTGGTTGCGGGGTGTGTTGGGTGCGAATATGTCTCCAAAGATTCACCGTGGTAATAACCATTTTGCAAAACTGACATTCTGTCCATTTATTATTGGGTGAATCTAAAAATATACAGAAAAATAGAACAATATTATAGTATATTTGCATTGCTTTCACATCTTTTGTTCCATTTCTGTTTCCATTTTGTTGTTTTATTTTATTTTTATTTTTTTTCAGTTAATTACATTGGTATAGATAAAGACAGATACGAGCACTAGACAAACACTTTGGAGACATATTCCACACCAAAACACAATATATAAGATATAAACATATATATATATTTATATATATATATATATGTATGCATACAAATGATAATCAAAGACCATAGAAACTACATATTCAATTAAAAGTACGTTGCCAACACCAACAACTAAAGCTAAATAAAACATATACATTAATCATAAAGTAAGAAAAGATAATCATTAAACAATAATTGCTTAAGATATATAAATATATACATATATATATACAAATAATATTGCAATTAACAATACAAGTAAGAGCATTCAGCTCTGCTACTAATAACAATAGCAATTTACATTTTATTCTTGTGTAACACAATCTTGAATCTTTAATCAAATTCTGAGGGGGGGAAATAGTCTTTTCTAATAAAGGCTCGATTATATTCTCAATAACAGAAACCGTTCAACTCTTCTCGCAGATGGCTGCGTTACTAATATTAAATTTCTTCATGACTTTGTTCATAACATAAAATCATTTCGAGTCGAGTTGTATAATCTTATCATGATTGTGTTTCAGTCTATTATCGAAACAATATTTTGATGCCTACATTTTGTAGTGAAAACCATTTTTGGCAAATATTTTATTGAAAAGACTAAAAGAAATTTAAAAACCTTTTTTGTTACTTAATGTTTAGGCTTGTATATCTTATCTTTTGTTATAAATCTATATATTTCCCCAATTTTACAACTTCCATCTTGCATCTGCATCCGAATTTCTGAGAACATTATGAAGCCCTCTTTATATATATTGATTCTGCATCAAAAGTCTGCATCAAATTTTGAAATCAAATACAGAAAATTACGTTTAATGGATGCCTGATTGTGCAACTAGTTTCCGATGTGTTATTTCTGGTTCTGCGCCGATTCACATTCCCATTCTCAGCAGCCGCCAGCACAACTTGCTTACGAGTTAAGATTAAAGATATATGCAAATATAGACTGATTTCAAGCACTTACCGATGGTGCCACTGGATTTGATATCGGCTTTCACAGGCGATATTGAGACGGTGGTTGTGCCACCGGTTACCGCAACATTGGCATCCTCGAGCACCGCCTGGGTGGTTGCTGTCGTTGTTGCCACACTCGCCGTGCCCAGCAGGCGTGCTTCAATTTGCAGACAATCACAATTAGTTGCCGATATATCACTATATATATATATATATATATATACATGATTATATTTGGCGCATACTCACTCATTTCGATGGCAATTTCAGCATTCTCGTTCTCCGCCTGATATTTCTCCTCCATTTCGGATTCGGTTAGGATCTCGTATTCGGATGAGTATTGTGCCACATTTTGTGCGGCCGCCGTTGTCGCATCCTGTGTCGTTTGCGGCGTGGCACCGTCCGACAGTCGATCATCGACCTCGCTCACTATATAATCGGGTATATCCATTTTGACAGTGTCACGCAGAAATGTCATCTCAGCAGCTGCAACACAAATCAATAAGTTATTCTTGATCATAAGCCAAAGGTTATCGTTGAAGAAAACTTGCAAACTGCTCCCAAAATGATAAAAAGCCTCACAAATAACATCTAAGCCTATAAACAATTTAAAAGTGGCAAACTCTTAAAGATCCTGGTACATTTTACTATTTATAGTGGAACAAAAGTGATCCGATCTACAATATAAAATGATATTTGGCAAACGAACTTCAAAATAAGTATCGATTGATACCTGATATAAATACTACTCCAAAGAGCTTTATAAATAATATCTACACAGTTTGTATGCACTACAAATGAGTCAGAATATTAACTCCTCTCAGAATCAGAATTAGAGGGTAAATTCTAAACTTGTTGAACTGATATTATTTGCGACGGAATCAGCGCGTCGGAAAAATAGCCAACACTATTACTTAGCGACTTATTCATTCTTATTTTATATTTTATTGTACCGTTACATATCGATAGCATACCGTATGAATCAAGCTACCAATGCGTAAACAATTATCGTAAGATGGTTTTAATACCATTTGAACTGCAGACCAGAAACGAATTTAGATTCCAATTCAATCGGACTTGAATTGAAACAGTTATATCGTTATATATATATATATATTTGGATACATGTTTATATGCCTTGGCTTACTTTTGACAATGGTCTGCTCGTCCTTGACGGCGTAGTCGACCGTTTCGGTGGTATAGATGTTGTCATCATCGTCGGAGAAGGTAATCTTGCGCTTCTTCACCTGGTTCGCTGTGGGCATTGTTACCGCATTGCTGATTGTCAGGTGCTGCGCCTGCGCTGCCGCCTGCTGTTGTTGTTGCTGCTGTTGCTGTGGTTGTTGTTGCTGCTGCTGCACCTGTTGTTGCTGCTGCTGCTGCACCACTTGTTGTTGTTGCTGTTGTTGCACCGGCACCGCTTGTACCTGAATATGCTGAATCTGAGTGCTTTGTACATGATGATGTTGCTGCTGCTGCTGCTGTTGTTGCTGCTGCTGCTGCTGCTGTTGTTGGTTTTGCTGCACTTGCAGCTGAGCTATGGCAACAGCGTTTTGCGTTTGAATCTGCGTTGCTGTTGCCTGCAGCAGCGTTGCCGTTGGTATCTCAATGGTTTGTTGCTGCTGTTGTTGCTGCTGCTGTTGTTGTTGCTGTGTTCCATTCTGAACAATGCCCGCAATTGCCACCTGCTGCTGCTGCTGCTGTTGTTGCTCGTTGACGGCGCGTATTGTGCTGGGTATCGTTTTGATGAGCTTGTGCTCACTAATTATGGGCACCACCGGCAGCTGTGGCTTCTCCTTTTCCTCGGCGGTCAAGCCTTGCACGGCCAAAAGCTCGGCGGTCTGCAAAAACGATTGCAGCGCCTCTTGTTGCACATTTACCTCGCCCTACAAAAAACGGAATACAATCAAAAATGTTGCATACAAAATATAAAGCAATTTCAAACAGCAGTCAAACTTCAACAAGGCGCCATCGAAAATGAACAACAAAATGATATATATCCATATATATATATATGCGATTCGCCTTAATGAAGTTGGACTGTACAGTACTGTACCTGGTACATGAACTCCACAATGGAATTGAGATCCTCGAATTTGATAAACTTAAATATGATGACGGGATGCGGATGGGGATTCTCCTTGAAGATCTCCTTAAAATACGACGAGCACGAGGACAGCACCACTTTGTGGGCCTTAATCTTGCGTCCATCCACACAGAGGCTAACATCGACGAAGTCATCGTTGAGCCGGTGATTATCCAATGAGTAGGTCAAATGGCGCAAATAGTTATTCCAACGCAGCGAATATTGTTGTGTTGTAGCCATCGCTTGAGACCTTCTCTATCACATACACACAACACACACAACACAACACACACACACACACACTCACTGTCGCTCTCTCTCCCTCTCGCTTGCAGGCAGAGTCTGTGTATTGGGGCCCCCCGCCCCCGTTGGTTGCAGGCAGGCTAATCCAATTAAGAGTTTCTTGCAGTTTTCCTTTTCGGTTAGCGCCAAACGCGCTGCTGCCAATGTTGCTGCTGCTGTTTATATATTTATATTTATATATATATATCTATATTCGATGCGTGCAATTGTGTTATTTAATTAGAGGCAGCAATGCCTTTTTGGTTTGTTTATTTGCGTGCACTTTGTTTTGTTTTGTTTGCAGTGAAGTTTTTTTTTTTTTGCTGGCGAAAAAGAGGTTTGCAAAAGCCTTGAAATAACCACATATACAGTCCACTTGTACAATACGCACACGCACACACACTCAATATGTTTATTTATTTATTCTGTTTTTCGTTTTTTTTTGCGCTTTGCAGCTATTCATTTTCATAGTTATTCTCTCATTTTCCACGGCAAAACTTAGTTGCTTTTTTTTTGGCTAGCGAATGTTATTGTAGCATTATGTTATACCAAAATATGCGTGCTATCGTTTCTTATCGTTTGCTATCGGTTGTTATCGATAGCACCATATGTTAAGCTTAACAGCAGCGGCACCTGTTAAATGTGATTACTGCCACTGCGCGCTAGATGGCGCCTGCGCACTGTTAACAACAAACAAATAACGCTCAAATTCAAAATCAGCTATTTAAATTACATTTTATTTGACCAGTTACAAAAAAAATACATCAAAACAAAAACACTTACAAATGGTATAATGAAGAGAAAAAAAATTATAATAAAATAAACACACACACGGATAAAAAGAAATAGCAATGTATTAGGTTGGTTGGGGAGGCGGGGCGTGCTTAAGACAAGAAAATGCGCATGGCCAGCTTATAAACGATTCGCAAGAGAAATCCATAAGCGATCGCACGGAATAAATAATCCAAGACGTAGAAGATCTTTATGCGCAACATTGCCCCCCGGCTGCTCTCGGGACTCTCGTGCAACAGATACTCCTTGGCGCCCCTAATGCCATTCCGAAAGAATTTCACATAATCAATATTCGAGTGCTGCATAAAACCAAAAATCGATCTGCAAAAATGAGATTTTTCTTTTTGGGTTTAATTTCGCATAAGATAAGATTAGATAAGACTTACATTTCGTTTTCGGGCACTGAGTTGTGTAGGGCCTTGAAGTTATCATTCTGAAAATGCCATTCGGTGATGGCAAAATAATGCAGCGCTTGAAATGCGGCGAAAATGCGGCGTTGCAGCTTCAAAAGGCTGGGGGAAGATGAACAAAAATTTAATTAGCAAAGTGGCCTAAAGAAACAGGGAAAACTTATAATTTTCTGTAGTGCAAAACTGTTTTTTTTTTACAAGTGCTTTGTCAAGTTTAAGTAACATTACAAACAAGTAAGACGTGAATTGTACAGCTTAGGATGTGCTTCCGGCACTACTTACAATGGCTTCTCATTGGTCAAGCGCAGCAAGAAGTCCACCACAATGGCCAGCATAATGTGCATCGTTATAAACTAATTGGGTTGATGAAGAATCAATCGATGTACTCCTGATTGAGGCACCTACACACAAACTCACCCGCACAAAATGCAATACCGGACACATGGTAATGCTGCCACCTGGCAGCCACAAGGTCTTCTCGAATGGATTCTGTCGTATGTAGCGTTTACCAATGTCAATAACCTGCCCCATGGTAATGGGTGATATATTTGCTGTCGCACAGTTGATCACACCGATCGGTTGACCCTTGGTGGGCGCCTCTTGCAAATATTTAAACGAAGATATAATTATGCCACGCACAACGACATCGGCGGGCACAAAATCGGCCACGATATTCGGATCACAGTTTTGGGAGCGTAAAATACCAACGGCACAGGCAACCAACATGCCCGTGGGTCCATTGAAGTTATCCGCCCAACCCGGCACCGGTTCCTCCAGCGTTGAGATCACTGCGAGAGACAAAGTAAGAGAGAGAGAGAGAGAGAGAGAGAGAGAGAGAGGGACAGGAGACAGAGAAAGAGAGAGAGAGAGAGAGAGAGAGAGAGACAGGAGACAGAGAAAGAGAGAGAGAGAGAGAGAGAGAGAGACAGGAGACAGAGAAAGAGAGAGAGAGAGAAACAGGAGACAGAGAAAGAGAAGGAGAGATAGAAAGATTAGCTCAACACTCTATATAGACCGAAATGAAGGGTCCTCTACACTTCTACCGAGAGCTGTGTAAGACAAATAAATGCCTTGCGATACCGAGGATAGATAAGCTCAACACTCGATTTAGACACATCTAAAGGGTCTTCTACACCTCATCTTTACCTTATTTTCCAAAGCAGAAGTGCAAATAAGTTTTCGAAGACTACCAAATAATATCGAAAAAAAAACCAAAAAGTTGCTAGCACCACCGAGCCAAGCAGTACCAACTAAAATTGAGCAGTACCCACCGATTGAAGGTCTGAATATGAATATGGGCAGCTGATCCTTGTAATCATTGGCCACATGCTCGGCCAGGCTCTTGGTGAAGGTGTACGTGTTCGGCTGAAAGTTGCCATATCTACAAATACAAATATTTAGGACTTGTTGCACCATCAATCAGTCAATCATTGCTCATCAAATGAAACGCACTTCAAATTGAAGACATCGAGGGTTTCCTCATCGTAGGTCTCGGCCAGTTTAATGGTGGTGCGCCAATCAGCATACGGTGGATAAATGCGCTCCTCCACCTCCAACTCGGTGGGATTCGAATATGTTGTCGAAACATGAACGAAGGCCTTCAGTTTCTTCCAGGTCAAGGCGAGCTTGATGAGCTCATGGGTGCCACGGGTGTTCATCAGAATTGCATCGCGCAACGGATCATCAAAACTGTTGGGCAAAAGGAACAAGACCTTGTGGTTTCACGGACATCATCAATCGGTGAACAGAAACAAAACACTTACCGCACCGAGGCAGCCGAATGATAAACGATGGTCACATTCGTTAGACGCTTCAGATCCGACTCACTGATGCCCAGTCCCAGTTTGGTAACATCTCCGCCAATGGGCACCACCTTGGCCAGGGTCTGTGGCTGTTCGCGTCGCAATCTTTCGTATAGCTTGCAATTGAGCAACGCCTCCAGCCGCGCCTCGATGGCGACACCCTTCTTGGGCCGCAGCAGCACATAGATTCTGCCTAGCGTTGGACACGAACGCAACAGTTTCTCAATGAGTGCCTTGCCAACGAAACCTATTTTGGGGTTTCATTTTTATGCGTACAACAAGCTACATGCAACACGGCAATTGAAGGAAAGACATACCCGTGCCGCCAGTCACGAAGATTTCCTGATCCTTGAATGCCGCTGAAATTGAAATTGAAGCTGACATGTTTGTTTCGCTCGGATCGATAACCAAATGCAATCTATCCAACTTGAGCACAGTAGTCTTTTTTCTCTCTGCCAAAGTCGAGGAACGTCCGAAGTACAATAGACAAAACAATATGGAAATCCGTTTCGATTAGCCCCCATGTGCCCCATGGGCCACTTCAATGAATATTCAAGCAGCACCAACAAAAAAATGAAGTCAAAATAAAATATAAATAAAACTCATTGGCAAATGGCAAATAATTTCTAATTCTTTACTTGGTTTTTTCTTGCGAATTTTTTTATTTCTATTTTTTTAAAGACATGTTTTTATTTATGTTATTGCTGAAAAGTGCGTATTTTCTTCATTCTTTTATTAACTTCCTTTGCGATATGAGTGCATTTGGCTTAAAGATAAAAACATTTTTTTTTCTTTTTTTTTTGTTAATTTATTTAATTTACGTTTTTAGCATATTGCAATAGTCTCTCCACGATTAAAACTACAATTATTCTAGATGTTTGGATATTAGAGTCGCCATTTTCAACATTCTACAACAGGTTTGAAATGCTTAGATATTCAATATTTAAACCAAAATCATTCGGAAGGAAAATATAATTGTAGAAAATAACTTGAAGCAGAAATTCTTACAACATTAATTTGTTTTAAATATCGCAAAATGAAAGTCTAATTAAAAATGTATTTATGTTAGTGGAAGACTTTTGGAGTACAGAATGACCCAGTCAGGACTGCCTGCTCGGGATGTACCCTTTGCCCAACTGTTAAAAATACATGTTTTAGTTTTATTTCGCAGCACAACACAAGAGCTAAAAGGAATCACAAAAAAGCCCAATATATTTGCATATGTATATGTATGTAGGTATACATGCATATTTACAGCAACTGGGTGAAAAAAATACTTGCCTATTTAGTGGCTGCAGCTGTGTGTGAAATAACGGTGGTCAATCCAAGTTGGTGTGCGCAACTAAAGAGAGCGAGAGAGCGATCCTTAATCTCGGACAATGCAATATGCCAATTAAGAAGCGAAGCAGAGAAAACGAAAGAGAGCATGAGTTGCATTTTATGCAGTTGTTGTTTTTGACGCACTACAAATAAAAGAGGATTATTATGCGTTTCCGTTTTGTGTGCAAAAATGCACTGCGCCTTATTGAAATGGTTCCCATGGGAAATTCCCTAGGAAATTTCAACTTATCTGCACTCTGATCTTCTTGATTCTTGATCAACATATGGCAGTAAAAAAAATGACGTTTTATGAAATATAAACGAAATATTTTCATGTCAAATTTGCAAGAGAATGGAAATGAAGCAATTTCGTGTCAAACATAGTTGTGGAAGCTGAGCGAATGTAGCACAATGTTAATTTAGAAACCATTTATTAAACACGTCCAAGCTCATTCAAAACGATGCCAAGCGAGCAATTTTGTGGATAACGTTAGAATGAACGGCACTTTAAACGCAGCGATTGCCTCATTTGCCTTTGTGGAATGAAATGGTCCACATTACAAGCTTAAGGTCATTAGCATATGTATGTGTGTGTGTGTGTTTTTTGCGACTGCACTTCAACGGTGCGACAGAGAAAGAACTCAAGCAAGCTGTATGTGTGTGTATATGTGAGCTGCGAAAGCGTAAAGTTCGCTGACCTCCCCACACCAAAATTGATTCTGCTGTTGTTCTGCAAATAGGAATACAAATAATACTTTCAATACTTGTTTGCATTTCACATTTTAATTAACATTTTCAGGCGTAAACTTATCGTCAATTCAATACGCATGCAATTAGAAAAGTGTGTACAAATACAAAAAAAAAAAAATAGAAGAGAAATACTAAATACGCAATACAAAAATGTTCAACTTAAGTTTTAAAAGAGAGCGCAGTTGATGATGATGTTTTTGATGCTGTTGTCGTTCTTTCATTTCCTCAACTCTTTTACTTATTTACTTTCTCTCTCTCTCTCTCTAGCCAAACACACGTGAGTGTGTGTGTTATTGCATTTGCCGGCCGGCAAAATGTTAGAGCGAGATAAATGAGCGTAAAGTTAGGCAAAGTCGCAGAGTGAGCAAGAGAAGGGAGGGAGGGTGGTGGAGGAGAGAGCGCAGTAAAGTGGGTGGCTGGTGGCGATTAACAGCAAAGAGAAAGAGAGAGGGTAACAGAAAACAGAGTTGCTTAAGTTTTTTTTTTCCATCATATTTTTGTTTCACTTTGTTTATAATTACATCATAATTAAAAAATAATACATAAGGTTGCGTTTGAAATTTTACAAAACTCGCTGCTGTTGTTGTTTTGCATATTTTTGTGTTGTTGTTTCTGTCTTTTGCTTGCTTTTCATTTTTTTTCTTTTTGGAATATTTTCATCATGTTGGTATGTGTGTGTGTAATAGATTTTTCATAAGTGGAATGGCAGAAAGAGAATATATAGGTATATATATAATATAGATAGATGTTGTCTCAAATTATTTTCATGTTATATTATTAAAAAGGTATATAAAAAACAAAAAAAAAAAAAAATAATTATGCATGTTTATAAATCATATATATATATATATGTATATATCTCCATGTGAAATAAATTAAATTAATGCTAGAGAACACAACATATGACGACGACGTGTTGTTTTTTTTTTTGTTTTTTCTTTATATGATGATTGTGTGTGTGTGTATGTGTGTGATCTGCTCGCTCTTCTCTTCTTTTTGCATCTGTTTCTTCTGCTTCCACTAGTTGATTGTTGTTGTTGATGTTGTTGTTGCCACTCCACTTCACTCCACTCCATGCCACTCCTCATTCCATGCAACTCCTGCTTAGAAGCACTTGCGGTGAACAATGGATGGTCCAGACTCATCGTACTCCTGCTTGGAGATCCACATCTGCTGGAAGGTGGAGAGGGATGCCAGAATGGAGCCACCGATCCATACAGAGTATTTACGCTCGGGTGGTGCAATGATCTTGATCTTCATGGTCGATGGGGCCAAGGCGGTGATCTCCTTCTGCATGCGATCAGCAATACCAGGGTACATGGTGGTGCCACCGGACAGCACTGTGTTGGCATACAGATCCTTACGGATATCCACATCGCACTTCATGATCGAGTTGTATGTGGTCTCATGAATGCCGCACGCCTCCATGCCCAGGAACGAGGGCTGGAACAGGGCCTCGGGGCAACGGAAACGCTCATTGCCAATGGTGATGACCTGACCATCGGGCAACTCATACGATTTCTCCAGCGAGGAGCTCGATGCAGCCGTGGCCATCTCCTGCTCGAAATCGAGTGCAACATAGCACAATTTCTCCTTGATGTCACGGACAATTTCACGCTCAGCAGTTGTGGTGAACGAATAGCCACGCTCCGTCAGGATCTTCATCAGATAATCGGTTAAATCGCGACCGGCCAAATCCAGACGCAGAATGGCATGGGGCAGGGCATATCCCTCATAGATGGGCACCGTATGCGAGACACCATCGCCAGAGTCGAGCACAATACCAGTGGTACGACCAGAGGCATACAGCGACAGCACAGCCTGAATGGCCACATACATGGCGGGTGTGTTGAAAGTCTCGAACATGATCTGTGTCATCTTCTCGCGATTGGCCTTGGGGTTCAGGGGTGCTTCGGTGAGCAGAACGGGGTGCTCTTCGGGCGCCACACGCAACTCGTTGTAGAAGGTGTGATGCCAGATCTTTTCCATATCATCCCAGTTGGTCACAATGCCGTGCTCAATGGGATACTTCAGAGTGAGGATGCCACGTTTGCTCTGTGCCTCATCGCCGACATACGAATCCTTTTGGCCCATGCCAACCATCACGCCCTGATGACGCGGACGGCCCACAATCGATGGGAAGACGGCGCGGGGCGCATCATCACCGGCAAAGCCAGCCTTGCACATGCCGGAGCCATTGTCGACAACCAATGCAGCAACTTCTTCGTCACACATTTTGTAAGCTGCAATATCAAAGTAAAACAAGTTAGAGAAATATTAAAGAAAAATTAACAAAAATCAATTAAAATTGCATATGAGAAATTCCCTTCTTGAATAAATATATATTATTATATATAATATTTATTTATTAGTACATAACACTTGAAATAATAACTACAATTGAAAGACGAAATTCACTAAACTCAACCAATCTAAATATCGTCAAATCCGCAAGTTAAAAATTTTGTTCTTCGTTTAAAAGTTGAACTTGTTCTCTATCTCTCTCTCTCTCTTTCTGTCTCCGAGGGCCAACACCCTGCACATAAAACCAGCAAATTTCACAAGAAAAAAAAAAACGCCGGTGCAAAGCAGGCAAGTGAAGAACCACACAAACATTCTCAAGTGTCTGTGTGTTAGTATACACAGGCACTTAAAATGGCCGCCACGAAGAAAAAGAATCGGAAAAAATCAGAAAGAAAAAAGTACGCTGGATGCCGGTAGCCTTTTGCATTTAACTACTTATAGACACGAATTTTACTTAGTGATTTTACCTTTTTGTTTTATTTAACGATAAACGACGAAAATAATTTTAAGAAAAACTGAATTGTATGTTTTGCAATTCAAGTTGAATAAAATTGAAACCACACTTGATTGTTGGTAGGAGGCGACGAGGCGATAGATCGACTGAAATGCAACCGCACCGTTTGACTGCCGAAAGAGGAATGAACAGACCAGCGAATGCCAGTTAACAGCTATTTCAAGCGCTGCTTTCAGCCGACGACGTCGTCGTCGTCGTCATCGTTGTGGTATCTATGCGAGCACTGTCTGCTCGCCCGCTCGCACACAGCGAATGGTGGCGCATGCGTGCGAAAGAGAGCGCACCACTAGCACGCTTGGGTTGCCAACTTTTGTGACCATATATGGTCATGTTTCGAAGCGCAATCGTCGAGAGAGACGATGGAGAGAGCTGAAAATCATCGCCGCTTTCGCTCTTTCTCTCTCTTACTCGCTGAGCGACGACGCTGACGACAGTTGACAAATGTTGAAGGTTTTCTCCATTTTAGCGTGGCTCATTAAAAAAAAAAACACGAAAAAAACCGGCATTTTTGCATTGAAGAAATACCGAATAACTTTAATGACGTGATTCTTTGACTATTTCTGGCCAACTATGCGTCTACGTCACTTGCACCGTGGGCTGCTGGCACACAAACGCACATATGTGCATGTATGTGATGTGCATGTGTATGTAAGCATGTGTATGTAAGCATGTTCATGCATGAATTTGGCAGTTACTTTTCGAATGAAGTTCGCCATGAAAGTCAATTGAAGCGTGGGAAATATAGAAAGTGTTTGCGAACTGAATTTGTGTGTTGCAAAGTGGCTAAAAAAAAACTGTCACCAGTTCTTTCTTTTCGCTGCTGCTTCTTCTATCATTTCTTTTTTTTTTTGTTGGCCTTGTCTTTATTTGGAAATCCGCATTGGGCACGCCCCTTCACTAGATCGACATACATATAAATGCATATATATATATATATATATATGTACAAATATACATACACAACACATATATATACATATGCATGTATGCATTTATGTCTTCTAACCTCGGCGTTTATCAAACAGACTTTATATCTTATCGATCCACAAACTTTATGATAACACAAATTCTTCAGAGGATTTTCTTTCCGTAGTTATTTTGTAATTCTTTTTTGGTTATTTCACTAGATTCTCAGCGCGTGACTTTTTTGTTGTTGTTGGTATTGATTAGATTTGGTTTTTTCATATCAAGAATGTCTTTAATCGACTCTTGGACATTATCACACAAATATGTATATAAATATATTTATTTATATATATATATGCATGTCTGCATCTGTATTCCACAAGCACTTTTATACAAAAAAAAATGTATTTTAAAAAAAATATATATTCGCTATTCACGATTCGTTTGCAGATTTCATTTTTGAGTGTTTTTGAAACTTTTTATAGTTTTGATGTATTTTGTTGGATTGGCATTCATTGCTTGTTTTGCTGGCAGATGTACAAAACAAAAACAAAACAAAACAAAAAAATACTTACATTTGGTCTGTTTTGTTTAAAAGTAATTAAATAAATATAAATTAAGTCTTTCGGTTTGTGTGTCTTTCGTTTAGACGACGACTTAAGCTGGCTGCTTTTAACGGTTTTGTGTCGGGAGGAGTATCCACACAGCACAAGAACTCAAACTGTAATGACATGAAAACTGGTCGCCGCTTGCCGTTTTATAAAGCCAGTGTCCGTCTATCCGTCCGCCAGCCGGCAAACCGTATTTTAGCGCCTTATCACAGCGGCCACTTACACACTTCTCCAGGCTGCCAAGCGTTTTACCATATATGGTATGAATTCAATTTTTACCCCGTTTTTGTGACTGGCTGCGCCGTATCTGTGTATGTGTGTATGTATACGTGCGTGCGTGTGTGTGTGTGTGTGTGTGTGTGTGTATGTATGCTGCTCACGAAGAGTATTCCACAGCATAATCCCCTATTACGGGTGTGACTTGCTCAATGGTTGACTCACTTTGCGATACGCTTTGCACTGTTTTCAGAAATGTTATCAAGTGATTTCCGATAATCAATTCGAATCAGAATCAAATTGGATATGCATCCTTTTCTCTGTTTTTTCTACTTACAAAGTAACTGGCGTAAAGGAATTCAGCACAGCAAGGCTCATGGCTTTATTTCGCAGTTGTGAAATGTTATGCCTAATATTAGAGATTGAGTTCGAGTTATAAAGTTATGCTTAATTTTATTATCTTGCGCTGACAAATAACATAAATCGTGGCAAAACTGAAACAATCCAATTATCTACAAATATCTGCTTACAGAGTAGTGTATTCCCTGTTTAGCATCATTTTTGAGTTTGAAGCTCGGTTTGTAGCTATAACGGCGCCAGCCTAAAACAGCTGCCAGTTGATGCGTCAACCACGCGTTTGCGCAAAAGAGACAGAGCGACACTCAATCACACATATACTATATACACAGACAATCTCTCTCTCTCGCACATGCATGCACGCACAGACACAAACAAATGACGAGCACACAAAATGCTCATTCACTTGCTGCGCTCAGCGCGATGCTGACTCAACTCGGCTCCGTGGTGCAGAGGGTTTGTTTTTTTTATTTCTTTTTTAATTTTTTTTGTAAACATTTGCTTGCTATAGCTAAATGGTTAAACATTTGCAACTCTTTCTTATTATGATTATATTATGATTATTATTATTATTAAAGTGAATTATCGAAAAGGTGTTTTTGATATCTCTGGCTAAAGCAAACAGTCAAAGCCGCTCTCTTTCTCTCTCACAGCTGTGTGTAAAAGTGAAAGAGAGTAGTGCGAGTGGTTGCCCGGCTCAAGAGAGGGGAAAGTTGCAACAAGCATGCACCGGCATATACATGTATGAGTAGTGTCTGTCTAAGTGTGAGTGCGTGCGTGTGTGTGTGTGTGTAACGGCAACTGCTCATACAAGGCAAACGAAGGCATTCCATTGGCAATCATGATTTTTACTATTGCCGGTTGACTAATCATTGTTTAAATAATTGCCCATTTTAAAATCAAAATGACGCAGAAATAGCTAACAACATTTCAAAAGCAACGCACGCAATATATGTGTATATATGCGTGTGTGCATGTGTGTACGTAAAGTATAAAATACACACGCACTCAATGACAGTCACGAGCATCGGCACAGCCAAAAACAAAAAAGAAGAAGAGAACAGCGCTAACGAGAACGAGAGAGAGACGCAGATATGTTCTTTTATTGCGAACAGCATAAAAAGAAAACAACACAAATGCTTGGCATAAGGAGTGGCAACATTGACGTTGCTCCACACTATTCGATCGCAATGCATACTATATACATACATATGTGCATATGCATATATTGTGTGTTTCAAGTGTGCTTATGTATTTGCAGTTATTTGTTTCGTTTGTATTTTGTAAAGAAATCGAATGCAGACGGGCAGCTGATTGCTTGCCATTCGGCGAATTCTTATTGTTCAAGGCAGACGCTCAATTGGAAATGAGAGCTTTCCACTCGCGGTTTGTTTCAGTTTTTTTTTTTTTTTAATTTTGTTTCGTATTTATGCCAAACTAAAATTAATGTAATTCTCATAGTATTAACTGTTATACGCAAGCGTCAGCGCATATTTCCATTCTCTATTTTCCGCATTCCATTCTCTTCTTCGCTTCTTCTTGTTCTGCTTTCGTCAATAAGCTTTATCGCATTTTCATTATTTAATGTGTAAGGTATGAAAAAGGAATTATAGTCATAACTTACATATATCTATATTTTAAATTTAAATACAAAAAAAAGTATAAAAGAAATACGTAAATAAAATATGCATGTAAAAAATACTATGAAAGATATTGTATTGCACTTGTTATTTCAAAAATTGCATATATTCTGAAAATATGTTTAATAATTGTATTTAATTGAACACATCATTTCTAATTTGTGACCAACAATAATTAATGGAAGCTTAAATTTTGCACATTATTTCAAAATAATTTTATTCAATAAAATGCGTAAATGCTGACATAGAATATATTTGTTTATTTTACGTATTAGGGAATTTTGTGATTTTATTCACAATACAATTATTTACCGATTCAATGATTTTAATTAAATCGAAATAATTGGCATGAAATTTAATTAAATTTGAAATAAAATCTACTGGTTTATTGGACATTTAGTTATCGTCACGCTGGAATGCATTTTGGAAATGTAAATGAAATATTTCCAATCATTTAAGAGACATTCAAACTGAAGATATGTATATTTGTATGTGTGTGTGTGTGTGAAATGACCTTGTCGGTAGGAGTCAAGGGAGTCAAGTGTGTACACACAGCTGAATCTTGATCGATACTAGAAATAATTAAAATAGCCAAAAACGGCACATTAACTGCTGTTGCTGCTGCTGCTGCTTTTGCCGATGACTTTGAAAAAAGCAACAAAAACAATACAAGCAGACAATCAGCAACAACAAGAGCCATGATCAACGACCTTTCTCCAAAAAGTTCGTAGCTCGTCACGTTTTCTACACACACACACACACGCACACGCATGAAAGCTCATAGAGCAGACTTAACTGGTGCGGGGGGAGATGTAAACTGAGACGAAGACAACAGTTACAAGCGCAGTTCCACTTGCTCAACAACATCTACACTGCATATGTGTGTGTGTGTGTGAGTCTGCACTAGGCACGCACTACTACATACAGTTGCGGTCAAAATAATTGTAGCGCTGTTTGCCAATATCACTATCCAAATAGTAAACGTAGTAAAATATAAACACACAACAATCATATCTAGGTTTTGGAATATTATTTAGTCGCAGGGAGTGCTGAGAAAACACTATTATTCCACTACTATTATAATGATAAATTTGATAAAAATATATACAAAAATTCTTAGCTTCAATGACTTTAATTTTTTGTTGTTAATAAATTACATGGATATGGCAACTTTTAATATTTACTTAACTTCAGTATTGATTGCTTGTGCTTAAGAAGAATTGTTCCAAGACAAAATTGAAAGTATTTGTTATTTAATTTTTTTTTTAATATTTTCCAAAACATATGTGTGCAATACTATTATTTTGACCGCAGCTGTATGTGCATGTGTGAGCTCGCTCGCTGCTGAGCTGAGCCTCCAAGACTTGTAGCTCACAGTCAAAGTCGCAGCCAAAGCCAAAGCCAAAGCCATTGTCAAGGTCATTGCATGAGAAAATTTTAACTGTTTTTTTTTTCGCAATTAATATGGCATTTAACGCGCGTATGCGTATTTGGTATTAATATGCATGCATGCACACTGCCCCGCCCTCGCCCTCCCTCCTCCTGCTTTTGGTCTGAAACTGAAAACTTGCACATTTTCACTACAACTTTTATTTTTGTGTTTTTTTTTGTTTTTTTTTGGCCACAGACTTCGCATTCAGGTACGACCAGTTTCGACCATGATAATCACAGCACCGAAAATTTCATTAATTGTTTACTTAATTGGAGTGTTATTCGTGAGTGGGATTCGCTTAACAGTCCCATTTGGACTAGATCTCATATGTATATATAAATATACATATATATATATATATTATTTAACTGTTTTAATAGGATACTTATACGATATACTAGAACATGGTTGCTACACTCAGAAAAAAGAAAGTCCTACATTCGAGTAAATCTCCCTAATATATAGACACATTTTCTATGAGTCACAAATCATTTATTTCAAAAATTTAAATTTTCATGCATTTAAGAAATGTTTTTCAGGTATAATCATGAATTTAACAACACTATTTATGCGCTTTCTTACCAATTTGAACATACCAAAAGAACTTCATTAAAATACGCATTTATTTAGCTAAATGATCTTTTCGAGTTGATCTTGGTTCGAGTCGAATGACTGCAATATATTTAATGTAAAGTGGGAGGGGCTGTAGTTATGGTTAGTGGTGGGGTGTAGGGGGTATGGGTAGGGGTGCTACTTTTTAATAGTTAAGTTGCGTGCCATAATTACCGGCATGAAAATGTTAATACAAAGTACTCAAATTCCAAAAAAAAAAAGTTGTTAATTGTTCGCCTAATTGATGCTGATTAAAATGCAAGCGGGCAGCCGTTAAAGATGAGCCCACATGCACGTATGTTATCGATAACATTTAGATTAAAGGGGTATATCGAGTGTGCTGAGAAAGCGGTTCAAAAACCAGTTGAACTCGATCAAACCCATTTGGATTAAGATATTTAGTTTGAGCGCACTTTGGGCGAGTTTAATTGATTAAGTTTTGTGGAGCATTCAAAAATGTCTCATCGCTAATTGCCAGCAACGGGCTCATTGCGTGTTGAATGCGAGGGTAGAAAGAAGAGACACGCAGAAGCAGAGACAGAGGCGGAGACAGCGGCAGAGGCAGAATTTAAAGCGGCTTTTGGGAAAAAGTGAAAAATGATTTTTTATTGTTTATTGCGAGGGGCGTCAATTTTTCACAATTTCACTTTAATGCCAATGTACGACTATATTTGTGCGTGCCTCTCTTGCAATGGCCTGCCCCTCCCCCTCTCTCACACTTGCACTCACACATAAAGTCCCTCCATCTAAAGATGTATATTGTTGTCTCTTTCATTAACGGTTGTCCATCCATTTTGTTTTCGGTGGGTGCGCATTTCACATGAATAAAATAATTAGCCAATTGCAAAAATGTTTGGTGGCCAGCAAACAACAACGCGCACAGAGAAAGAGTGTGTGAGAGGGAGAGCAAGTTAACCGAACAAACAATATGTCCAGCAAATAAATTACAACTATAAAACAAATTTCTTATGTTTATTTCATATTTTGTTTAAATAAAATGTTAAACAAAATGTTAAATATCCATGAAAAAAAAATAAAAAATTGTTTAAACAAGTGTTTATATGTATTGATGACAGGCTGGTGGACAGCTCACAATATTTGTTTGCTGGGCGAAGCCAAGAGACAAATTGCATTGAGTCACTTTTTCGTCAGACAGCAGTTACTGATGTGACTTGGGGTAAAGAGGTATGGCAAGGAGAGAGTATCGAATGTTGTTTGGGGCATGGGAAGGGGGAGGGGGATGGTAACGTAGTCTAGTCCCGGCTTGACTAACTGGTAGCTGCAGTAGCTGTGCAGCCAAAGGTGTTAAAGCAATTGTACACGATACCTGTATAAATATGTACATGTATACAAAAAAAATATATATATATATATTAATATATGTATATATGCTAGTTACACTGTGGGAGTCGCCAGACACTCCAGACACCCGTCTGAGTACCACTTTTATTTGTTACATTTTTGTTTGATTTTTATTTCTAATTTCTTATTTTGTTTACTGCGCTGCATCAGCGTCGAGGCGAAGCGAAACCGATGCCTTGTTGTTGTTGTTCTTGCTGTTTGTTGTTGTAGTTGCCGTTGTATATTGCTTGCCATTTTTATGTCTGCCTGGGCAGCATCTGAGTATCTGATTGGCTATCGAGGCTATCAATCTCGCATGCGAACTGCGAAACAAATTAAGAAATGCAAGTGAGAATATTGGAGTCGAACATATCCGACTGTGGGATTCTCTGTTACGACGGCTTGCAAAAAACTTCCGATACTTGATTAAACGTTGTGACTCTCAGCGTAGCAAAAAACATAATTCAAAATAACTATCCACAGTCGATACAAATAATACATACATACAGATTTTTAAGGATTTCGAGAGCTCTCAGTAGATCAACAAATCCTGCTAACAGAGTAGATATGACAAAGAAAGATATAATATTAATATTAAAATTAACACTAAGACAAATATGAGTAAATAAAAATAATAAATATTTTGACGAATTACTCTGCTCGTATCCGAATTTAACTGCTTAATGAAACTGGCATTTTCAATTCTTAGAAAAACAATATATGACCATAACCTCAATCAAGACGTCTTCTAAATAATTAAAGAGTCTTCAACCGGTTTTCTTTATGATGATTGAGTTGTAATCGGTAGTAGTAGAAATATTCCCCTTTCCGCTCACCATACACACACACACACACACACTCATACACACACACACACACAGACATACACAGGCATACAAATTTAATCGTTTCTACATGTTCAATACGATTCAAAGGCGACGTTAACGTTGCATTTGTATATGGCCAAAGCAACATATTTGCATGGTGAAGTAACTGTGACAACTAGAACAAATATAAATTAAAACACAGTCAACACTCGCTATATGCGCCACATACTTTTATTCACTTATTCATTTAACATTCATTTTCAGCATTCTGCTAAATAATCGCACTGATTACATTTGCAAGCAGAACTGGCGACGGTAGATGGCGCCACTTATTCCTCATTGCTCATTGCGTTCCACTTGGAGCGAGTCTTCACTTTAACGGCGTATTTAAAGAAGGCCGCGCAGCCGTAAGAATGTGGGTTGCAAAAACAAAACCTTAAGTGGTTTTTAATGAAAATGAGTGACGCCTATGTGTGAGCATGTGTGTGTGTGTGTGCGTGTGTGTCTGTGCGTGTGTGTTTCTTATGTAGCGTGTACTCGGCACATGCAAATATAAGTGTAGAGCGTCGCCCACACACACACACGCATACGCAGATTTACACTCACACACACACACACAGACATTGGCACACGCGTTCTCATGCCCATTTCCATTCCCACTCGTAGTAATGCTGCTGTATCCATTCCAGGTGACTTTTGGGTCGGCAACTTTTCGCTGGGTTGGCCCGTTACGGTTCAGCGGCAAACAGCTGGGCGTGCGTCTATCTATATATATATATATATATATGTGTGTGTGTGTGTGTGTGTGCGTGTGAACAACATCAATTAAAAAGACAAGAAATTCAAAAGAAAAAAAATGGTTGGCATTTCTAGTTCCATTTTATTTCTATGCACCTCAGCAATTACACAAATTGAAAAAAATATATAAAACGCACGTGTCTTTAATGCGTGTGATTCGTGTGTGTGATTAAGTGTGTGTGTGTGCGTGTGTGTGTGTGGTGTGACATCAAGGCTTGATGTGCGTGCAACAGGAGTCACCGAAATGGTCACACCTAAAAATAAAATAAAATAAAATAGAAATTAAACAAAAATTTGGTTTAATCACACACGAAAACATTCACATCATATTTTTTTGTCAGTCGCTGTAAGTTGAGATTTGAGTGCATTCCAAGCATTCCAATCAGCGGATATGACACTCATCTATAACGGAACTCTGGAACTCCCATGGTTAGAGCCATGCCTCTTATGCGGGCAGCAAAACCAATATCAGAACAAGAAAGAAATGTTATTTTTTTGTTCTTCGTGCCGAACATTAAATGCCCTTTCTAAACTATGATTCTTATTTTTATTTTATTTTTTTTTTCTCATATTCATAGAATAAATCTCACAGCTATGTTTTGGTACGGATTGTTTTACAAAACTCGAACTTCTGGAAGCGTACTCATATCACTTGGAAGTATCGCTTACAGTTCCAAGCATAACTTCCACTTGAGTATTACACACAAACACACATATATAGTGAAAGATACGACAACACTTGAGTAACGCTAGGGGCGCCTTGTTGCTTTATCATGGCTATAAATATGTAAACACTCACATCGATTACAGTTGCCAAAGCGCCTATAAACAATAACACAAAAGGAATTTACAGCAACAGCAATAGCAACAACAAGAAGAACTAACACAAAAATAACGATTAACCAAAGTGCCTGATAATATTTTCCAATGTTTTCCAGCGACTAAATAACAAATATATAAAATTAATGTCCATTTCATTTGCTGATAACAACACACACTTAAATTGAGCAATGACTCAAACTTGAAAATATCCCAGCACACAAAAGCAATTCACATATTACTGTGATTCAGCAGCACGTAAACTTCATTGTATATTTTGATTATATTCATATTTATATAGTATTGTAAACTATTTTGCTTATCGAGTAAAACGGATAGAAAAGCGATCGGCAATGCATATTCGCATATCTGCATTGCGGGGCAGTGGAAAAGTAATGTGGGTTCTGGTATGAATTCGAAACTTAAGTTTAGATTACGAATTGAATTCGTAATGCGACCTTTTCGTTGCTGGGCATTTTATATTTTTATTCCTTTATTCGCCATTGGGGTGGACTGGTGTGGCTTTAGGTGTGTGCAGGAGATAGAGATAGAGGGAGCGAGACAGAGAGAGAGAGAGAGAGAGAGAGAGAGAGAGAATGGGAGAGGACGAGAGGCAGAGAGGCAGAGAGAGTGCAAAAGCGAATCGTGCTTATCATTGGAATTAGACATTGAAATGAGTCACCTTAGTTCGTCCCACACGGATAACAAGCTCGCCTTTCACACACACGCACACAAACAGCACAGACGACACTTCAGTGGGGCCAGCTTGAGGGTCGGATTGAAACATGACGCGGCAGCTTAATTCCATGTTACTGGAATGAATCACTCGGCTGAAATGAAAAGTACGAAATTCATTTAAGCTATTTGCATATGAAACATCGGAAAGCACGGCATCAATAAGCGGCAATAACGAAAACAATAACAATAACAGATATCTGAAACAACAGCAGAATGTAAAGCGACTGATGACGACGCAGAGGAGATGAAGTAAAAAAACGCTTGCTGTTTATTTTTTGTACAATGGCAGCTCAAACTAGTTGAACGGTAAACAAAATTATAGGCGATTCCTCAAAAAAAAAAAAAAAAACAAACACATACATATGTATGTGTGTATGTTAATAATTGAGCATATTTAACACACAAACCCATTAAAGCCCCGGCTTATGTTAAACGAGCGAGCGAGTGAGCGAGAAGGCAAACGTTCCCGTTGCCCGACAGTTGAGAAATCAAATGAGAACAGAGCGAGCACCTGTAGCCTCAACAGTCAGAACATCAAGAGCAGCAATAACAACAACAATAGCAAGAATAACAACGCAAGAGCAACGTTGGCGTTAAATTGATGGCAACGTCTTCGTCTTCTCCCCATTGTTGACAGTTACGTTTGAAATGTTAAGAAAAACAGAAGTCGCAGCGGCACAAAATACGCTAAACTTGTTTTCAGACAACGGAAGAAACTGGCTGCAAAAAAAAGAAGACAAGATACATAATGCTACAGTACTGAGCCACAGCATAGAAACGTTCTCTTAATACAATTTAGTGTGTATTGGATTTTTTTTGTATAAAATCACACATATGCTATCAGAATAATATAGCTAAGTCTAAAGCATGATTCGAGTCTTAATTTTATATTTGCATTTACTTTTTAATTAAAATATAATAAGCCTTACATAATTTGTTTTTAAAAGTTCAAATATACATTAATTTGATACTTTTTGTACAAAAAAATCGAGTTTAATTATTGTGTGCACCTACTAAGAAGCGCAACTATTTAAATACCCTCAGTTGTGCACAGTTATTTCAAATAGTCTCACAAACGGTGCTTAGGCAGCTAGAAATGGGGAGCCACTAGCACAAACATGCACACACACACACACACACATGTACATGCATATAGGCATACATATGGATGTGTGCGTTTGCAATACATTCTTATGCATGTGCGCGGCGCTACTTTGAATCTGCAAGTCGTGATCCTCTAATAAGCACAAGATAATTAACATTTAATAAGCTTGCGTCATATTTATTCCAGTTCCCATTCACATGAGAGCTTCTCATTCTACCCATATGCCTTGAGCAGCAGCGCCTGCGCCACTTCCACTAACACTCGCACACTACATGTGCACAAACGAAGAATTCTAGGAAGACTAAAAATAGAGTAATTCATGTTTGCTTTCTGCACAATTTTCACTTTCTAATCCAGCAATGATGAAGATAGATAAAAAAAAAAATGACACTGGCGCCAAAATAACAATTACCAATGACAATAAATTTTTTCTTTTCACACTTTGATTTTGAAGTGTTTTCTTGCTGGTTGCTTCGAATGTGCAGTTGTGTGTTGACTTTAAACTTGGGAAGAGCTTTCAAAATACATACATGCATATATATATATACATATATATATATTTGTATGTGTAGGAAGGTTTGCATGCATTATGTACAAATGTATGCTAAAAATAAAGAAGAAAAATAAGAAACAACAATAAGCAACGGCAATAAGAAAGAGCGCAAAACAAGTCAACGTTTTTGGCATTCTTTTTGTAGTTTTATTTTGTTTTTCGTGAATTTAATTTTTACTTTGCATAATTTATTTCGCTTTTTTTGCGCTTTTAACCGCACACTCTCGTGCGCATACACACACACACTAGCAAACCGAAGCCATTGACATTGAGCTGTCTCTGCTTGCGTCGCTGCCGACGCAGCCGCATTTGGCCGTTGCCATTTTGAATAAGGCAACAACGTCAAGTTTTGTGTTTTTGATCTTTTTTTTTCTGTTTTGCTGATTTATATCGAATTTTAACCGAAAATGTACATGTTGCAAAGTTTGTACAATAAATTGCGGCGCACAGTCGCAGTCGCAGTCGCAGTAAAAGTTGTGTGTGTGTGTGTGTGTTTTTATGGACTTCAAAATGTAACGATCTTCGAATTTCGAACAGCGGAAATTGACAACGTTGCCATATTTCGACTTTTTCGCTGAGAGATTGTCAAGCTTCAAAGCTAGAGATGACAGCAGATTCTAGTGACTTGCAATCGCTATCACTGTCTCACTCTCTCTCTCTCTCTCTCTCCCTCTCACTCTCTCGCTTGCACTGTAAAAGGCATTGCATCCGGCGTTTAACTATCGGCAACAGTTTTATTATTGAGCCGCAGGAAGCCGCCGCAATTCAAAAGCCCCATTTTGGGCCGCACACATTTTCGTAGCCTTTTTCGTTGTCGTCGACAAATCTAGCGAGAACAAATAGATTGTCTAAATGTTTATTTTTACTTTTTTTTATTTTTTCTGCCTTTTTTAATTGCAATTTCGACATCCGTTTGCATTTTGTCTGCTGGCTAAACTATTTCTGGTTAACAGTTTGTAAACAGCAGGTGAATTTTAAGTTTTGTTTTATTGTTTAGGTTTTCGTTCGAATTCGCTTTTCCCTTGGGAATTCGCTGAAAACATATGCTGAAAAACCGTTAACTGTATTTTTAGCTGCAATCTTTTCAATCTTTCAGTTTGGCTCGTTTTGCAAAAAACGCAAAAACAGCTAAGAAATGGCCACAATGGGAATTAACTAACCTTTTGTTTTTACTTTATTTAGTTATTTATTTTGCTTAACGGCAAATGAAAGACTTTCACTGGCTAATCAGAATTTCAGTGAACGTGCGACAAATTACAAAACCGAATTACAACAACAACTTAAAAATGAAAAATGTTGTTTTCTTTTTGTTTTCATTGGATTTGATTTCAATTCAATTATTAGGCAAATTTTTGCGAAAGTAAAATTTGTTGCTTGAATAAGCCTTTTGATCGAAGTGGCAGAAATGTATGCGTATCTCAGACATCTATCAGATATCTGAATTGAGATTCGAATTCGGAATACAAAAGCAGCTGCAGCAGTAAAAGTATCCAAAGCGAGATATGCTCAAAAGAAACGCGGCTTCAAAGCAGAAACCGTTTAAGCCAAACAAAAGACACAACAGCAACTTGCACTACTTCCATTCAAAGTAGCTGCACCTCTCTCTCCCTCGCTCTCTCTCTCTCCCTCTCTCTCTCTCTCTCTCTCCAACTTGATTTCTTGTGATATAACCCTAAATCTATTGCATACTGACTGCATTTTATAGCTTTTTTTTTATTACTTTCAAATACCAATCGAACAAACAGATTTTGATTTTCGAAAATGGATAAATCTTTTGTCTTTTATCCGAAGTGACTTGATTTTAATATACATAAATATATTTTAGTTTATTCCTATTGCTATTCCCATGAATTGGCTGCACTTCTTTCATCACTTCGAAGTCCGAGAATCTGGTATCTTCCACAGTTTTAGTGCTTGTCTTCAAAGAACAATAACAAAGCCAAAAAATGATCTTCAGCCATGTTTAGATAAGGGTTAGCGGCGATAGTAAAAACTGAATTGCATTGGGGCCGAGTCAGAGGGTTGAATCATTGAGCGATTGTAAACATATTTACCACATGGGCGAAAACCATAAAAGGTCTCCGATTCGAACCAATCTTTAACAATTGTTTTTTTTTTTTTGTTTAGCAGTGGGACTTTTTTCATGTTTATTTTTTTTCGCTGTGTTTTCTTTTGGAATTTTCGAGAATCGTTGGAAAACAGAGCGTGACGCATTGCATTTCCATTTCAGGGGCTGAGGCTGGAAAAACGGAAAAGTGCTTTCTGCACGCATCCATTGTGACCGACTAGACAAAATCGGATGCATTATTTATGAGTGGCAAACGGCTAAGCAGCTAAGCAGCTAAACAGTTGCCAAATATTTTGCCAACTAGATAAAAAACAAAAAAAACCAAAAAAACAACAAAAAATCAATGCGCCTTTGATGCGTATGAGTCATGGAAAGGCAAAGCGTCTGGGTTGCAAGATGGTTTTCCCCATTTCCACACCATTGTGAAAGTGGCACGTGCATGATGTCAAAAAAAGAAGATATATATGTATATATATATAATATATACCTATATATATATATATATATATATTTGTATGCCTCTTTCGCTTTTATTTTGATGTACTCTTGTGCCCTGTAAAATGTGTAGCAAGGGGTATATTCAGGCAAAGGGTATGCAGAGAATTGAACTAAGTCGAAATCAGATTGAGGCAAGTGTTAAACACATATTTCGAGACGCACAACAAACGGGACACTAACAGCGCATAGCAATCGATATCTGCAACTTTCTAATCCTTGATTGATGGTTAATATTTTTTGATTGATCAGCTGTTCAGATAAAATCCCGTCCCGTTAGTCACCTCATCGAGCTGCCTCGACTAGCGCCTTCTTACCTCATTGCTGGCTGCTCACTTAACTTGGCATCTTATCTTATTATAAGTTTCTTAACGATTAACTGACAATTGTTTGAATCAAATAATGTTTTAGTACAATTTGCACTAAAATAGATTGTTAATTTCAAACTAAATTATATTTTTTAGAAATGAATATTCTCAAAAATTTGGCAGTAAGTGAAAAAGAAAATAAAAACAAACATGGGATTCCAGGGTATTTGGCTAGTCGGGCATTCCAGATGGTATATACATACATATATATATATGTATATATCTAAGTATTTATTCTTTCTGGTAATTTTTGCCAGTTTTTGGCAAGAATTGTCCGCCTCACCCAGTCGCTGCTGAAATGCTATCCTATAGGGGTGATCGGAACCACCCCCAAGAAAAGAAAGTGGGTACACACAGAGACACACACACACAGAGACACAGAGACACACACGCAGCTACAGAGGGTGGTAGCTGTGGGTGATGGGTACGATTACGGCTGCGATTGCGATTACTACCCAAAACTGAGGGTCGTCTCAATGCGAGGCGCAACCTTGAGCCGCTTTCGGGGCAGGTTGCAAAGGGGGGTGGGGTGTGTGTGTGGCATTTCGAGGGTTGCGTTGGGAATAGAGTGCGTTCGGCGTGCTGTGTGCGTGCAGCGGAAACGGGCCTGGGTTAACAGGGGAACGAGGAAACGAGGAAACGAGGGAACCAGGAAACCAACGAGGGTTTCCTTTTCGTGGGTGTCGCGAACAACCACCACACACAACCAGCACAACCACAATTTGCGAGAGGGTGGCTGCCAGCAGCTAACTGAATCAGCTGTTGTCCGGGCGCACAGCCAAAACCATCAATGAACGATGCAGCCCACATCAGTTTGCCTGTGGTGCAACGACCATATAATAAATGCATATATAACTATATATATATATCCAGATGCAACTCATTCAATCTATGTCTCAATTTACTTGTGTACATATCTAAATATATATTTTATATATTCTAAATATATATTCATTTGTTGTAGTCGTGTCTAAATTCACTAATCAGTTGGTTTTTGTGGTTTTCCGGCTCCGTAAATTCAGAATTTATTATCTACATATATATATATATATATATATATATATATATATCTATTTTTATATTTTTTGTTATTTTTATATGAAAAATATATTTCTTTCCTGCTGTTCTTTGTTCTTTTCGGTTTATACTCTGTACAAATCCATAATTAACTTCGATTTTGGTTGAGATCCTACTACAACAACTAATAAGCAATTAAAAAAACATTTTGTTCAATTAGAGTCCAAACAATCCGCAAGATTTTGATGGAGATCATGTTACAGCAAATAACTTGAAGTAATTGTAATTAATTTATGAACGGGTCTAAGACAAGTTTCACAAACTTGTTTTTAGTTGCTGCAGCTTTTGCCGCTGCAGCTGATAAAGCCACAAGCGTTGCCAGCAGACCTCAGCAAAAAAGGGGAAAAAGAAAGAAGAAACATAAAGAAATGAAGAGAATGCACTCCGAAAGCGACGTTCGGCTGGGCTCGACTCGGCTGGACTCGGCTTGGCTCTCAACAGCGACGCATAAGAACAATCGCAGCTGCTGCTGCTGTTGTTGTTTTTGTTGTTGTTGTTGTAATAGCCTCGCTGCTGTTGCTGTAATGCAGGGCTTTGGCTGCGGGGTGTTAATTTATCGCAGTCCAAAAGGGCGTGGCGCCGCAACACTCAACTGGGCTGTGGCTGTGGGAAACGCTTCCGTCGCTGTCAAAAAAAAAAAATCAAAACATAAAGAGAAAAGAAAAGAAAAGAAAAGAAAAGAAAAGAAAAGGAGTAAATAAAAACAAATACAGAATAAGAAACAAATGCTGCAATATGCGGGTGTGCAATATAAATATATTCTTATGAATATGAATATGTATATGTATGTAAGCATGTATTTATGTATGTTATGTATCTATGTATGTATGTATGTATGTATGCGTATGTACATACTATTTAAAGCATAAAAAATATGAGTCATGAAATATGCAAAAGGTTTTTATTTTGATTTTCTTCGTTGCTTCATTGTAAGCATTATAAGCAAAGGGCTGCGCAGTTGTTTTCTTATCGCACAACAATTTAACTAATTATCGCAGAAACAATAAAAAAATACAAAAAATTACATTATTTGACCAAATAAAGGTGCGCTGTGTTAAAATACCAAATCAGCTGCATAGCCTTCCTTGAAGAGTGAAAAAATATTTTTATTTGCGATCCTTATTCGCAAAACACATTCAACAGCAGCGTAAGACTCGATTAGGAATTCAATTCCAATTCTATACTTTGTTGGCGGGTGGCAGTGAGAAGCATACAAAAATATTTTAATTTTCACTAAAAAAAATATGTTATGTTATGTCTGTTACAACAAGCATAAAGCTGCGCCAGCGCAATAAGTAAAAGGTATAGTAAAACAGATTATAAACCAATACTTATAAACAATATGCAATCAAACATTGACTGACAGCTTTTGTTGCTGAAGCTCTCGAGCTTTGCTTTACTTTTGTGTGCATACAGAATGCATTCGGTAATGAGTAGGGGTCATTCACTAGTTTGCTGCTGGGATGCATAAAATATGCCAAACAGTAAATTGAAGAGAAACGTAAAATGAATTTTGCTTGGGTAGATGGGTAACTCTGGAGTTCTGAGTGGGCTGTCGATTTACGATCTCAGGTAGTTTGTACATAAATAAGTAAGTACATATGAATAATATATATGTACATTCATATATATATTTACATATATATGTGTGTGTGTGTGTTGATCAAAAAAGTCACTTACTGCGGAAGTGGGGGCTCATTGAAAAGCCCAAACACGTTCACAGCAGTCAAGAAGAAGAAGCTGAAATTAAAAAGGGAAAAGCTGCATAAAGTGAAGTTGAAGACCGGCACAAAAATTACATTCACAACGTGAAATTCGTTAATATTCAACTGGCATGGCAAAGCAGACGACACCAGGCTCCAACGCAACAGAATGGCAAACAGACGAAGAGGCGAAGAGGTGGAGAGAAGGAGAGAGAGAAAGAGAGTTTTAGGATGTCGGCAGGTAGACGGCAACGTCCGCTTATAATCGATTTACATACCTATGTGTGTGAGTGTGTGTGCGTGCTTATACAATAATGAACAGCCGAAAATGGACATGACAGGAGACAAAGATTTAGTTGATGATGACGCCTCACTCATGTGCATGATTTAATATACACGAAAGTGTGCACGTACATATATACATACATACAGATGTATATAGATTTATACGCCTTGCATGTACTATGCACATGTTTGTATAAATATATATACATATATGTGTGTGTGTGTATGTGTGCATGTAAATGGGTGTGTATTTTCCGGTATTTTTGGGTGACTTGCGCACACACACCCACGCACAAGCACAAAAAAGAAGAAGAATTAGCAGCAACAGAGCCAGGTAGAGTGAAAGAGAGAGGGAAAGTGAGAGAAAGAGCGAGAGAGAGCAGGGCGAGTTAAGTTCAAGTTCAAATTTATTTGTATTATTTTTTCATGTCTTTTGAGCGTTTTCCGGTCTGGTATCTTGGTGTTTGTGTGCGTCTGTGTGTGTGTATGTTGCGTGCTTGTGGAAGAGTGCCTAACTATGCTAGCCACATGTAAACATATCTATGTACAGTGGGTCTAAAATGCATTTTCACAACTATACTTTCAAAGTGTGTGTGTATTACATGCCTAATGTCTTCTTCTTCTTTTGCTTGAAGTCCAACTAGATGCAGAATTAAACGTTGCAAGAGCACTGCGTAAATGTTGCGAACATAAGCATGCCATAAATTTCGAGTTGATTCAAGATATTAAGTTGAACCAAAAATATGTTGCTCGGGAAAGAGCTCAGTTTCTGAAAAAGTAACACTTTTTAGACTCACTGTTGCTGTTGCTGTAAGCAACTTTTAAGCGCGGCTTATGCACATGCGCCCACTCTCTCTCTCTCTATCTCTTTCTCTCTCGTTCTCTCTGCCTGCTCACAGAGAGCAGCGGAGTGCAGCTCAGCAAATGCAATGCCAAATATGGTTATACTACGTATGCATGAATTGCCCAAAGCGGTCAATAACACACACACACACACACGCAAACACTGTCTCTCTCGTTCTCTATATATATCTCTCTCTCTTGCTCTCGCGTTCTTTAACTCCATGCTATGCTTGGAATCCACTTGGGCATTTGTTGAATGAAAAGTTAATGCTTTTGCTCATGGACAGCTGGAGCTTTTTCAGTTGCTTTCGACTCAGCTTCGAGTTGTGCTTGATTGAGTTATATCAAAAGAGATGAGATCAATTGTTTAACCTTAAATACGACTCTGAAAATGTGGAGCACACATACGGATGAACAAATATACAGATATACATATATATATATGTATATATATATACATATGTGTACAATAAATACATATATTACACACAAGCATAGATCTCACTCGATTCTCCATATGGTCTGCCAAACAACATCAGCTTAATCCATCTCCCTCTCTCCGTCTCTTTCTCTCCCTTTCTCACACACACCCTCATTTCATCTTGCTCACGCCCATTTGCAGTGGATTTTATTTAACATAACATAAAAAAAGTGAAAACCATTTGCGTTGTGTCTAAAAAAGGGCATGCAACATTTTGAACGAGACGCCACCAAAAATTTAATTAATGCAAAAAAAGAAACAACAAATAAACTAAAAGCTACACCAACAAAAAACCCGCTAATTGTAACGGTATTGCAAGCCAGCAATGTGGACATGTGTACAAGCATACATATATACACATGTATCTCTCTATTTACCGTTAAAATCAAATGCAGCTGTCAGTTTTGTGTAAATGCTCTTGCATCCCAGTTATGCGCACGCTCCCTCGCTCTCCACCTCTCTCTACTGCTTGTTTGACCGTAAGCGCGGTTGGGCACAATTCGCCGTAAAATTTTGCCCAAATTGGGGCAGCTTCTGTTCACAGGGGAAATTTACCATTAGGAAAAATAAAAAGGGGAAAAAAGGTTTTTTGAGAAACAACGACGTCTGCGCTCTGCTCGCGTTCTCTCTCTCTCTCTCTCTCTCTCTCTCTTTCTCTCTCCCTCTATGCATTTATTTTCTTGCTTGCTCGTGCAATTTTACACATGTGCATTTACCGGCAAATTACATACTATGTGCATATATATATTTATATATATATATATATATATGTATTTATATATATATAGATACATATGAATTTATGTGCATTTTGAAGGTTATGAAGTAATAAGACAAGCGCATAAGTTGCGTCTTTAATTCTAACGGTTGTCTCTAAGCCATCTTATCCTTATCATTGTAATTGGATTGTGGCTCGGATATTAAGAACTGTTGCCTTAAGCATGCCGAACATCACACACTCTTTCAGATTGGAGTATAGTTGCTTACATCTGAGTTCCGTTATTAATTCAAAACCACTCCATTGTTCCCATAGTCCTTTGATCAGACAATTCTATAACAATCGAAATTGATTGATTTGCTGTAACATAATGTTCTTGTGACGATAACACCAAACTCTCGATATCTTTGATAGCGATAACAGCTTCAGTTATGTTTTTAATTTTTTTCTATCTACAAGTTCATTTGTGTTTGCAAAGATGGAGGGAATCTGGTCGTTCCCTCTCTCTCTCTTTCTCGCTCTCTATTATAGTTCCGTAACGTTGTTCAACACTCATTTATCAATTCTGAGCAGAATTAGTCTAAACTTTGAATTGTACTTCTTCGCTTTTTTTGCATATAGGAAAATAATTTATTTTGTTGTTTCGTTTTTGGTGCCTCGTTTTTTTTGACTGATATGAGCGTAATAAAAAAAATGGAACCACAAAATTGACGCAAGTGTTTTTTTTTTACTATCAAGTCAACGTAATTGCCAGAAAAAAACTCATATCTGGCCATGACCATAATTTGATAAGGGAGAACAGATAAAACGAGCTATGTTATTAAAACACTCACATATCATGTTATTATGCAACAACTCGACACACAAACATATTTTGAATTTGATTTTTGTTTTTTTTTTTTATCTCAGAATTGCCACTGACAATGGACGAGTGCAGATGAAAACGAAAGCGAAAACTATCTGAACTTGTTAGAAAATATGACATCATACGTAATTTGTTACAGACAGGAAAAAAAAAAAACACAATTTGCATATAGCACTCCAATTATATGTAATATATCCTGGCATATTTTTGATCAACTGTAAAGATTGCTTTAGGATCGGATAAGAATAGTTGACTGAGATCAGCAAGCCTGCAACGTATTTAACATCTGCGGATCTTCTGCTCGAGAACATTCTAAATAGTTAAATGTTTGACCATTGAATAGAATAAAATAAATGCAAATATAAAGAAAAATACCCAACTCTCAATATAAGAATGTCACCTACTTTGTTTCTTTATTTTTGTTTTGTGCCAGGTAGTCATCATTATCATTGGGCGCCCAATCATCTAATCGTAACGCTTGCTGCCCCGATTAGATTCAAGGCAATAATGCGCGAAGCAGTGCTGCGGAGGGGGGAATGGGTAATACCAAGCGGTAACTGTTGCCTAATCACACGAGGCTGCTATTAAGTAATGATAAAAATAAATATAATAATACTGACATCGTACGTTTTGCAGTAAATGGTCAAGTGATTGTGGCAAGGTGGTATTGGTTGTTCCTATGGCATAGTTGAGCCCTGAAACTTGACAATCGAAACTTGTGACAGCGATTAGGGGTCCGATCGCTCAAGTTTTATTTTGGGGGGGAATGTCTACGATTATTTTCAAATCATGTGCAATCTGTTCTTACATATCTACAAGGCATCCACTCTATTTCGAGCCACCAGTGTAATGCTGATCGGCAAGAGCTTTACTAGCTAAATTAGGCTTGACTAGGATAAGTTTTACACTAGTGTCCAAATATGTGAAGTATACCAAAATTACAACGGAATGAATCAAATAACTCTAAACTATTTCACTCAATGAAAATTGAAAAACTGGGAAAAATAGAAAATTCCCATGACTCTGTATCGCTTAAAACAATTCGCAGCCGACTCGAATATTTCTGAATAAATTGAAACAGTTTTGGTAACAAATCTGAGGTAAATCAGCAATCGGCCAGACATGTCTGCATATATTTATATGTTCGTCTATCCGTATATACATATGTATATTCATATGCATATATTTATCAACTCATTGCCAATTAGCGAATGTGTTTTTTTTTATTTAATCACCCAATTGACATTATTTCTAATTAATGTCACCCATTTGTATATTTGTATTTGAACATGTACAATTTCAATCCAAGTATTGACACAGCTTTGACTAAGCTGTGGCATTGGAAAACTTGGCATTGGATTCAAGTAGATTGTTTTTAAAGAGCAATCTTTGACAAGTTGTCGCCCTCAATGTTAGTTTGGATACTTTAACTTGTGATATCTTTCAACTTTTGGCTGAAATTTCAATCAATGGTGAAATGCTGCTTAAGAAATTCAAACAATATTTTTAAAGCATACTTTTAGGCTGATGCAATGTGTTATGAGAATTGTTTTCGGTAAAATCATAACTTACACTTGACTATATTCTAGCAGATTTTGTATTCGTTTAAGTTTTATTTCTGTATATAAATATTAAGAAATAAATAAATAAATGCATAAATATAACTCGACTTCTTTTCAGATTGCAAACTTTCTTTTACTTTTTAGAAAACTTTGCTCGAACTCAGCCTTAATCTTAAAGATTTCGAATCTCACAAAATCGTCAGCACCTCCGTCAAGGATTATAGAGCCGTCCACAAATCCAAACACTGAAAAACTTCAATTGGAAGCCAGTCAAAATCGTACGCAATAAAATGTGGTGCTTTTTTTTATATAATATATATAAGTTTTTCTAGGGTTTTATTTCCTTAATAAATGTTTTTTTTTTTTGTTTAGAGAAATTCGAAAATATCATAATTTTGTTTGTTTCTGTTTTGTTTTTTTTTTTGTTTTTTTGTTGTTTTTTTTTTTTTTTGAAAAAATGCACGCAAATGGAAGTTCCGAGTGCTTATAACCAAATTTAATATATGTAATTTTTTGCAATGAAATAATGTATTTTTCACTCACATAATTGTGTATATGCTAAAATAGATGAACTACTGAACGACATTTCAGTCAATGAAGCACAAAAATTTCTATAGTTAAATTAGAATGAATGTAAAGAACATAATATTATTAATTTTTACACATTTCTCGTTTACTTTTTGTTTGCTTGTTTTCTTTCTCTGAATTTGTTTGAAGTTCCTGTCCAGCAGATGTTCAAAGCGAATAAAGAACTAATAATTAAATATATAAATATATATATACATGTATATATATATTTATTTATTTATTTATTGATTGATTGTTGTTGTTTGGTGATTTCTTGATGGAATCACAATGCACAATGAGGTTGAATTGCTTTTGCTTTTGTTGTATTTTTGTATTTTTGTATTTTCGTTTGCGTAATGTTCATATCTAAATATATGTATGTATTTCTTATGTATCTCACATTATTACCAAAAATATTTATGTATATATATACATATATATATATAGATAGATCTTCGTGTTTCGTGTTTGACATATGAATTTCGAATAAATTTTCTCTTCAACTCGTTCGCTTGTATTTTTTAATGGATCCGAATTTAGTACCAATTCTATAAAGTATGTTTTATGCATTTGTATATGGATATGTTTTATTTATTTATTTTATTTTATTTTTATTTTAGTTTTTTTCATGTTTTGTAAATGGTTTGCTTTTGGATTGTGTCGCATTATTTTGGAATGGAATTTAAATATTTTGAACTCAAATAGTTAAGAACTTTTGTTGCTTTTCATTATTTTTTTTGTTGGTAGTATAAAAAAGTTGTGTACAAAAAGTTTGGTTTTCCTCAAGTCTTTCAAAATTCTGGACTGGAAAAAAATACACTAAGAAAAAAATATGAACCAAAATGGTATGTGTTAAAAAAGTGTTAAGGATAGCTCTCAGCATGCCCACGCTTACCCACAAGTTATATAAGTATTTAGTATAAAGTATACATAATATTTATGAATTGTATAATATTATATATTTATAGTTATTAAATGTATGCCTTTCTCATATATGTTTATATATTTGCATATTTAATATTTCTTTTTCATGTTATTTAATTATTTTGCTTATTTCTTTGCTGTCATTGTCTGTGTCTGTTTATTTTTATTTTGTTTATTCTTTTTTTTTTGCATTTCATTTCACTTTATTTTATTTTGTTTTTTATTTATATGTTTTTTTTTCTGTTTAAATTTTATTTTAAATATCACGGCATTCAGCTGAGGTCTGATCTGATTTATGTATTGTTTTATATATGTTTTTTTTTTTGTTTTTGTTTTTTTTTTTGCACATTTCTTTTAGTTTTCACACTCTTTGCTTATTGTATTTTTTATGGCTTTTTGCTATGCGTTTTGTTAACAATTATTCATACGATGATAAAAAAAAAGTAATTGAGAAAAAAAAACAACTAAACGATTCTAATTGAACTAAGTAATGCTTTTGTAAAATGAAATGACAGTGGCTTCATGTGACACTTAAGCTTAAGATTAATCAAACGCCTTCGAGCTCCAAGCATTGTTGATTCAAGTAAGTTTTTTTTTTCGCTTGAGGTGAACATAATTCTTAAACGCTTTCAAGAACTTCAAAAGCTCACACTAAAGCTTTGATGAGCTTTTCAATTTAGGTTATGCGCAGTGTTGTGAAAAACAAGTGAATAAAAGTAAATACAAATGATGCGTGTATAACACACACATCGTTGAATCCACAGCATCAATTTTGAGAAGCTTTTTGCTCAAAGTGACTTAAAAGCTGTAATTTAACAGACGTTGCTAATTTGGGGGGCAGCACAGAAGTCTGCATGCAGCCTTTCATCAAATATAAAAATTGCATGTGTTCGCATCACTGGAAGAGCTTTAAGTTGTTAACTGTTTTGTTGTAAACTGTGTCTTGAATGGTTAGTGTTGCGAAGCAAACAAGTGCACATATATAGCTGCATGCAGTGTTGTAAGTGTCGGCTTTGTGACGTTTTCCAAGTGAGTTGAGCTCTTTGTAGTTAAAGGTGATGGCTCCATAAAATTGTGCATCATAAAAAGTGTTGCTTTTCAAGTCGCTTTTGCGGTATTCAACAATTGGCGACAAATATGAACTATATGCAGAAACTTCAACTCATTTTGAGCTTGTAAAAGTGCCCATTTATGGCATTTACTCTTGTTGCGAGCTTGATGAAGTGTTTTGCTGGGGAAACTAGTCAAACTAGCCTGGATTAATCGCAAGCTTAAGTGTCATTTGGAGCACACGCGTCATTTGTACTTAAAATATATATGTGTATATAGGGAAAATAATGATAAGACAAGCACCTTACTAGTTTTTTTATGGGGGTAGGATTTCAAGTAGGGGCCATGATGGGAATTAAGAAAGCTTCGTTTCAATCTTTTTTTTTGTTGTTTTTTTTTCCTTTTTTTTTTTTTAAGGACATTCGTCACCAGCAATTGTTGTCGCCGTTTTTGGATTGAAAAGCTGCGCGTAAATGCGGCGCAGTTTCAAGAATGGCGTCGCCGGTGGCAACTGGATTAATTCTCACAAGCTTTGCATGCCAGCCGCGGCGGCGGCATCAGGACACTCGGTGATATCGGGTTCGATGTCGGTGCCATCGGTGCTGTCATCGGCATAGCCATCGATTGCAGTGACGGCAGCGCTCTCGCTGAAATGCATTAGATTCGTTTCCATGAGGCCCCCGTTCGTTAAGCTCAGCGGCGGCGACGACTGCGACGGCGGCCCCTCCAAGGAGAGGCGACTGTTTGTGCTGATGCTGCTCAGGCTCAGCTGATCGTCGAAACAATCGATATTCACCACAGTTGCCAGTTCACCGTCAATGCCCACAGCGGCTGTGTTGCTCTGCGGCATCTGTGGCAACACAACGGCTTGTGGATAACAGGATAGTTTTGCTGCTGCTGCTGCTGCTGCTGTTGTTGTTGTTGGTGGCGTGCTGCTCATCGCAACATCCTTGTCTTCCTTCAGTGGATGCTGCCTGGCATTCACAGCATGGGGATTGGGATCGGGATTGCGATTATTGCTGCGATTGTTGTTGGGCTTCATCGGCTTGCTGCTGCTGCCCTTACTGGCCTTGGTGTTGTTGTTAATATTGTTGTTGTTGGGCAGTCCATCCATTTGATCAATCCCAAAGAATTTGCCTGTTGAAAGTGAAACAAATTTCAATTAAAGTCATAATTTATTATTGTGGATTGAGAAATGTTATATATGAAATTAGTTGCATATTTGTGTTTAGATTCAAAAACGTTGATTCTGCTTAATTTTTGTGGGAATGTTTACCCCATGAAAATGTGCAAGGGTTTTTTTTGTTGCATTATTTAACTTAATTTGAATTTGTATAAGCTGTGTTGACCAACCAATTGAAACGAAAACATTGATTGTGTTGTAGTTTTAACTAAAATTGCATTTATTTAATTATACATTTAATATATTAAATTAAATTTGAATTATTTTAATTGTTTTTTGTTTTGGTTTTTCGTCAATATTTTTGCGTTCTCATCAGTTGAAAATGATAAATACTGCAAGTTATATGTACAGAACATTTTATTTGACTTTCTTTTATTTTCATTTTACATTGTATTTCAAAAACTTTGCCAAAGGTTTTAACCATTAAAAATGTAATATTCTAACAATAATAAAAAAAAAAATGTATTTATTTAAACTATTGTAAATCTTTTCGGTTTGAATAAATTAAGACAACAAAAATAAGATGCAGACAATAAAAAATAATGAAAAGCCAAACGGCAAAACTTGTCTAAAGTATTTTTGGGTTGTTTGTTTATTTTTGTTTTTGTTTTTAGAGCGTTTTGGTTTTACGGTTTTGGGTTTGGTGCAGTTATTGTGTTGTGGTCGGGCATTATAAAAAGAAAACTTAACGAAACTTAACGAAAGCAGGTCTTAAGCTCGATGCAGTTGAGCAGACAGCAGCTAGCAGTGAGCAGCTTTTGATCGGTGCTCGTATTGCTCTCATTTGTCCTCAGGCAAGCGCGCTCAATTTACGATCGAATGCGGTAGCAGAGAAGAGAGCGAAGAGAGCTTTTGCTGATGCTGTTACAATTACACTGAGCTTTTACAACGATTGTGGCTTTGGACAGTATTTATTTATTTATTTATTTTTTCCTATTTTGTGTTTATTTTCGTTTTATATATGTATGCAGTACTTTATGGGAAAGATGTTTGTCAGTGTGTGTGTGTGTGAGCAATCAATTGTCATTTGTTTTTTCTTTTTTACAATTTGTATTTCCATGTCAAATATTACTTTTATGTACATATTAAAAATTAGAGATTTTTGCGTTTTTTTTTCTTGTAATTTGTCGCATAATTCTTTTATTTATTTATATTAATTGGTGTTTATATATTTGTTGAGTTTTTACCGCTAATAATATAACTTTTGCACTTAAAAATGGTTAGAGTTATTTATATATAATTTTTTTTTGCATTTTTTTAAGTTAAACCGAATTGCTTTATACGCTTTTTGTTTTTTGTTTTTGTCAGTAATCACATTGTTTTTTTTTTTATATAAACTTGTTTTGTTTTTTTCTTTTATATTTTTTCCATTCTCTTTATTTTTGCACACTATTAGAAATTGGGCTGTGTATTGTTGTAGAGAGATAGACGGCGAGTGAGAGTGAAAGAGAGAGAGAGAGAGAGAGGGTCTTTATAAGCGTGAGCTTTTTGCTGAGAAAGTTGCCGTTATTCTTTCTTTCTTTGTTTTCTGTTACAGTGGTTGCTCGGCAAGGAAACTGCCCGAATTTAGAAATGTTTACCAATTACAATTGTAAAAAGCAAAGCATTCTCAATTTATTTGTTTTTTTTTTTTTTTTGTATGCAAAATACGAATTATAAATGAATAAATGTTTAATATTATTTCTCAACTAATGTATTAGAAACGTCGTTTTCAATGCATTGTGCAAATGCTTACACAAATTCTGGGCAGGAAACCAAAAACAGCAACCAAAATTAACGAATTGAAACTCGCAACCCGAATCGGAAACAATATTCGATTCGATTCGATCCGGTTTTCATTTATATATATTCTGCTTAAAGTTGAAAGTTTTTTTTTTGTGTTTGTTTTTTGTTTCAATTTTGACAAATCCTTTGAAATGGATTCCATACATATATATATATATATATATATATATATATATATATATAAAATGATAGTTAATGCTGCAAGCAACCACCGTAGCATCATTGCTGCTGCTGTTGTTGTTGTTGTTGTGTGTCTGTTGTGTTGAATGCGAATGTTTGTTGCACTATTGGGCGCTTTTGGACAGCAATTGTTGCTCATCCGGTTGTTGTTGTTGTTGCGGCTGCTGCTGCTGCTGCGACGCGGATCTTTCCGGATTGTTGGCTGCCGCCGGACTGGCGTATAAATGCCAGAGCACCACAAGACTGAACACGCACAACAAACATATTGCTAATTCTTATCTCTTGCGACGCTTCGTCTTCTTCTTCGTGCCACTCGGCTGTACCGTAACGCCAACGCCCATGTTCAAGCTCAATGTGGGCGTGGCGAGCGACAAATGTTGCTGCTGCTGTTGCTGCTGCTGCTGTTGTTGTTGTGTGGCAGATGCTGTTGATGTTGCTGCTGTTGTTGCTGCTGCTCCTGCTCCCGCTGCTGCTGCTGCTGCTGCAGACGTTGTTGCTGCTGTTGCAGCGCCCGTTGCCACTGTTGTCATTGCTGTTGTGGTTGTCTCAACGCTGCTGTCCTCGGCAGAGCTGTTGGATGTCGACGATGAGGAGGTGGCTGCCTCAATGGCTGCAATTAAATTGATTTTATGCTCCAACTTTTTCGTCTTAAGTTTCGAGTGAATATTGCTGCTGCTGTTGTTGTTGTTGTTGTTGCTGCTGTTGTTGTTGCTGCTGCTGCTGCTGCCGCCCGGATAATGCATCTTATCGTCTGATGTTGTTGTCGCTGTTGTTGTTGCTGTCGCCGTTGTTGTTGTTGTTGGCACGGCACCTTCGCTGTCTGTGGTTGTGCCACCATTGCTGCTCCTGCCAAAATGCAGCAAATCCTTGGGCAGTGCAGCAGTTCGTGGAACATTCTCCCGATCATCATCATCATCATCATCATCGTCATCGTCGTCATCATCGTCATCATCATCATCATCATCGTCGTCATCATCGTCATCAGCCTGATCCTGGTCGTCGTCGTCGTCATCATCTTCTTCTTCTTCTTCATCATCATCATCATCATCAGCGTCATCGTCATCATTATCAATGTCAATCCTATCTTGGCTTAGAGCTGCATCCTCCTGCTGCTGTGAATCGCACATGCTGATGCTGATCAACGGACGCAGCTCCTCATCATCCTCGACCCGAGCAGCAGCAGCAGCAGCAGCAGCTCCCGATTTCTTAGCCGTTCTTTTGTGCTTTTTGCTTAGCTTTTTGGGCTCATCCTGCATGATCAGCAGCTCCTCGGAACCGGATGAGTTATTTGAGCTGCACAGCGATTTGTGGCGACTATCAACAGTGGCAGCGGCAGCAGCAGCAGCAGCTGCCGATTTTGATGTTGATTTCTCGGCCAGCAGCTGCTGGGCATATTCATGCTCATAGTGCAGGGAGCCGCACAGGGCCAGGATCAGATTCTGTTCGGTGAAGCCGCGCGGCGGCGGCGTTATTTTCCTCGGCATGGCCACATTCTCCTGCACAGGACTCTCGAAATTGATGAGACTACGCTCGCCACTGGAGCTCGCTATTTTATCGGGTGCCGGCAGCGGTTCGAGTGCCGGCAGCGGCGCCAGCGTTTCCAGCGGCTCCAGTGTACCCAGCAGGAAATCCTCAAATGGTGACTCTTTTTTCGCACGCGGATGATGATCCTTGAGCGGCGCTAACGTTAGATCCTTGCGACTTCCCAGACTACCCAGACTGGGAAAATCGATTGTGGTCGCTGTTGCTGCTGTTGTTTTAGTTGTCTGCTGTTTTTCCGGCATTTTCCAGGCGCTGCTGGTTGGTGTTAGATCCAGCACTTTGACCTGGTAGCTGGTTGGGGTCGTTGCTGCTTGGTTGGCGGCTTTGCTCTTGTTTTGATTCAATTTGAGTGGCTTTGACGGCGACAACGGTGACGACGTCTCCTTTTGTGGCTGCTGCTTCTGCTCCTTCTGCAGCTGCTGCTGCTGCTTCTGCTCCTTCTGCAGCTGTTGCTCGTTGGCCTCCACTTGCAGATTGAGTCCTTGCGCACTGGCGCTGCTTATCATCACCGCTGCAATGGCATCCCTTTTAGCCAGCAGCTGATCGGCTGCATCGCGCTCATCTTGCTCCCGTTCCTGCTCCGAGTCGTGATCTTGCTCCCGTGTCCGTTCCCGTTTCCGTTCCCTATTGGCTTCCTCCTCCCCCTCCTCGTCACGTTTGGGTATAGGCTTCAGCTCATGGCCCTTCTTCGGTTTGTGCTCCTGCTGCTCTTGCTTTTGCTCCTGTTCTCGCTTGAGCGTCTGCTCCCTTTTCAGTTCCTCTTCCTTTTCCTTTTCCTGCTTTAGCTGCAGCTCCTTTTTCAGCTTTTGCTCCCGCTCCTGCTCCTGCTCCAGCTCCTTCTTCTCCTTCTCTTTTAGCTCTGCCTGCTCCTGCTTCTGTTCTGCTTTCAACAGCTCCTCCGCTCGCTGCAGCTCTACTTGCTCTCTTTCCTTTTCCTTCTCCTTCTCCCTCTCCATCTCCTGCTGCTTTTTGTCTTTTTTATTAGCCATCTTTAGCATCTGCTGCTGCTGTTGTTGTTGCTGTTGTTGTGCTGCTGCTGCTGCTTTATTTGCCTTGTGCTTGGCCGCTTTGGACTTTTTATTGCTTGTTGTTGTTGCTGTTGTTGTTGTTGCTTTCACCGACAGCGTGGAGCTGATCGATGTCTGCAGCTCATCCTCAAGCAGCGTTTCATCCTCGCTACTGGCAGTTGTTGTTGTTGGTATTTGTGTTTGTGTTGTTGCTGGCTTGGCAGTTGTTGTCATCGTTGCTGTTGTTGTTGGTGTTGCTGCGGCTGCTGCTGCTGCTGTTGCTGTTGCAATTGGTTTATTTAGATGCGAGAGCTGAGCAAAGCGCAATGCTTGCGCCGCATCCTCGGCAGCTGCTTGAGATTTCAATGATTTCTGTCTCTTCTCCTTTTGGGTGATCACCTCATCCACCTCCTTGGCAATAACGGGCACAATCAGCTTATTGACCAGCACCACTGGCGGCTTATTGTGCTCTTCGCGCTGCTTCTGCTGCTGCTGCTGCTGATGATGCTGATGCTCATCGCCGGCAGCATCCTGCTGCTGTTCGCGCTGCAGTTGCAGCTCGTGTTTCCGCTGCTCGGCGAGCTCATCACAAAAGATGGCGACAACCGGACGAAATAGAGCCTCATCGCAGTTCTCATGGATGACACAATCCTCGGCAGCCAGCTGACCGACAACCTCATCCAGCATATCCGTTTGCAGCTCACCACTGATGCCGGCATGCACATCGGTCACCGTCCCCAAAGGATTCACAATCTTCTCAATGCGTGGCGTGGTTGAGCCCGCTGTTGTTGTTGTCGTTGCTGCAGTTGCCGTTTTATTGCTGCTCGTTGTTGCACTCAGCTCATAGCTGCATATGTTGGGCAGAACACTGGCCAAAGCGGCCAAAGCGGCAGCACTGTGCGGATGCTGTTGCTGGTGCTGCTCCTCATCCGCTTCGTGCTCGGCCAGAGCATCATAGTAGCAGGTATTGTCGCCAGCAGCTGCTGCTGCTGCTGCTGTTGTTGATGTTGCTACTGTTGCTACTGTCGCAGTGCAGCTGCTGGCAGCAGCAGCGGTTGCTATCGTTTCGGTAGCAACATCCGCGGTGCGCTGAGCAAAGCAGCCAGCTAGTTGGTTTGGTGGTGGTGGTGGTGGCACAAGAGGAGGGATTGGTGTAGTGGAGGCACATTCGTATTCGTCGCACAGAGAACAGAGAAGAGAAGAGAAAACAAATTTGTATGAGAAAAGCGCATTTGCCAAAGATTTGCATTTTATTTCAACTCATTTCTCCTTTTTTTTTTAATATACATTTTTTTTAACTCTTTAGTAAGCGTAAAAAAAGTAACTGCAACTGTTATATGCATAAGTAGCAAGAACAAAAATTAGGCTTAAATGCAAAACGCAACATAACCAACAATTTCAATTTATTTTATTTATTTATTTATTTTTTTCGTTTAGTGAAAAATGTTTTTGCGACTAAAATATCTTATTTTTTTTTACATTACACAGAAGTGTTTTTTTTTTTTTTTTTTTTGCATTTTGAGTGCGTTTGTTTTTTTGAAAAGGTTAAAAGTAAAAGCATTTTTCGTAAAAATTTAAAAACAAAATGAAACAGCAATAAAATATAAAATTATTAAAAAAAAAATGGAATTCGTATTTAGAACGATTTTTTTTTTTTAATTTTTAATATTTCTTTTCTTTTATTTATTTATTTCAACGAAATTATATGGCTTTGGCTTTTTAGACAAGAATTCATGTATATTTCATGTGCTCTTTCTTCTCAACTGTTCTCTGTCTCTTTCTCTTTCTCTCCCTCTTTTTCTCGCTCTCTGCCTCTCTCGCTCGCTCTCTGTTACTCTCTCACTGTTTCACTCGCACTCGTTGATTGCAATATTTTATAATTTTGCGTTCTTCTTTTATTTTATTTTTTCTTTGACAAAATTTTGTAACTCGACAAAAGCATAAAACAAGGGGGGAAAAGCCCAGTAAAAGTGAAGCGGTAAAGCAGGAGAATTAGTTGAAGCAGAAGCTAAAGAGGAAGAAGACCATGATGATAAAGAAGAAAAAGAATTGGAAGAAGAAGAAGCAGCGGGCATAAAATGAACAAGTTTCACCGTTTAGTTTTGCTAGGATTTGTTAAGGGGCACTTAAGAAATGGGCGTGGTTAATGCGAATGGTTGCTGAAAGAGAAGTCGCCATTATTTTTGTATGTACATTTTTAGAGGTACGCGTCTATATGGGCTGTAAGGGAGTAGTGAAACAGACTTCAAAAAGAAAGATGGGGAGGGGGGGGGGGGGCGTCGTAAGAAGTAGAGTAGAGTAGAGATCAAAAACAAGGTCAAAGGAAATAGTGCAAAGAGAAGCCAATTTATGTGTGTGTGTGTGTGCGTGTATGTGTGTGCGTGTATGTGTGTGTGCGTGTATGTGTGTGCATGTGTGTGTGTCTGCTTCGCTTTTGGTGAAAGAAAGTTGATAAAATTCAAATGTTTATTTTTGGTTTTGCTGTGATATAAAATTGGTTGGTTAGCTTAAATTTAGTACATATTTTAGAATATAGAATAAATTGTGAATATATCGGGCAGATAAGACATATATATATATATATGTATATATAGTATATATGTCAGTTGTCCGATTCTAAGCACAATATATATGTACACCAAAACACCGCAAAGAAGAATAATGAACGGGAAAGAAGAAGAGCAAGAAGAAGTTTTGACCAAAATTGAAGAAGTTGCGCGAAAGAAAGAAGCACAAGCAGCACACACACAATGAGTGAGAAGACTGATGTCGCTGATGACGCTGATGATGATGATGATGACGATAAGGGTGGGTGGGTTGGGGAGGTAATGGATATAAATCACTGCGATTGACGCCCTTTTAAATACATATAAAACTGAATAGAACAACCAATGCCAATTTCGTGGTGTTTTTCAAAAATTTCGATTTCACCAACATTTTCAATTCAATATTTTCCATAAAGCGTTCAAATTACAAAACAATTTGGTTTAATAAAAACAACAACACAAAAAAGAGCATAGCTAATTTTAATAACTGATAACGAATAAGTCGGAAACGAAAACGAATTTCAAACCAAGCGTCAGAAGCAAAAATGCCTTTTAAGAACAGTTAACAAAGTTTTTGAACATTTAATGATTAACAACAATAATTAATATTAATCGGCTAGCAAAATGTTCAAACGTGATTCATATTTGAAATTTGAATATGCAATAAAAATATATATTTTCCATTGAAAATATGCATAACAAAGGATATCAAAGTGAAAATCAGATGAGTCATTCAACTAAGTGGAACGTTAAATATTATATAGAAAAAGTTTGAAACACACACTTTGAATATTATACAAAAAAATATATGTTCAGTTTATAGTTTATAGTTTCGTTTATCTCTCTGAACAGACAGATTTTTGCAATTGAATCACGTCTAAACACAATTTTATATGCGGTATATGAAAAGAGTATTTTCAGTTTGAATCTGTTTGGTCAACTCTTCCAATAGAGACTTACCCGTCTCGCGACGTGCTGCTGCCGTTGATGGCGACTCGCGCATGGCATCGGCCAGATCCTCCTTGAGACGCATATCGCCGTGTCCATAATCCGAGTCCAAATGCCCATGACGAAAGCGATCCATCAACTTGGGGCTCTGCTCAATGCTGCCTGCGCCACCAGCAAATAAATTGAAATGATATAACAAGTTAGTCAATATTATACAAAATCGATGCCCAATAATTGTGACTCACTGTAGGAACCGGATTCGATGAGCACGGGAACGCCGGCACGATGTCCGCCAGTTGACACCGTCGATCCACCCGCAACGGCAACGGCGACTCCACTCAGCGGCATATTCAATGGACTCGAACGATCGACAGCGGTTGAAATGATGCTCGGCTGGACAGAGGAGCCAGCAGCGGCTGCTGTCGACGGCAGCGCTGTGGTTGTCGTCTTCGTTACCCCTATTTCCACAGCCTCCGTGTCCACATGATTCAAATTCGATCTAAGTGGAACATGGACATTATATTTGTTTTTCGTATATTTCATTTGGAAAATCCTCCACTTAAGCAATTTAGACTGCTCGAGTCGCGAGCGCTCGACTACCACTTAACGGTTAAATTTATTTAAAACCGATTCTAGTTTATTGCCAAACCTACACTGAAATCACCGTTTTGCCGATGGCAGCTTGTTTAATATGAAAAGGTGTTTTGGTTTTTAAACAAGATTTGTGTTTCTTACCCGAAAAAATATGCCTTTTATTTCTATCGGAAATCGAGACGGGACTGTTATCGATAAATGAATTAAATAAACTTGATCTCGGACACCAAATCAGAGATCAGCGGAATTATCTCCAATATCTAAAGTCTCCAGCGCTTAACAAAATCGGTGTTTCATAGGCGAACAAATTGTGCCTTTTATTTCTATCGGACATCGATTTACATCAATATTCGCGAATCGGGCCAGTTATCGATAAATGAATTTTATCAACTTGATCTCAGAATCTAAAGTTGAAGTCTCTCGACCCGGCTTCCGATGCTGAATCGGGAATATATATATAAATACAATGTAAAAGTACCTTTAAACTATTTTCTATTGGATTTCATATTCAAAGACTAGATTCGAATGGGGGATATGCAATCAAAAGATATTTAATAATATTTACCCGCTGGGCGTATTGTAGTTCTTGAAAACGAACTGAGGCCCCATCCAAAGCCGGCGATGTGGCCCGGCATGGGTGATAATCTCGACCTGGGCCAACCAGCTCTCGGCCCGCTCGTCGGCCTCATCGAACTGATGGCCACTGTCCATTAGGAGGCTGGCATGGCGATCCTTGATCAGCCAATTGTCCAGCGCCAGCGGTGGTATGATTTCTTGAGATCTATCCTTGCGTCGCCCCAGATTCCACTGGGCCTTCGCCTCCACCTCCAACTCGATGGGCGTATCATCACAAATCTTCTCTTTGGCAACATCTGCACCACAAAAATTCCCAATCCAAGTCAATTAGCATTCCCCCGAATCAATTATATATCGCACAAATATTGAACTCACTTGCGGCTAACTTTGTGTCCAGATCGTACTGGATGAGAGCACCGTGTCCGGCCATCACGAACAGCGAATCGACCGCCTTGCGCTGGACGCGATGCGGTGCCTCACGTGTCGCCGTTGGCGGCTCCAGCAGCCACGAGCGCGACTTGGCGAATGTGGCACAAACGCTCAACGGTTTGCCACTGTCATCCGATAGGGAGGACAAACGTTGACGCTGATGCGAACCGATGCCATGATGGCCGCCGCCGCCGCTCGAATGATGGCCAATACCGCCACCACTGCCGACGCCGCCAACGCCACCGCCGCCGCTGCCGACGCCACCACCAACGCCACCCAGCGCGGCGCTGCCAGGCGGCGAGCCGAGGGCAAAAGGTTGACGCAGTTGCGCCAACGGCTGAACAACAGCTGGTCGTGGAAATGGGGGCAGAGTGGGATTATGATACGGCTGCAACGATTGCACAAACGTTGTGCTCTCCGAATGCGATATCGGCGAACTGGAGCGTCCGTCGGCGCCGAGGCCGGCGCTGCGATGGAAACGCGACAGCTTATTGACCACATGCAGGGAGGTGTGCGTTCGTACGCCCATCGCACCGCCGTACGGTGTTATGGGGAAGACGTGGGTGGTGCCGCGCAACGTGGAAACGGCCGCCCAGCGTGAGTCCAGCGAGAAGGCAATATGCTGCACTTTGGCGCTCGTATCGCCCCGATGCAGCACATACAGATGGTGCACTGCCGCCAAACTGGATCCCACCGGATGCGGTTGGATGCGAAACACATGAAAATCATGTCCACGACGATCTGCCGTCAACAGCAGCATGCCTGAGCTATCGAATTCCATGGCGACCAGTGCCTCACTATGTGCCACAAAGTGGGCAACAATCGGATCGACAATGGAGCCAATTGGTGTGCCCGTCGTCGGGCTGTAATCCTTGACGGTGTGCTATGCAATAGAATGATAGATATATATATATATATATATATATATATGTATATACACATTAAGTTGGTGACCTACCTTGATATCGATGATGGTCACCACGCCCGATTGTTTGGCATCGGCGCCGCCCGTTGCGGAATCGAAACTGCCACTTTTGGAGCTATTGCCACTGCCGGTGCCGGTTAAACCGGCTGCGACCTGTTCACCCAACTCGCGAAGACCCTTGCCAAAGGATTTGGCTGCGTTTAGCACCGTTGCCGTATAGCTGGGCACACCCTCGCCGTCGCAACCGCCACCGCTGCGCTTCGATGGGAGCAACTTGTGCTCCGCATATGCCAGCCAGCGTGGTCCAAGTGCAATCGGATTCGGATTGATGCTGGTCATTAGATGGGCGATTGAGATCAAGGATTAGACTAAGCCAAAACTGTATTTTTTTGCATTCCTTTGTAACATTAAAAAAACATCAAATTCTATACAATTCAGTTGAAATATGATATATTTTGGTAGATATATATTTACACACCTGGCGAGTAAAATAGGTGTGAAGACAATTACCACATTTTTTTTGGAAATTCTTTACATTTTGGTGACTAACGTTTCTTTTTAGCAACGTTACTAAACAAATTGATCGTATTTTCATCGTTCACTGACTTGAGATCATTTACAAGGAAGTTCTAAGACCGTCCAATTGTTAATTTTATTCTTGATTGCACGCTTTCTACTTTGCTCAGCCCAGACTCTGTAGTGACGTCCATGGACCATTTAATATTATTGGATAGATCAGTGACATCCCTGTCATAATGAGTTTATTCAAATCTTACATCTTGCAAGCAAAAGCATTGCAGAAATTAACGTTTCTTAAATCAGAGAGTTCTGAAGCAATTGGAACATGATGTTTACCCATCATTTTTTAAAATAATTACTACGATTACTACAACCAATTAGACTAATTTTAACGATTATATTTATGGTTCATTGTGTGTTCTTACTCAACTCGAAATTGTTTGAGTTGGCGTATAAATAATTTTACTAGTTGTCTCCAATTTATTATAACTATTTACTGTTCGATCTATTGTGCCCCCTTTTAACCTGGAGCTCATCCATCAGTCCGAGCTCCCGCACAAATCTTTGACAATCTTTGTTGGATTGAAGTCTTTTTTGTCTCTAGAATGCTGCATCTTCTCCTAGTCTAGGCGACACATTCTGCTGGGATGTGCATCGAGCATTCCTCCTCTCTTTCACAAACCCTGCACAGTTTGGTTAGATGTCTCTCATTTCAAATAAAGTGTATAAATCGATTCATCAACTTAAAGAACAATCTTTCTTTCTTTATCTTTCCGCATTCAATAAGAGTCCAGATGCGAGTTAATTCAATCGATAAATCAAATGTATTTGGATGCACTTACCCGGGACTGGGAAAGCAGGTGGTAATTGTTAGTCGATCCTCGAGGGTGCGTGCATCGAAGACGGCGAGACGCTCATGGAAACTGATGACGACCGCCGATCGATTGGCTTGGATGTCCAGCACGGCATTCTTGAATTTGATCGTCTTCACCTGGGCGCCCGTCTTTAGTGACATAAAATTGACGGCACTAAAATGCGCCGACGACGCAGTCGATGAATGACCAAATCCGCCACCGCCGACGCCACCACCCGCCGAACCGGAGCCCGAACCGCCAGAGATGTGATGATGACCACCGCCGGATATAAGGCCACTGACCGCAGCACTGCCGCCATCGACAAGGGCAACTAGCGGACGTTTCTCGGCGAAGGCATCGACCGGCTCATCGGCCCGTCCATTGTCATCCAAGGCACTGGCCGCCGTCGCCGGTGTGGGGAGGACACGGAGGGCGGTAACGACACCGTGACGCCACGATAGAACCTCAACAGCCTCACCATTGGCCGGAATGGCCCACACCTGAACACCGAGGCCATAGCCAAGGATCAAAAGGAGCGGCGGTGCAGCGTTCCCCTCCAGTTCCCAATCATCGCCGAAACGTGGATCGCTGACATCGGCACTCGTCTCGAATCGTGCCCATGTTATGGTATCCTTGGGATCCTGCACCGGCTGATGCACCAGCGTCACATCATTGATGAATCCAATTGCCGAATCCAAGATCGAGCGATCGCTGACTGCTTGAGGCGGCACAATTGCCGGCATGCCACCGCTACCGCTAACACCTCCTCCACCACCACTACCAGCAGCACCACTGCTACCTCCGCTGCCGCCAGACGACGATTGATGATGATGATGTTGATGCTGATTTTGATGATGGCTATGTTGGTGGCGGCGTGGCGAATCTGCGGACATTATGTGATCCTTCTGCCCTGCTTTGGAGCCGACGACGACGACGACGTCTCAGCTGCTCCGTTCACGTTAAGGCAAAGAGAGCTGGAGTGAGCGATGCGCTCTCTCGCTCGCACAGCTGCTGCAGACGACGGAGACAGGCTGTCTGTCTGTGTGGCAACGCTGCGCTGCCTCAAATTATGTCTTTGCGAATGTGTGTATGTTTATGTGGATGTGTGTCAGCCAGCTGTCGTCAACTGCAAAATAGAAAGCAGAAAAATAAATAAACAAACTGCAAGCTCTCTCTCTCTCTCTCTCTCGCACTCTCTTTGTATATCAGCACAATCAGTGTTGCCGATTGTGCTTTAAGTTTGTGGAGTTAGCTTCATTTTTTGTCTTTTGTTTAAATCAAGTTATATGATTATTTGATACATTATTTATAGGTATATTAATAACCAGTTTAATTTTGAATTTTAAGCATAACAAAAAATTAGAAATAGAGTGGTTAAAATTATATTTAACAAACACTAAGAATTCCGATAGAAATAGTAGTAGTGTAAATAGCAATGATAGTCAAAAGGCATATTTTAAACACACAACTTATATCTTATACATATTTCCTATCTTTCGATTTAAATTTGATTTGATTTTATTGACGTTAAATAAATGAATAAATATGAAAAGACTTAAATCTCACTCAAAAATAAGATTTAGCTCTTTTTTAACTTTATTTTGCCGTCAGCTTTTTGTGCTGCAGTTAAATCTCAGTTGACATACTTTCGAAAATAAAATGTAGCTAATTTTTTGTTTACTTTATTTGGCTGCTAGCTAAGATTAGCTTTTTATGCTTCTCAACATATAGTTGGCAGCACTGACTGTGCTCTCTCTCTCTCTCTCTTTCGCTCTCTTGCTTTCTCGGGCTCTGGCATTTGCAATTCCATTCGTTTGTGCTTTGTCTCAATCAAATGCTTTTAATCTTTGCACACTCGTGCCAAACCCGCCCCCTTCTCCACACCACGCCTCCACACAGTCCGCTCACCCCTTTTAAGTTTTATTAGCACATTACGTGTTTTATTTATTCTGCTTCACTCTTTGCACACACACACACACACGCACAAACATTAGCAAAAGGGGCGACAGCGATTCCATGGGGCGTAAATTAAGTGCAATAAAACAATATGTACAAACGCACACACATACATACACACACGCACACACAAACTTATAGTGTGCGCCACGCAATTGAACACCGAAATATATTTATATTAATAAACAACGTAAATAGCTGCAGGAGGCTTAGGTAAACAGTAAACTAGCTAAGCTCATTTGGTAAACAAAGTTTTGTAACGTGTTTTTTGCTTTTGCTATTACTGTAAATATAAAACAACAACAATAGTTATCGTCATCAGACCATCAACAGAAGTTGAAGCATCAACAGCAAACGAAACAAACAAGCACAAAGCACAAAAGCAAAAGCAACGGCAACAAAAACTCAAAGCCAAGCTTTCAACCCAGAGCGAAGAAGTGACAGAGCGGGAGAGAGAGAGACCAACAGCTGTGCGCAACGAATGCAAAGTAGCAAAGAGTAACATTAACCCATGCGCGGTCCTCTCGTTTTTTTTTTTTTAGCCTCACTGGCGAACTTCTAAAACAAAGGTTAAATATGATATGATAAAATGTATTATTTGCGCTATAAATTTGGTTTTAGCATGATTGGTTGCAAAAGTAAAAGACAAACTCGTTTGTCGATTGACATGACGTGTATACATACATAAGTAAATGGGCAACAATGAAATACATACATATATGAGATAATCGCGCTGTTAAATAATACATATATATTTATATATGCGCATAACTAACAATATGTCTAAGCGATAAGTACAACTGTACATATGTATGATGTATGTAATTGTAACGTAATTGAAGGGGATTGCAAATTGTGCACAACAATGGGGGTTAAGGTTAAGTAAAAAAAAAAAAAAACAACTGTTTCACAAAGCGCATGACGCATTGCTAAAGTTGATTTCTATTTGTGGCTCTTTGTTTTGAAGCAACGGTTAAGCGATGAGGACAGAAAAAGGGAGAGAGATGAGAGACGAGAAGCGGCGTTGCATTCCGTAATTGACTTGCGCACACGCGCAACGGCGACTACAGCGACAATAGCAACAGTTACTAAAAGTAATGTCACAACCATATACACACACACATACATATACACATAGATACACGTTCCCTCCACCCACCGAGAAACGCATTTTGTCTTTGTTTTGCAATTGGCAACAAAGCAAAACAAAAAAACAGCAGAAGCAATCGCTGAACGTTTTGTGCGAGAGAGTAACAGACGTGTTTATATGTGTGTATGTGTAAATTGGTGTGTCAATGTTAATAAGCCAGATAGCTAGTCAGCATGTTAAGCCAATGGTTCCATTCCGTACGTTCGTTCGATTTCTTTGTCCACACGCAAAAAAAAAAAAACAAAAACAACTCATGTGTGTGTGAGTGTTAGTATTTTATTGTTTATGCTGTTCATTGCCAAAGCCACTTGACAAAAATCGACGCCAAGCGCTTTTTGTGGACAAAGAAAATCACAACAAAACGCAAAGCAGACACACACACACATACACGCAATATGTTGTGAACAGGTGTTACTGAAAATACTCACACACACACACACTATAATTTCAAAATCGCACGCAATTTAATGCAAGAGACATAGTGCGAAAGAAAGAGAGAGAGAGAGGGAGAGAGTGTGAGTCGCAATAATCAAGCACCGCATGCAATTTGAAGCCAATCAAATGCACACTTTTGTCCCACTGTGTGGTGCTCAGCATGGGCGAGGGAACGAGAGGGTGGTGATGGTTTGATTAAATATCAATGCGTCATAGGAGAAATATGCCATAACTGAATTGCTAATCAAACGTTGAAGGTCCTTTGGCGAATTAAATTTAATTCAATCGAATAATCAATATGTGCGTTGCGAAATTGAGAAATTGCCACAGCCTTTGAAATAATTTCTAAATCGTCACGTGTCCTTGCAAAGAATCGATAACAAATTAGTTCTCGATATGTTGGAATTGTTTAGTAAGGCAATTAATTCAAAAAAATTAATTTCTTTTGATTTGTAATGCACATTAATCAGATCAAAATGATAATGCTGAAAGCTACACATTAGTAAACTAAAATAATACTATAACTAAACAAACTACATTTTTGATGACTACTGTTTCTAACGATATGCTTAATTCCAAATTCATAGCTTGCTCGGTTGGTAAGAACAGATAATCAAGTGGTTTCGCTAGGTTTTCAGAACACGTACACCTCTCACAAATGCCAAGAATGCAAAAATACTCGTTTTTTTTTTTTAGGGACGTGCACAAATACAGCTGCAGCAGGTGTGCGCATACGTATGCACATGAGTGTAGCAGGACTGTAAGAAATTGGCAACGGGATGGTTTATGTTTATTCTATTTATTTATTTTTTTTCTTTCTTGCCCATTCTGCTACACAGAAGAATATTTGGCAAACCTATTTACAGTCAATTTCAACATTTTTTCAGGCGGAGATGTGGAGGGAGATCGGTTTTGGGATTAAGGGAGGAGTAGGCAGAGAGATCTTTACGCTGTGCACTTTTCAATATCAAACAAAAATAAAGGATGAATCTCTTGTCAAAAAGTGTGTCAATGCATTTTGGTGTCTATATTCGTTAAGTTGCTGCATCTACTAATGCAATTGCTTTATTTTTAGTTGATGCTGCTAATATATATATATATATATATATATATATATATATATATATTTTTTTTTTGGAAACAAAGACCCCCACAGCCCAAAAGCAATTATCAAAATAAGTAAAACAAGAAAACAAAAAACACACACACACACACTCACATACACATACAGCAATAATAACAAATAACAACGGTCAGCTGCAACGAAAATGTTGTTTTCTGCTCTTCACTTTTGTCTTCTATTGCGCTCTATTTCTCGCTCTCTCTCTGTTAAGCTATAAGAGCGTTGGGCACAGTGGTAAAAAAACTGCCAAGAAAGTGAACATTATGATCATATGTAGCTTCAGAAACATTGGAGAGTAGTGAAGTGATTATTATTTTATGAATTTTTTGATTTTTATTATGATAATAAATGTAATGCATTTCATGTGGTTTTGCATATTTGATTTTGATTTCTAGACTTTTCACACTAATGTGAAACCACTTTAAACCACGGTTCCAAAATGTTTCACTATCAGTACGTTTCACTTAGTCGCTGTTGTTGTTGTTGGTGCTGTTGCTGTCGTTCGTCCATCTAACGCGCAGTGTTTCACTGCTTCTCTTCTGTGTTTTTGTGGACGTGTGTGTGTGCGTATATGCGTTGTATTTGTGTGCACACTGATGTCGTCTGTGTATTTTTATAAGCAAAGCAAATTGCGAGAAAAACAAAATATTCACTGCTTTTACAAAATGTAAAAATTTTACAAAATTACTTAAATGAACAATATATACAAATGTATATGTATATGTATATATATATATATATATATATATATGTATAAATTATGAAATCTTGTTATATATATATTTATATATATATATTTATATGTATAGGTGTATTTTTTTAATTTGTGTATTTTTCTTTTGTGTACTTGAAATAGTTTTGAAATTACTAAACAAAAAAATTGCATAAAATTCACATTTGTTTTTAAAAATGAATGGATTTTATTATTGTTGCGATCAAAAAAAAAACAGGGTTAAAAAAAGAAATGGAGACAACAACAAACTTACCACTTGACGCTGCTGCGTTGTTGTTACGACGTCAAGAAACAGTTGAGAATTGGTAGGCGACGACGACAGCAGCAGCAGCAGCAACACACACACACGCCCGATACTCGTTTCACTCGTGCCAGTTCCGTTCCGTTTCACTCTGCTCAGTTGCTAGTTGCGAGTTATTGCTGATGATGATGAGGACACAGCGGAAAGAAGAAGCGGAGCACAAACAACAACACAAACAAAAATCATATGTTTTCAGTTATTGGCGTATTCTTCTTGTTGTCTTCCTCTTCTTCTTTTGCTTGTTGTCTTATTGCTTTTTATTGTTGTTCTCGTTGCAGTCGGCAGCAGCAGCAACAGTAAATTTGTTTGAATTTCTCTTTTTGGCTGGCAGCAACAAACAAACTGCGTCTCGAGTTCTTTTTTATCTGCACCAACCAATACAGAGACACGCCCACACACAAACACACACACACAAGCACAATCACTTGAGAGGGCAAACACAAACTCGAGCTTAGAAACAAACTTTCAAGTGCAAAGCTCCCGCTTCAGTTTTGTTTGAATTGTGTCAAAAACACAAAAAAAAAAACAACAAGAAATGTTGCTGTTCTCCTTCGTTGATGTTGCTATTGCTGCTGCTGCCTCGCTCGCTCCCACGCACACACGAGCAAACGAACAGAGAAAGAGGGAGAGAGAAACAGAGAGGCGGGCTGCGACGGCTGCGTCGTAAGTTCTTTTCTTTTTTCTTCGCTCTCCGTTTTCGTTTTTTGTTTTGCGTTCAGTTTCTGCCTCAGCTGCTGCGAATGGTGCTTTTGTTGTTGTCGTTTTTGCTGTTGCTGCTGCTTCTTGCTAGCACTCAAATTAACTGCGACATTAAAATTAAATCTCTGCGTTTCGTTTTTTTTGCGCTCTTATTAATTATTTTCAACTCTGCTCCACTCTTGTAATATTTTGTTTTTCTTTTTTCACAGTCTTGTTGTTGTTGCTGCTGCTGCTGCTGCCTATTGCGCCTATTAATCGATTTCACTTTTCTTCTGCGTTTCTACTGCTGCAGCACAAACTGCAACACAAAAAAAAAACAACGAACAAACAAAAAAATGTTTACTCTCGAACAATATACAAGAAATGTGAATTTTTGATTTTTGTAGTGTTGTGTTACGATTACGATTGCGCTTGCAACTTGTCTTCTTGTATTTGGCTATTTTGTAATATATTTTTGCACACTCTTTACACAAAATTGATTGTGTGTTGTTGTGGCGCTGTCGTCGTTGCTGTTGCTATTGCTCAAAGCGCGTCCGCACCGTTGAGCTGCGAACTATTTTCGAATTTATCGATAGCTGCTGCGACTGGAATTGTTTTCCACTTGTTATCGATAGGGCCAACGATATATCGTAAAATTTAAAGTCTAATTTTTTCGTTTCGCTATCTGTCAGTTTTAATATGCACTTATTAAATAAATAATTTGTATTATTTTTTAATTCAATTCCTAAGCTCGAATGAAAGGAGAAGAAGAATGGGAGGGAATACAAAATGAAGGAAAGTGCGAATATTATGCATATGCTGATTAAGATTATGCAATTTGTTCATATTCAAAATCGATTGTCATTATCGATAACATGAAAACCCAAACAATTCCATTTTAGAATTTCAATTGTTTGTGCTAATTATATTTTTTTATATTACATTATAATTTGTATAATTTGCCAAAATAATATATAACAATTACAAATAAACTTGAATATTTTCTTTTAGCTGATATCGTTTCATTCTATCAGTGTTTTGAAATTGCCTATATTTAGCGGGACACTTTTCAGTGTTGAGAATAACATTGAATTGACAGTGCTGGAAAATACAAGAGTTATTTGCATTTTGAACTTCGCGCCAAGCAAGCAAGCCAAAAAATTAAAAATTAATAATGTACAAATTAAAAAGAAAGAGTAACAACTTGTAGATGTTGCAATCGCAACATTAATGTTTATAATTTGTATAACGGTGTTTTAAGAAAATATTCGATGCGCTTAAGCTAAAATATTCAGCTCACGGGCTTAACTTGGGCTTAAGGTTCCCTTACTTGTATCTGGATAATTTCGATATTTGTGAAGTTGTATTCATTTTGCTATTATTGTTTTTATTAAAAAACTCTAAAGGTGTTGATGGAGTGATTTGAAAAGTGTTATACTGGCGCCAGGAATGGGTCACACTGTGCAAGGACCGTCAATGTTAATAACAGGGAGCGTCTCTCAGCTGCGAGAGTTCCGGGATGTTGGCTAACATTAACAGTGCTATTTAAATGCCAAACATATGTTATTATCCTCTAACAGCTGTAATTGGCAATGTTCTCAATTCCAATTGCGTCCTTAAAGCGTTTCAGTTAATTTAAGCCACTAAATAAAGCGAAAAGTGACCGAAATTTGCTGTAATCGCAACATTAATGTAATTGCTAAAGCGAACTAAACGATTAATTAAGCTCACTGCAGTTAAATTGAGTTAATGCAATGCAGACCACTGTGCAACGCTGTAAACGGGAACATGGCCGATAAACAAGCATTCTGATTGGATTTGTTGTCCATGCGTTCTCATTGCCAGTTGGACGGCGTAAGAGTTAACGTCAGTAGGCAGCAAGACGTAGACGACAATGGTTGTGTTTTTTTGTTGTTACGTGAACGTTGACTTTATTTATGCATAATAATATTATTAATAATAATAATCACTTTTTTTTTGCGTTTTTTTTTTGTGTGCGTGTGCGACAAACAACAATCGGAACAACAATTATGCAAATCACAAATATAAAAAAATTATAAAATGTTAGTGCAAAGTGTACAGTAAATTTATTTATCGAAAATTACAAAAGATAATTAAAATAATTACGACGAAAACAACAACAACAGCAAGCAACAACAACAACAGTACAACGTAAATATAATAAATATTATTTCATGCGGCATTTTTGTTGTAGCTTAACGTTTCCCATGCTCGTTTCTTGTTATGGTTTTTAGTTTGCGTTAACGTTTACGTTTACGTTGTTGTACACAATAACGTTATGTTGCCTTCACTTGCATTTGTGTAGTTTTTGGGCAATTCCAATTAGTATTTTACCAGCAGTGCTCCGAACGGAAAAATGAAGAAATTTAACAAAGCGGTGCAAAATACAACAATATAAAAAAATTGTACATGACAGCAAGAAGCAGAAAAAGCCGCAACGCTGACGTTGACATCCACACACACACACACGCACACACACACACACAAGCACTGCGCTCATCTCACTTGTTCTCACAAAACAAACACGCTCTCTCCGCGCGTGTGTGTGTGTGTGTGTGTGTGTGTGTGTGTGTGTGTGGTAGAACGTGGTAGCTGGCAAGCAACCTAATAAGAATAAGTTAACAAACTGACGACGTGTGTTTCAGGTTCGTGTTGTGCATGTGAGAGCGGGTGGTGGGGCCAAGGGAAGCAGGACGCGAACGCTCTCTTTGCGCGCGCTCTATCTCTCTTTGCTCTCTCGCTCTGTTACGCGCTGACATTCATTGATTTTTCTGCTTTGTCATAGTGGAAGGAAGAATGTGTGTATTGTAGGGGGGGCGTGGGGGAGGAACGAAGGCAAAGAAGGCGAATGGGCAACCAAGGTGAACTCCGCAAGAGCCTGATGCCAGAACGAGAGAGAACGAGCTGGAGAGATAGAGAGAGAGGGAGAGAGAGTGAGCCTGCAACGAAAAGGAAAACAAAGGGAACAAAATGACAATTCACAGTTAGCCACAATTGGAGGTTATGTTACGCTAAAGTCGAAATAAAATCGTTCATCATTTGTTGTTGTTGACACGGCTTGCGTAATTTGTTAAATGAACTCATATATCTATTTTTTTAGTTTACATTTTTATTGTGTTGTTATGCGAGCAGCAAGCAAACCAGCGAAACAGAACGAGGCGAAAAAGCGCCGCTTTTGGCCATCATTAACAGCAACAACAGCAACAGCAGCAACAATATTAACAGCAACAAAGCCTTACAGCAAACACTACCAGTTACTACAATAACAGCGCCAAAGAGCGCAAACAACAGCAACAGAGAGAGAAAGAGATTGAGAGAGGGAGAGAGAGAGGGAGCGAGAACAAATAGTAGAAATATAAAAAAACTCTCTGCTTCGTATAAATGTTGGTTAAAGCACAGACTCTAATTGTTAAAGCGATAGCATTTTGTTTATCACATTTGTGATTAACACTTAGATAACATAATTGAAAGCAGCTGCTCTGCTCTACTGCTCACTTTCAAGTTCAACTTGCCGCCTCCGACTGCTGATCGTCTCTCTCCCTCTCGCTCGCTGTGCAAAGAAAAAAAAATCAACCAAAATACGTAATGCAATGCAATAACAGTTGTCCAATTGGGAAAACTTGCATGTTTGTCCAATTGGGCACACATCAC
>JAWNMR010000492.1:4287500-4357500 GCA_035043845.1 Drosophila picticornis
TATATAATATATATATATAAAAATATGTTTAACTCGATCTAAATGACAACAACAACAACAACAACAACAACAACTAATAACTAAATATTGTATATGGCGCACATGCAAATCTGATAACAACACTATAAAATAAATTCATAAATAAATAACAATCATCATCAATCAATCAATCGTCATAATCAAACCAATCAACTCACAACAACAATAATCGACTCCAAAAATACAAAATGGCGGACATCATGCGTCCGCCGTACAGCGATATAAAGCGGCCCGACGAAATTGTCAGAATGACAACCGCCGATAATTTGAAATTCGCCGTACTCATCGGCCTCATCGAGGTTGGCCAGGTGACCAATCGGGAGGTGGTCAACACCGTGTTACATTTGGTAAGTGTCTGCATCATATTCAAAATCTTTCTAATCGATTATCGATTGCATTCAGTTATCGATAACAATCATTCTAAGCTTAAAGCAGCTTGTCTCAAACTGTTTCGATTTTAGCTAATCTTTTTTATTATAACCCCTTAATTAATACTACCCAAAGTAGAACGCAAGGACAAATTAGAATATTTTAAATTGAGTGCCAAGAAAAATAACAGTTTTTTTGGTTACTTTTTTTTGTTTTTTTTTTTTTCAATAAAAATGGTTGCTGGTTCTTTAAAAAGTATTGATTGATGCTAACAAAATTGCGTTTCAAATAGTTTGCTTTCGACTTCAACGCTCAGACTCGTGTTGTTATCATAATGAAATATATATTCCAATTACACAGGTATATACATATTTATGCATATTTTCGCCTAATTATTTCCATTTATCTTCAGCGAGCTATTTTTTTCAATTCCAAATCATTGTCAGTTCCGGCAAAGATTACGTATTGATTTGTGTAGTTTTTTTTTGTGTTTTTATGCTAATCGAATTAATAAAATCGATTAACAATACATTTTCCGCTGTGATAATATATATGGTACTATATATATAAAGATATATATATGATATTATATATGCTTTCCCTTAAATATATCCATTTATAATAAACCTTTGGGAAGCAAAGTAAGCCACACGTCAAGTTTTGTTAATTGCCCTTTTTGGCACTCGACTTAAGACCGGAGAATATTTCAAAAACTAGAGCAAATACCAAAAGGGCACGTACACACACACACACACACACACACACACACACACACAAGAAGAAGAAGAAAAAATAACTGCAAATGGAAGTTAAAATGTGTGCGGTTATTTTTAAGCCGTCGCACAAATCTGTGCAGCCAAAAAATCTTTTTGCTCGAGACGACGCAATTTCATTTAGACAGCCTGACAAAATGGCGTCTAAATGCCGTACACACACACACACACATACGCATACACATCCACACACACAGGCAAATAGACGCTGCTTTCATTAGCACAAAATTAACATTTTGTTAAAGCCGCAGAGCGAAAAACATCTCCGTGTGCAAAACGCGAAGGGAGACGGCTTACCTGTGTCTGTATGTGTGTGTGTGTGTGTGTGTGTGCGGGTGTGTGTGTCTGTGTGTGTGTGTGTATGTGTGTGTGTGTGTGTGTGTGTGTGTTGTGCCTGTGCTGTGATTAGATCAAAGGCCAGCAACAGCCTACTCCTGCCCTTTGGCAACCGCTCACTCCCCTCGAAGACAATATGCCTGCCTGCATATTGTATTATTACACGACATTATTATTATTAGTGAAGATTTTCAAATTTACATTTTTGGATGGGTGGTGGATGTGTAGCTGAGTTACCTAAATATGTATGTGTGTGTGTGTGCGTGTGTGTGTGCTCCGTTCGTTCGTTGGTTTCTTAATGAAAACACGACACCGTCGCTCATCATTACTTGATTTAGGTTGAGATTCTCAAGCTAAAAAAATACATATATATATATATGTATATATATAGGAATTTTACTGATGGTACCTTGACAGGTGAGCGCTGTGTGTGTGTGTGTGTGTGTGTGTGTCTGTGTGTGTATGAGTAAGAAATTCTGGGTAGGTAAGAAATTGAAAAGAAATTGAATTGAAGTTCGCTCGTCGGCGTTCATTGATAAGATACGCGACGGCAAACAGAGATATACATATATATATATATATATATATATATATATACACAGTGTCTCACAGCTAATTTCGACCAGTGTCTAGCAAAAATTTTAAATAAACTAATTATAAAGACCAAAGACCACCGGTACATAAATTAAAAACTAAAATGACTATCTGATCCCAATTAACTAAAGTGTTCCCACCTGCTAAATCGGGTTATGTAAAAAGTACCTTAATTTATGGTCAAATCTTATTTCGAACAGTGGCATTATTGACACCTGGGTGCCATAAAACCCGGATTTTTTACGTCAGGTTGATTATTTTCGATATCAATAGGCCATTCCTTCGAAGTCAGTTTGGTTATATCCTGCAACTCGGGTGCAACCAGCCAACAAGGACTATGGGCAAACGAACAACCATTGAACAACGGAATCTCATCCTGGAGCACTTCAAATCAGATATTCACATCGCCAAATAGCTGAAATGGTCAATCTAAGCAAGTAAACTATATACCAGCTCTACCTGGACAACGACCAGGAGAACAACCAAGCACAAGTCCGGATTAGTACAGTGCTGACTTATCTGGAACTGTCCCCACATGATAATTCCACCGGTCCAGTTTCCAGACTTAAATGTTATTTAAAATTTGCGGGCTCTACTGGAAGATAACATCCGGAATCACAGATCCAATTGAAAAATGCTCTGCTGGATGAGCGGAGCGAAATCAGCCCAGAAACAACCCGAAAGCTGGCAGCTTCCATGAATAATTTAAGCTTTTATACGCCAAACATGTTGCTTTTTTAAGACTTTTCGAAATAAGCTTTGAAATATATTTTGGATATGTTTCCAGTTTTTGACTTATTTCAATAATTAATTAATTAATATTTTATTAAAAACTTAAGTTTCTTTGCATTTAAACATTTTGCGTTTGTTTCTTTGGTTAAACTTTTTAGCACTTAAAATTTTTTGCCAGGCCCTGGTCGAAATAATCTGTGAGACACTGTATATATGTGTATTAATATATATAATTTATATAGGTATTGTACAAAGTTATATATATATCTATCTTATGCACACATGTATATTAATAAATGCTGTGTGTTCTTTCCGCCTGATTATGCGGCACGGCAAAATCTGATAAGCGTTGAATCAAAAAAAAATAAATAAATAAAAAAAATAATAATAAGATAAAAATAAAAATAAACAAGAAATTAATAAAAGTGTTGACGTGTTCAAACCACAAAAACAAAAAAAAAAAAAACAGAACAAATAAAAATGCCATAATGTGCCCCAGCGTACGTAAATATAGGGCAAATATTTCATATGCATTCAAAGGAAAGAGTAACACTCAATATACAATAAATGTTTAATGCCACGTTGTTTGTATAGATGGTTAATAAAAATTTAAATCTTCCCATGGCCATAAATTTTTAAATTTTAAAACACGAGTCCTCTTGATTAATATTATATTTACAGTAGGAAACTCAATTTAAATATACCACTTAAAGCTGGAAACTTGATTTGATTTGCATATTAAAATGAATCCCTCAAAAATTTCCTTCTTAAAAATTTCCTTCAAAACTTCTGAAAAGCGAGTAGATTTCAAGAAAAAAAAACAGAATGTTTTGTTGATTACCTCTAGATTTGCACCTTCGATTATTGTTTGTTATTTTGGTAACCGACCAACAATATGGAATTTTCCTTGTTTTGTTCAGTTGTACCCCTTTTTGATAAGCGCGTTAGTTGCCAATTTTAATGGATGAGAGGGTCTGCAGTAGTTTACCCTTTTCCCAGATAATGTGTAAGATAATCAACAATTTTGATTATAGCAATGCCATTAGGTGCTGTTGTTGTTTAAGTTGTTGTTGTTGCATAAATAAGCATTGTATCTGAAACATAATCGATAATGGCGAACGAGTCCCGAAATCTGAAATATTTCAATGATTTAAATGAGCTAAACGCAAAGCTGAAATGCAAAGACCCCAAGAAATCAATACCTATTACAAAGTAATAAAAATGGAAATATTGTTGGAGCTGTGTGTACTTAAATATACACTAGATAATATCTATATCCGCAGGCACTTTCCATATATGTTGTATATCCTGCAACCATTGAAAATGTGTAAAACGGCTTCGATATGTAACAGGCTGCAGGAAATAAAGTAATGCATATATTTATATTGATTCCTGATAAGCATTAAGAGGAGAGTCTGTCTGTCTGAAAACTGTTACTTTCTCATTGCATCGATAACTCCTACCGTTTAGCGATTATCGATATAAATCGTTTTCTGATTGCGATAAAAACCCACATTTCAAAGCTATGTCTTTTCTTATATATAGCAGTTGATAAAATATTGATTACTGGGAAATATGTAAGAAAATCGTATTTTTATATTACATTTTTTATGTGCAGGGTATTCACTAGCCGAGCTCTCGCGACTTGAGCCTTTTCACTTGTTGTTGTTTTTCCTTTTTGCTTTTCTTGTTTTTTTTTTTTTGCATAAAGGATGCATAAAAATTTTCAAATGCAGTCATTAAAATTATATATGCCTATAGAGATGTGTATCGTAGTGTGTGCCTATGTGTGTGTGTGTGTGTGTGTGTGTGTGTGTGTGTCTTTATGCTTCTGTCTGCTTGTTTGTGTGTGCTGTAATAGCAAAAACAAACAAACAAACAAACACACACACAGACACAGCGCCAGAGAGAGATGTAGATACAGATATATATATATGTATATATATACATATATATATTAATAGGGGAGAGAAGGGGGGGCTTAGAAAATCTGGGCACCGGATCCATAGCTGAAGCAAACAAATTGAAAATTATTTTTTGGTCGCCTCTTGTTGACTTAATTTTGCATTCAGCTCTCTCGTTTTTTTTGTTTTTGTTTTTGTATTTTGGTTTTTATGTTTGCTGTTGTCGATTTGCATTAAGTGTTTATTTTTAGTAGGCAAAAATGTTCAGCTAACGACAAAAGATTGGCAAGCAAATCGATTAAAGGCATTTCGGGTACCCGTTTCACAACACCCTCATTGGCGGCGGGTGGGTGGTGTTGATGTAAGTGAGGTCTAAGGGTGAACTCTCAATAGGTATTTGGGGCCGAGAGGAGTACCACATGCGCCGCATGGCAAATGACCATAATTGAGCTGTATAGCAAGGCCCAATGACCGATTAAGCGACCAAAGCCAACTTCCGAGAGCTGATCCCGCAACAACGGCGGGGAGGGATTTCAAGGATTGGAGTTGGGGTCGTTGCTGGGGAATTGGTGTTGAGTTATGGCGCTCGGAATGGCTATGAATCAATCAACAGCAACAACAGCGTGTACCAAGTTGAGAGAGACGAATCAATTTGCATTAAGAAGCCGAAGCACAGCCTGAAGAAGAAATGAAAAAGGACAGCCCCATCAAAAGTACACGGTGAGAAGCAGCAGCAGCGGCAGCAGCAGAAGCAGAAGACGAAGCAGTAGACGAAGAACAGAAAAGCAACAGCAAAAGACAAAAACAAAAAACACGCACCCACACAAAAATACAAAATGGTAGATCAAAAGAAATTAGAAGGAAATTACAAATACTAAAGCGTATGGCTCGACCAGTGTTGAGTAATCCACTCGAAATGTGTCTGGAATTGCGCAAATCATCTGTGAAGCATATTTCAATTATTCACTCATTTATTGCATTTTTATTTCTTTGTAGAATTGGCTAAAGACGATAGCTGCCCAAAAATATTCCAGTCATTTATATAAGCATTTATTTAAAAGCGCTTTCTGATTCATATTTAATTTGCCAAATATACAAAATATTTATTTCTTTGCGTATATTATTGATCAGCTTTCGTAGTCGAGTGATATATGCACATAAAGTTTATTTAGTTTTATCGATAACTGGCCACGTTTCGTTAATATCGATACAAATCGATTACCAATAGCCGATATATATTGATATTATTATTGATCAAGTATAAGCTTTTGTTAACAAAACATTTAATAATTGAACAAATTAGAATGAGAAGCTAGCTTGACTAGAGAATTCTCGCCAATCTTTTCACGACTCTATATACGTATTTATTTTTATATAGATATGCATCTACGACTGAGAGAGAGTTAAGTACGGTGTTACAGGGTATCTAACGAATGAAGCCAATTATCGCCTTTGATTTCACAGCAAACTGGAGCACATTGTAGCTGCTTGTTAACGTTTGCTTGTTTGGTTGGAGTCTGCCTCGGTTTTGCCCTTATCCCCCCAAAAAACCCACCCCCTCAAGAGAAAGAGAGGGAAAGAGAGAGAGAGAGAGAGAGAGAGAGAGAGAGAGAGAGGAAGTGAGAGAGAGAGGGAGAGAGGGGGAGCAAAAGTGCAAACATATTTAGCTAATTTTATTTAATTTAATTAACGTGCTTTGCCACGCAACGCTCAGCGGTGAAGTGGACGTCGCTGCCAGCGTCGCTGCTGGCGTCACAGTTGACTGCCGGCTGTCAGCTGTTTGCAAGTGCGAGAAGGAAACAATAAAAATGGGCTCTTATTGTTAACATCCTGACAAAGGATGTGGAACACTAACAACTACGAAACCAAATGCCAAAGTCACAGACTGAAGAAATTCGACCTAAGAGCGACTGAGGGAGAGAGAGAGAGAGGGAGAGAGTGAGAGCGTGAGAGAGTGAGAGCGAGGAGGACGGGAGAACATTCGAGCCACAAAAAATAACAAGTGAAACGAAAAAATTAAAAGCATACACAAAACAAAAAACAGGGCATAAAAAGGAAAAATAAAATAAAAAGCAAAACAAACTTAGACAGCAAAGCAAACGACTTCAAAAATATGCCTCATCAAGTTTTTCTTCTTTTTTTTTTTTGATAATGCACAAAAAAGTGAGAAAAAAAGCAAACAATTCCAGACAGATTTTGACGCGCAAAAGCGAAACAAAATCAACACCAGTGAAAAACATTAATTCAAATAAAAATGAAAAAAAAAAACAAGGCGTGTTTTTTATTTTCTTTTTTCTGCTGCTTCTTCTTCAACCCTAAATGCAAAATTAAGCAACAACAAAAAGGTTAAGCACGCCGACGCCGACGTCAACGTCAACGTTGGCGTCAGGCTGTCGCATCCTGTGCGTTCCTGCTGGCTCCCTGCTGAAATGGAATGGACTGGAATGGAATGGACTGGAATGGAATGGACTGGAATCGAACTGTTTGCGGCTGCGGCTGTCTTCGCGTACTTTCGCCGTCGCCGTCGCCAGCCAACAACAACAACAATCAGATACAGCTGCACAGTGGAACAAGTGTGCGTTTTTTTTTTTTGAAAACGGATAAAAAGAAGGGGATATTGGTTTTGTGCAAATGTATGTAACGGGCAGATTGAACAACTGAATCGACATTGCCATATCCGTCTAGCGGATCTCAGAGACTACAATTCGTATAGTCTGGGCAAATCAGGTTTATTTTATGTTATCGATATGTGTCTCAGTTGCGCGAATATCGATAAATATAAAACATAATATTAAGTATATTAAGTGTGCCAGCAAATTGCTTTTGTCCCACTGTGGCCACGTAGATCGCGTAGCATAACTCCAAATTCAGTTGCCAAGGGTGCTGTGAGGGTGAGATGCGCCACCGGACAAGGGATGGGTGGTATGAGTCTAGTAAGGCTAAACGTTGCCTGGCGCCTGCCGAATGTGTTGTCTAACGAGGGGTGGGCAGTTAAGGGCAGGGGGAGTGGCAGTCGTTGAGGGTTGAGGCTCAAGGCTCAAGGCTCAAGGCTCAAGGCTTGAGAGAACAGTAGATGCGGCGAAGAAGACACGACAACCGCAAGAGATTTAACGACCCAATAAAGAACAACGCAATGTTATTTAAGGACGCTGAAGGGATTCATGCATTCATTCATTCATTCAATCGTTCATTCGCTCATTCACTCATTCATTCAGTCGCATGTAGAATGGCAACGCCGGACGCATTATTGTGTAACCGGTAGCCATTTGAACGGCTCTTTGATTGCTTCTCTCTCTCTCTCTCTCTCCCGGAGGCAGTCGATGGGGAGTGGGCAGGAGGGGTGGATGGTGTTGGAGGCGTGACACGTTTATGGACATTGCGACATTACGCGGCCGAAACAGATGAAAACTTCGGCAACTATTTTCTGCTTCCTCTTTCAACTTCATTAACATTATTATCAGCAACCCCCCGGCAAACTGCCCCGACCCCGAACCCGCCCCTCAAACTCATCTGCCCCTGCCACTTGCTCTGCATTTGACAAAAAATGCATTGTCCATGCATATTACATTTTATTTTCCTTTCTTTTATTACGTATAATTTTTAAACAGAAACTAATCTAATTATTTAAAAGCAAAGCAGTTGGCGCCGAGGGGTAGTTTTTGTCTTTGGGCTTAGGTTGTTGCTGGTGTTTTATTGCGCTTAATGGTCGCATCAGTTTGAAGGTGGTCGAGGAGCGAGGGGGCGGTACGGGGTGTGCAACGGCAAATAATGTCTGACGACAAATGTTGAAGCCGAACAAAAAGAAGCAGAATCAGACGCAGCAGTAGCAGAAATATTGCAGTTATATTGAACTTGAGAAGAATACGCGACTTACACATACCCTGCACTTAACTTTAAAGTAAATTAAGTATATAAATTATATATTTATTAGCAAAATTAGCGTTGTATAATCAGTGATTGTAATCGCAAAAAAAACTATATAAAAAGATATAAATATAAATACACATAAATAAAATGAATAACCGGTTTTTGGTCCGGCTTCACAGCCTGATAATTATTAATTATTATTATTATATTATTTATATTGTTATTAAATTATTATTTTTATCATTTTTATTATTAAGCCTGATAAAGTTGCTGTTTCGCTTGCGGTCTTATTTAACTGGATACCTCAATTTTCCTAGCCTAACAAGAAGAAATGCTGTGAATTATGAACTGAGAATCGATCAAAGCTTAATTTTTGCGAGCCTCTTAAAACCATTTCAGTTCTTTAGACTCCTCAATGATTGTTAATTGATGTCGATCTACAATTTATAACAGTACAATAACGCTCAAGTTGATTATACCCTCATAATTTGACGGACACAGGGTATACCAATGTTAAAGCATAAAAAAGAGACAAAAACCACAAAAAAAAAAATAAATAACAAATAAAAAATCAATAAAATTGAATCGAAGACACAGTAGCAAGTATAAGAATAAGAAGAAGAAGCGCCAAACGTTTTTATAGCTGGCACTTGCTGTCGCTGGAAGAGATTGAGGAGATGGAGGAGATGGGAAGAGGGTGGTGGTTGGTGATGGGCCGACAGTTGAAGTGGAATCTGTTTTAATTCAAGCTGCTTGACGGATTTTTATTTATTTATTTATGCGACAACAGAATAATGTGTAAAGAGAGAATTACATATATTGACAATATAAAACTTGGATTTTATATCTACATCTATATATATAAATATATATGTATATATATATATATATATATGTGTACGTATATAGAGACATAGATAAAGTCTGGTTTGACTTATTTATGTGGCGTTGGGTCGAGCAAAGCATGGATTGCCAGGCGTTGACAAACGCCAAGGTCAATAGTAAACCAATTTACTTTTTTGTTCTTGTTGTTGTTGTCAACGCCTTTTGGCCAAGATTCAGCCACCGCACTCTTCTGTAGGCCAACAAGCCTGCTCTCTCTCTCTGCCTCGCTCTCGGATTTGGCCTGCTTTTCTGGGTTGTCTTCGTTACGCTGTGTGCGTTAATCCGCACGCCCAGCGTTTGCCTCGTCGATACGCAAGGGTTGTCAAGCAACCCCCAAAAAATATGTTACATATCTATATATCTATATATATTGTATGTATGTTTGTCATTGTATAGCTCAAATTCGGCCACCCTTAGCAGCTTCTGTTGTGTTGAAAACATTTGACAACTGTTCCCCGAGCATTAGTTGTCATTTTGGCGCCACATATATTACTAGGTGGCAACCCCAACCACAACATCCCCCCATTCCTTTTTCTGTAAAGTTCAGACAAGCACGCAAAAAAATCGCTAAAAAAAACACGAAATCTTTTAGCTTTAACTTGATTCGATGATTGGGTCAATCTTACCTCTCTCTCTTTCTGTCTCTCTCTCTCTCTCTTTGTCTCTCTCTTTGTCTCTCTCTCTCTCTCTCTCTCTGTCTCTCTCTCTCTGTCTCTATTTATCGGGGCTATACGTAAGCTGGAGATTAGTGAGGCATGCAAACAGAATAAGTAATGTAAAACCATTGAAATACGTTGGAATACATTTTTGTTCGATTGCTGTATCGGAATTAAGCAGGTAATATCGATACTTATGGCCAGTAATTAATTAGATTAAAAATAAATAAGAATAAAAATAAATTATCGATAACAATGTGTATGTCTTATTTTATTATACTTCCACCAATTAACGATTCTATTTGATGTTATCCATAATATTTATCGATATAATTTAATTTATATTTTACTCTGGCTCTTCGAATTAGTTCAAATTTACCAGGTTGTGAAACCGATTCGAATAACGTTCAGGTTTCGTTAGAGGACATATTATTTCGGTTCCTCCAAAAGTTGTGGTTTCCAAAAGAAATTTGAATTCCGGTTTGACTGACACCCTGCTGTCAATTGTTCATAGAGCTATGCACTTATCTGTTCCGGTCGATGTACGACACTAATTTGATTATCATGCAGACCATCTTTCCTTATGTGCAACTATTTCAATATCTCTTGGAATCACTTGAAAATTTCTTGATTATTTACCTTTAAATCAATTTCCATTAATTTGTATTTGAAGGTTTCAATAAAATCATCTTCCTTTGCCAGATGCCATTCGCCAGTTTATTACACTATCTGCATTTCTGTTATTCACCCCCTCCATCAGTTACTGCCAGTGTGGTTGGGGGGAAGGTGAGGGAGCGGAGAGAGCGGAGGCGGAGGCGAAGGGCTAAAAATTCCTTGGCGATTTGAAATCATTTTGTGCACAATGGCAAGAAATCTAATTGATTATGCAATAGTCATTCATTTTACGAGGCACTTGAGTGGGGACAGGTAGACAGACAGGCAGACAGACAGACAGAAGGACAGACAAACAGACAGACAGACAGAAGGACTGACAAACAGACAGACAGACAGACAGACAGACAGACAGACTAAGAGCTATTTTAGTTGCAACTGCTTGCCACAGGATGTGGGCGATGTTGGGTGGTGTGTGTATACCTTCTGCCAAGGACATGTCGTCCTTTGATAGCATTTGCAAATAAACACAAAATGCGAACAGTTAGCGATTGAGTGCAAATATAAAACGCGAAAAATCTCGCGAATTGGGAAATGCGGGCAGACATAATCCAATGGGAGGAAACGTTGCAAAAGAAGAAGAAACACAGATCTCTGTATCTCCTTTTCGCACTCCCTCTCCCTCTCTCTCTGTGTCTCTCTCTCTCACTCTCTTTCTCTGTCCAACTCATAAGCTGCTGGCGGGACAACATTTACGTTTTTGGCTTTAAATTGCTTTTGGCCAGACTTTAATGATGACACAGCCCCGAGCCTGCTCCTCGCGCCCTCCACCTTCCTCTCTTGCGTACATTAAAAGGCTAATATTTTATATACACACACACACACACACACATATATATATATATTATGTGTATTTATATAGCATTTGACCCAAGTTCGCATTGCGCACACAATTTTGGATTTTTTTCTTTCTGATTTAAGGCCATTTCGTGACTCGACAAATTTGTGCAATCAACTGTTTTGGCGACGGTTCCAATTTCAGTTCCAGTTCCAGTTCCAGTTCATAATTCGTTAATATTTAACTTCTTCTAGTCAATGTTCGTCTTCTAGTCTCAGCTTTAAGCTGGTCTAGTTGCAGTTGTTCTAAAGTTTTACTTTCTGTTTCGTTTCCTTCCATCAATCAAGTTCCATATCTGGGTAAAGTTTTGATTACAGCTTTAGCACTGTCATCTCTTTGCTTAGCTCTTGAGCTGGGCACTCGGTCAAGAAAACCTCAGTTGAAGTACTGGTTCCAGTTTTCCGTTGCCTCATTTTGCTGCTGCTCGCTTGCCATCAATAGTTTTTCTAGTTCAAGTTCACAATTTTTTAGTTTCTGCTAGTGGCTGCCTTTCGAAAACTTTATGGTCATTTAAACATAATTCATGCATACATCATCGTTGATATTTATGACAGATTACACTGGCCACAAGATAAGCAACAACAAAACAAAATTGCAAAAGTTCAGTTCACGTTGTTCCCGCTGGATGGTTCAGCAAATGTTACGAGGTTGAAGGGTAATCAATATGAACACTGCTTTGACGACTACACACACACGCACACACAAATATATATATATAAATGTATATATATATATATATAGAGTGTAGCAGTTAAGTCCCCTAGTCCCAACCTTAGTTAACCCAATGCTCTTTAGAGGATACTCTCTCCTTCCCTCTCTCTGTCTGTCTCTCACTCGTCTACTACACTGGCCAAAGTAAATGAAACGTTACTAACACTGGCTGCATGTAAATGGAATGAACATCATTTATAAACTGAAATATTGTTGGAGGCGAGTGGGCGGTGCGGGGGCGGTAAGTGAAAGGAACTGGGGTATTAAAAGTAGTCAGTCGCTGCTTCAAATGCCCTCAAATCAGTTTTTGCTCAGAATGCATTGCTAAGCACTTAATCTGTGGAGATTTGCTCACTTTGCTTTCCGCTCAGCTTCCCGCTTTGCTTCTCACTTTACTTCTTACATTGCTACTCGCTTTGCTACTCGCTTTGCTACTCGCTTTGCTACTCGCTTTGCTACTCGCTTTGCTACTCGCTTTGCTTCTCGCTTTGCTACTCACTTTGCTACTCACTTTGCTACTCGCTTTGCTACACGCTTTGCTACGCGCTTTGCTACTCGCTTTGCTACTCGCTTTGCTACTCGCTTTGCTACTCGCTTTGCTACTCGCTTTGCTACTCGCTTTGCTACTCGCTTTGCTACTCGCTTTGCTACTCGCTTTGCTACTCGCTTTGCTACTCGCTTTGCTACTCGCTTTGCCACTCGCTTTGCTACTCGCTTTGCTACTCGCCTTGCTACTCGCTCTGCTACTCACTTTACTTCTTACATTGCTACTCGCTTTGCTACTCGCTTTGCTACTCGCTTTGCTACTCACTTTGCTACTCGCTTTGCTACTCGCTTTGCTACTCGCTTCGCTACTCGCTTTGCTACTCGCTTTGCTACTCGCCTTGCTACTCGTTTTGCTACTCGCTTTGCTACTCGCTTTGCTACTCGCTTTGCTACTCGCTTTGCTACTCGCTTTGCTACTCGCTTTGCTACTCGCTTTGCTACTCGCTTTGCTACTCGCTTTGCTACTCGCTTTGCTACTCGCTTTTCTACTCGCTTTGCTACTCGCTTTGCTACTCGCTTTGCTACTCGCTTTGCTACTCGCTTTGCTACTCGCTTTGCTACTCGCTTTGCTACTCGCTTTGCTACTCGCTTTGCTACTCGCTTTGCTACTCGCTTTGCTACTCGCTTTGCTACTCGCTTTGCTACTCACTTTGCTACTCGCTTTGCTACTCGCTTTGCTACTCGCTTCGCTACTCGCTTTGCTACTCGCTTTGCTACTCGCCTTGCTACTCGTTTTGCTACTCGCTTTGCTACTCGCTTTGCTACTCGCTTTGCTACTCGCTTTGCTACTCGCTTTGCTACTCGCTTTGCTTCTCGCTTTGCTACTCACTTTGCTACTCACTTTGCTACTCGCTTTGCTACACGCTTTGCTACGCGCTTTGCTACTCGCTTTGCTACTCGCTTTGCTACTCGCTTTGCTACTCGCTTTGCTACTCGCTTTGCTACTCGCTTTGCTACTCGCTTTGCTACTCGCTTTGCTACTCGCTTTGCTACTCGCTTTGCTACTCGCTTTGCCACTCGCTTTGCTACTCGCTTTGCTACTCGCCTTGCTACTCGCTCTGCTACTCGCTTTGCTACTCGCTTTGCTATTCGCTTTGCTACTCGCTTTGCTACTCGCTTTGCTACTCGCTTTGCTACGCGCTTTGCTACTCGCTCTGCTACTCGCTCTGCTACTCGCTCTGCTACTCGCTCTGCTACTCGCTTTGCTACTCGCTTTGCTACGTGCGTCTTACTGTGCTTCTCACTTGTCGACTTGTCTACATGATTTAGTTGAATAACTTCTTTACAACTTCTTTACACTTGACTTCCCTTTTTGCACCATGCCACAAGAGGGTCCTTCGCCCGGCCTTCCTCTTGAATTGTCTGTTGTCAGTTCTCTTTCGGTGACCTTTCTGTAGTAATCAAATGCCGAGCGTGTTTAATATTTATGTAATAGCTCAGTTTAATGTCGAATGCTCGAGATTATGTCATCTCAGCTTTTGTTGATTTCATTTTTCATAAATTGAAAGTAGTTGATACTTGCAATCCGGCAGCAGCACAGCAACAAAGTAGGCTACAAAATCTTTATAACCTTTTTTGAACAAGGGCACAAGATATGGGGCCACACAAACACTCATACAAAGACATACATATATATATATATATATATATATAAATATATATATATATATATAGCTATCAAATCTGTTGGGTTGTTCCTATTTCCATCGCACATTTCTAATTGGTGCGCCTGTGGGCGACGCGTTGACTCATGTGGCTCTGAGTGGATATTATTATGCCCATGTCACATCATTTATAATTTATACAACTTTAATGAACAACATTAATATGCAAAATATGACAGGGCAGAGTTTAAGTTTGTTTCAGCTTTTTTTTTTTTTTTTTTTTTTTTTTTTTGGTTTTTGGGACACACAAGGAAGCTCGGCAACAGTTTTGGGATAACATTGTAAATTTAATAATAATCCCCATCTGGGGGCATAACGCACATATACGCAACAAACTAGCTCCCTGACGCTGCCACAACAAAAACAAAGAAAAAAAGAACAAAGGAAAATGTGAACAAACAAATGAATTAACAAAGGAATTTTGAGTCGTTAAAGCAAAACTAATTTCGTACAATATTTACATGTGAATGCAGAAAAACGTACTTTCGAGTAAATGACTTAATTCGAGTGATTTAATTTACAAATTTTTACAACAAAATTTACCAACTGAATTTGTCGGCATTATTAGCTTAATGCATCTATATAATAATTGTTTTTTTTTGTTGTTTTCATTTTTGTGTTTTTATTTGTATTTTACATATTTATGCGTTGCAACAAAAACGAGTTTTCAAATTGCGCGTCGGAGCAAAAAGTGCTGAGCGCTTGACAAGTGTTCTGGAATTACAATTGCAGCTGTTAAAACTTTCGCATTTGATAAGTTCCTGCATATAAAAAATGGAAAAATGCAAAAATGAAATTGTGACTTCTTGCCCCACTTGATAAAATGTAATGCGATTCGCATTGTTGCTTCAAAGTTTAAACATAGCTGCTGTTGTTGCATTTGATGGCATTTCCGTGCGGTCAGTAAAAGTTGCAAGAATGTAATAACAAAGGATGCATGAAAAATTAGCTCGTTCTTTGAGAATTATGAACAAGTTGATCTGCTGCTTCTGCCAGCAAAACAATATGGCAAAAATTGCCATGAAACATATCTGTTAATATCGACTAATGAGTTAAGAGCTGAAAATGTGCTTTTAATTGCAACTAGCATAAAATGAAGCCATTAGCAGAGTTGGGTGGAATCGATTGAACTAATGACAGTTTCTGAAATGTTTAATTACTATTGACGGGCAACAATGATTGTCCAATTGACTTTCAATTACATTGTGTGTTCAACTGTCGGTCTCACTTTGCAAAATGTCAACGATGCCAACTTTGATCTAATTAACGTTTTGTGGCTTTCAGGTTTACCACATTTTTTTATTTTCTCAAGAGAGACAGATAGAGGGTGAGAGAGAGAGAGAGACAGAGAGCATAGCATTCAATAATATCAAAATATCAAATTTTACAGAACTGAAGCAAGCCCATCCACCTAACCCAGCCTCCTATTTATATGTGTGTCCTTGGTCCTTTGGTCTGCTTTGGCTTTTGCTACGGGTCGGGTTTCTGGCGTTCTCGTTTTGACTGGCACATTTGCAAAAGGCCATTCAATTTTGTCACAAAATCTGTGACACATAATAAAACATTTAATATTCTTGGCCAAATCGTTCTACAATATAAAATATCTAAACATACAAAGCTGTCATGGCAACCACATTTGGCAGATTAAGTTTCAATCAGGTTGTAAATATTGTTTTTTTTACGCTCTCCATCTGAAAATAATAATTATCTATTTCTATATCTATATTTACATCTATATCTATATCTATATCTATATCTATATCTATATCTATATCTATATCTATATCTATATCTATATCTATATCTATATCTATATCTATATCTATATCTATATCTATATCTATATCTATATCTATATCTATATCTATATCTATATCTATATCTATATCTATATCTATATCTATATCTATATCTATATCTATATCTATATCTATATCTATATCTATATCTATATCTATATCTATATCTATATCTATATCTATATCTATATCTATATCTATATCTATATCTATATCTATATCTATATCTATATCTATATCTATATCTATATCTATATCTATATCTATATCTATATCTATATCTATATCTATATCTATATCTATATCTATATTTACATCTATATCTATATCTATATCTATATCTATATCTATATAAACTGTACAGTTAATTTGGATGCTACTATAAAACTGAGAAACAAATGAAATGCATTCAATTACAAGCAAACTGAACTCGAAACAGAATATTAAAAAGTCGCAGTCGTCAAGCGGTAGATAAATATCACTTTTTGATTTAGTCTGGATTCTCGATGTTTATGCAAAATATCAAAAAAGAAAAATATAAAATAAAAAACACACACACACAAATACAAGTAGGGTTTGATAATCAATATATCCGCTGTACATTTTCGCCCCATCGTCTGTTGTTAGCAACAACAACAACAACAACAACAACTATAACAACAACAACAACAACTCTAACAACAAACCATATTGTGATAAAAAAGGTGTGTTACCGTCCATTGTGTCCATTGTGGCCATGTCCGATACCCTTTAGGCCAGCAGTCCCAACTCTGCCACTCTGCCTAGCCTATCCTGGCCTGGCCAAGGGGTTGCTCTGCTGTATGCTGACCGGCAAAGGGCGCGTCCTCTGGGGAAAAACGTGGAATGGGTTGGGTTGAGGAGGTGGTATATGGTTTTGGTTGACACGTCTATATTAAGCCCATCTACATGCAGATTTATATCGCATACACATACATTTGTAGATTCCCACACACACACGCACACACACACACACACAGACACACACAGAGTCAGTAATTAATAACTGAACTTTCGTTCTAGTTGGAGACCCGCCTTGTTGCATGTTCATCAACATTTTGTTCAGTTACTTTGGCTGCTTGTTTCATCCTGTCATCGATAAATATTCCAATCGATGTTTAGCATGGTTAGTTTTCACATTATTTCAATTGTGTGGTTTCCAAGCTTTAAGTGTCCTCAAACTTGATCTAGCCTTCAAATGTGCTTTCAAATTGCAGCTTGAAAACTTGTTAGACCTTCTACAAGTAAGCTTTAAATTAGATTATTTTATATGAAGAATTTGCAGATGTACTATTAATCTTTGCATGGAAAGCTTTAATTACTAAATGTTATTTAACCTAAAGCTAAACATGTAATTCTTAATTGCAATTGAGCACCAAAACCTTTTTTATTTTTTATTTCTAATTAAATTCGTTTTTAAGCTTTACCAATTGAATGCCAGTTTTAATGTATTGAAGTATTCAAAGCTCAATCAAGCTAGAAGCCGGATAAACTGCTGCTTAAATGAGAAGTTAAAACTCCACTGGAAAAGCTTGTGGCACGCAATGAATGCAAGCACAACTTTTGCGGCAAATCCGCTATTTACCAAATGCATTTTCAAGTGTCACAAACTGCGGCGAATGCCATCAATTAAGTGTATCTGACAGTCGAACGAACTCGGCGATGAACGCTGTCAGCCAACTTAATTGTTTTTCTAATGGTTTTGTTTCGTTGCTGTTGTTGGGCTTGTTGTGTTTCTGTTTTGTTGTTGCTTGTTGCTTGTGGTTGGCAACTCATTTACGCTTTATCCTTTTACCAACGCCAAACGCCAACGTCAATGTCATCGTATTGCTGCTGCTTGTTTTTAGTTGTTGTGGTTACTCATTCTATTTGTTTTTGTTTTTTTTTCTTTTTTTCTTTTGTTTGTGCCTCAACGCCTTACCAAATACAACACCAACAACAACAACACCTAAAAATTGCATGAACTTCTGTTGTGTCCTCTATCCTGTAAGCACTCAAAATGCCAGCAAAGAGTCTAATTGAAGTTGTGCCAGAGTATGTAACACAAACTTCAATATATAAATAAATATATATATATATATATATATATATGTATAGATATCTATATTCTTGATCAGCGGCGATTTTAGATGACGAACTAAAAAATGTATATCGATTTCAAACTTGCGTCCTTTTGTGTAGTACTGAATCCTTTCGCGGTTCGTGTGAAAGTTCTGTTAAAGATTATGAGTTGGTTCACATTTTATGTGTTGTTGGTCGGTTCCGTTTTGGTATTTTATGGACTAATAAAATCGAGTTATGTGACTGGTTCGTAAAAAAAAATTTAGAAAACCGTTTCCGGTTCCTTATTTCAATCGATAAAGTTGCGGTTCCGATTTACACATAAAAAAAAAAAATTCCCAGTTGCGAATTGGACTTAAAAAATGGAATTTATCGACTTAATAGGTTAGAGTTATGGAGAAAAATCCGACTTGGCAAAGTTTCTGTTAGATTAGCTTCGACTGAATACTGAAGACATGAAAAACATCAATTGTGGTTTGTTGCCTTCAAAATCGAAAGAACAAAAAGAGAATCACAGAGATGTGGTCCATAAAAGCGGGATTTGCTTGTGTGCAAAAAGCAGTAATGAGTAGCCATAAATCTTTGTTGGACAGAAAACTGATTAGTCGGGCACTCTCGACTAGAACAACCCTGCTTTGTTTTGCTTTTGCTTTCGTTTTTGTTTTGTGTTTTTGTTCTTTTGTTCAGTGTGTATCGAGTCGACTGTTGACGTGTCTGCGTCTGTTTTTTGTTGTGCCATTACTTGCCCCTGATGGCTTGGGCCCAATTTGACCCTCAGCTGGGCCTGAAACTGTTGTTGCTGTTGTTGCTGCTGTTGCTGCTGTTCCATTCAAGTCGTGTCCCTGTCACTACTGTCCTGCCCAGCAACTGTCTGTCTGTCCGTTCTCTGGGCAGGCCAGCCTGATGTTGATGTTCAAGGCTCAGTTTTTGTATCTGTTGCATTTGCAGTGAGCTTAACGCATTTTCCATCTGCTTTTGGTCGGGCTGTCGGTGTTGTTGTTGTCACCTCTTAGCCATGTGCTTCTTGTCTACGGTAAGAATGGCAATGTTCAATGCCAATGCACCATTGGACAATCGCATCCTGCCAATTATCGCTCACTGTCAAGTAATTCGTCACCGTCTCATTGGCTTACGAATCTCTTCAAGTTACACAAGCACTTGGTACAAGACAGACCTGACCTTCCAAGTCAGAGAAACTATTTATTTATTTATTCAGCTAGCCGGGTGAAAGTTGTAAGGCTTGTGAAAAGAAAGGAAACAATTATGCTTGTTATGATATTTAATTAGAAATATAAATAGTTAATAAAGGGATTTCTTTTTCGCATGCAACTATTTAGATATTTAAACCCAACTTTAATTTCATTAACTTAAGAATTAAGTTTAGTTGTGGACAGGTGGATTCCTCTTTGCAACCCTTTGTAATCTTCCAGCTTTTGTTAGTAATATTAAAATGATTTTTATTTTTAGTATGTTGACTGATCTCAAAACATGTTCAATTCCGGTTTCGGTTCAGCTTTCGGTATCATTGCGATAATTATTGATTGATTTTGCAAAAGCTGCCGGCTGCCTTTCAGTTTCTATGTTCAATGAAATGCTTCAGTTCGCTTTATTTTTAAAGCTTCAATTTGCTTGAATTGCTGCCAATTAAGAATTTTTCACGCCTGAAATCAATGCAATAAATCAAACATTCAACTCTAAAAGAAGAAAGAACATGAATCACAATTAAACAAAAATTTTCTTGGACTTTCCCAACACACAGTCAGAGGCGAAAAAGTGCCACACCCACACACACACATACACAAACACACACACGCACACACACGCACACACACACACACACACACATCAACACTAACACTCAAGCTGAACTTTAACCACCAACAGCTGTCGCTGTCTGAAAACGGTTGAACCACTGAAACGGCGAACCGTTGAACCGTTGAACCGTGAAAGCTGACGCTTAAAGCTCCCCACTGGAGCTAATTATAATGAAAATATTGTTAAGCAAAGGTCGTTCGTTGTTAATTACAAAGTTTTTGGACTTGGACGCAACTAAAACAAATTACTTACAACACTCGCAGGGCAAGGCAGGGCAGGCAGCAGCTGCACCAGTTGCCTGTCACATGGCGCCAAAAAAAACTATATATAAATATACATATACGTACATATAAATATGTATATATATATATGAATATATATATATCTATATCTATATAATATATGTATAAATGTGGCAAGAGAAAAGGGACAAAAGTTGTTAAAATGTTGCTTTGTATGAAGTGGCAGAGGAGGGGCTGCCATGGATTCGGGCAGAGGTGCGGCTGTCTTTTATTTTAACCACGCTGCGTCACAGCTGGACGTGTGTGTGTGTGTGTGTGTGTGTGTGTGTGAATGACGTCATGTTGCATGCGCTTGTTGCATGAAATGAAAATTGATTTGCTGTTATGGATTTTAGGTGCAGCTTAAACCAATTTTACACTACTTTGTAAACATTTGATGTGATTTCTTTGCTGTCTGTTTGGTCACTCATCTATCATTGCATTTGGGTGTCAACTGAATTATTAACTTTGGAGAGGCAGCTTTGCCCAAAGCTGATTTCTCTTTCTATTTGCAGAGCCAGCGAAAATCATGTTTCCAAATTCAGCTGTAGTTTTATTTTAGAGTTTAAATCATAAGCAAAATATATATATATTTTTTTTTAAACATTTCAAAGGTTCGGTAATCCGTTAATGCTAACGAAAAAGAAAATAAAAATAATTTGTATAAACAAAATAATTAATTTTTTTTACAGTCTTTGCAATTTGTATCTTTCAATAAAATTGGAGCTGTTAATTTAGAATAGAATAGAATTCATTAATGCAATTTGCAGTTGATTAAAGTTCTGCCAAATAAGTTAAATATAACTTCACAAAAGATGAAATGAACAATAAATTAAAATACCGTTTTTCTCTGTGTGTTGCGGATGAGAATTTTATTTCCAAACTCAAACGCTAAGCCTCTCATAGACATCGACACCGACATCGACACATTCATTTGGACAGCCAAGACTGCATCAGAATATTAATTCTGTACGGGGTTCGAAGAAGAGCTTTCATTAACTTGATAAAATCAGAGGCGACTTGGGGCTCCTGAAGTTCATACGATTTGTTTATAAGTATTTACTTTGGACTCGTTGAACGCCTAAGCTCATTATAATTATCCAATCAATGTGTGTTGAGTGTGGCTGAGAAATGCAACTAAACGGATATACTTAGGATCCCTAAGCAACACACAAATAAGAATTATGCGGACAGGAGCAAGAAGAAAGAGACAAAGAAGATGACGAAGATGAAGTAGTGGGGGACCGGAGAAGTGGAGGAGTGGAGCTGCCGGCACAGAGTAGTCAAAGAGCAGACAAAAGCCACTTTGGACAGCTGTGGATAAAGTTACTTGGCCCACGGCTGATTTATTTACTATAAACAAAACAAAAAAAAAAAAAACCAAAACAAAAAAAGAAAAAAACCAAAGAAATCAGCCAGAATAACAACAACAGCAACAACAACAACTTGGGGAGTCATAATAATATGTAATAATGAAGAGCTGGCTACGTTCAGGCCTATAGGAGGGGAGGGGTATGGGGGGGGTAGGGGGGTGGTTCAGGAAACGGAAGTTAGCTCAACAAGCAATGGCCAGGCGGAAAGACAAAAATGAAACACAAACAGTAAGCACACTGACAAAAAATGAGACTGCAAAAGCAAAAATGCGCAGAACGTTTTCTGTTTTGCCAAGCGATTGGCAATATTTCTTAACTAAAGAACTTTATTGCTACAATTTGTGTTGCATCATATCCGTTTCGTTATAGTTTCGCTAACTAATCCTTAAAAAAAATGTTGAGTTGCATCCTGATTTTTAATACTTAAATTCCCAAAACCTAAATTGATATAATTCTTTAGAGTCCCGAAACTAAGTTGCTTAATTGAGGATTAGAACGTAGCAACAATCAACAACAATACTTGTTTACTTGAACATTTACAGAATGAGTGGAGAAACGCATTATTTTTTCGGTCAGTGTAGGCAAGTAAAAAGCACGAAACTGAAGCAGAACGAAGCTGGGCTGGGCAGAACAGAAAGTTCTCAGGTAATTATGGCCTAAAAGCGCCATTTTTTCTGCTCTGTTGCACATACGCACATAGACACACACACACGCACACACACACACACACACGAGCATATTTGAGTGCGTTGAGTGTGTGTGTGTGTGTGTTTATTGACACACGCACGGGACGCGAAACTTTTGTGAGTTGTTGTTGCTGTTGTTGCTGTTATTGTTGTTGTTCCTGTTATACTTAATGTAATTAGACTAAATTGCTTTTTAAGTGCGCCAAGGCAGCAGAAAGTAACATGATGAGTGTGTGTCTGTGTGTGTGTGTGTGTGTGTGTGTGTGATGGAGAGAGATAGACAATGTGCAAAAAAAGAAAAAGGCCAAAGACATTTTCGCAAATGTCTTTCGTTTAGCAACAAAACAACAGCAACAGCAATAGCAACAGCAACAATGTAAGTAACAATAGGAATTGGTACAACAACAAAACAGCCAACCAACTGCAAGTTGATCAAACAAAAGTTACACATTCAAGTCGCTTCAAACAAAATGAACATGAAATGGGTCCCAACACACATTTTCTCTGCTAGCTGCTAGTGTTGCAGAGCAACAGACTAAAACGGTTTGTAAGAAAAATGTTAAGCAACACAGCAAAATAAAAGTGGCAAATTAGAATGACAGAGGCGAGGGACAGCTCGACTCGGAGATACTCTGTTTCCAAGCAGGGTCTGGCATGTGTTAGTTATTCTCTCAAATTGTGTGATTAGGAATAATCCAATTATCGGAAATCCGAAAGTTATCGATAAATTGGAACCACACATTGTAAATGGGTGCTCATATTCAAAACCTGAAGTTTGCAGCTTTTTTAATCTAATACTACGGTCAGTTAGACAGAAATGACCTTTCATCAGTTTCAAAATCCACAGATGTCCGGACGGACGCTGTAAATCCCTACCTAAGAATTAATGCCGACGTAATTCGATATATATTTCAGAGTATATAAATAATAAACAAAGCACTTGAACTGAAGCACCCACAACTATTGGGAATCAGATGAAGTGCACAAGTAATGCTTGTTGAGGCTATGAAAACAGACTTTGAAGCAATTATTGCTCCATTTGTATATCGATTCGTTATAAATGGGATTAGCCATCGACACAAGCACACACACACACAAAACAAAAACGGTAAAGAGTACCATGAAAATGCTTTGGAGGAAAAGGCATTTAGCGAGAGTCATGAAAAGTTCAATGGAATTCACAAAAAACGACAATAACAAACAAGGTTGTTCGCCTTGAAGCATGCAACACATGTTGTTGTTGCTATTGTTTGTTTTTTCTCTTATTCCGTTTTTATGTGATTTACAGTAAATTGCCAAATGGGTTCTTGCCTCGAACCGAAAATACAAAAATTATATATCCATATATATATTTGTGTATACATATGTAAGCCAAGGGGAAAGGGAAATGAAAACTGGCAAATAAATCAAATGAAATTTGCTGCGACGTCTGAAAACAACCTGCCCCATCCACAACTACCATTACCAGTCCCTCCTTGCCACCGGTGTACTTCTAGGCCGCCCGTAAAGCCCACAAGTCAGTTAAGCAAAAAGAAAAATAAAAGAAAATTTTTGAGAGCTGCGTCTAAAATGTTTTGTGCGGCACTTTTATTTATTTAGAGTTTTGTGTTGTCAAAAGGAAATTCAATGAAAAAATATTTACACACAGTCACACACACGCCCAGACACAAACAGAGAGCAGCTGTGTGTGTGTGTGTGTTTATACATGAATAATCTGCTGTTGTTGACCTGCTGTTCATACAAAATTATAACAAATTCAATTACAAAATATGTTTTATGAGTTTTTACATTTTTTTTTTTGTTCTTTGTTTTTGTTGTGTGTGGGGGCTCTAAGCGTTGTTTCATATTGTTGCTGTTGCCTGCCACATATGCAACACTTTACAAATGGTTTTCAGATATGTCAGATATCGCTTCACAAATATGCTCGCAGCTAAAGCGACTTTTCTATTTATGAGTGTAAGCGCTATTAAATGTGAAATCCAATTACAATTTCTGCCATTAACCAAAATTCGATTGAAAGTAACAAATAATATTTAATGTAATTGTTCACAGCTAATCTGTTTAATTTAATATTTTTAGTTGAATGGTGTCATTTGGAGCAACTGTTGACTTTATTATATCAATTTCTTCTTGCTACTTGAAGCCTTTATTTAACTCAAATTGAACATGAATCAAAATCTGCAATTGCTGCTCAATGTTCAGTAAACAACGATTTCAAGATATGCCAACAATAACAGCATTATAATCAAATGCTCAACAGAAAGCGAGCAATTTAAATATAGATTTTAGTTTGCAGACAATTTGCCGCATATTAAGAATAAGCTTAAAATCATTGAGTCATAAAACCAAAACCAGAACTCCAACCGCAATTTATCCGAGCCGATATTCAACGTGTTTTGTAGAAACAATTACAGTAACTCATATTATTAGTTGATGGAAAAGAATATCCGAAATAAATTTGAAACCAATTCATACCCTTTACAGGAACCTCGACGACACCCAGAGAAAAAACAATTCGAATTGTGTGTTTTCCTTACACGCTCAACCAAATGGTTTGCACTTTAGTATTTTTTTGTCTTTCTCTTTCTCTCTCTCGCTCTCCCTCTCTCTCACTCTTTCTCTCACTCCATCTGCAATTAGAAATTCCAAATCTTAGTCGAAAATTAGCATATTTCCCTTATAGTATGTGGCCCACTTATAAAACACGCAAAAATTGCTAATACGTTTGCAAAGTTATAATTTGAAAAAATTCAAACGTTCCCATTCCTTCTCACTTCTGCAATTCTCACACTCTCCCCTCGCCCCAAGGACATTTCTCATCGGTTTTTTATATTTTCTTTTTTATTCATTTGCTTTCGTTTTGTTTTTTTTTGCAAATGTAAATTTTGGCTAATGCTCTGCTCGCAGTTTCTTGCTGATGATTATTATAATGATGATGAGCTTACCAAATTGCTAAAAAAAACTCTAATTTGACAAAAAAGAAAGAAAAAAACTGGATTACGCATAGCAGTCCCAGGGGCTGTTCCATCAAACAAAAAATAAATAAATACAAAATTAATGAAATAAAATAAAGCGCAGAAACTTTCGTTGTTTCATGTGCGCTTTCGTGCGGGGAACTTTGGGGGCCGCAACGTATGCAAATCAAAGTGTTGTGCAATTTTAATGAGCCACCTTATTTCCACCCCACCAATCTCAAAATAAACTTGTAAAATGTGCGCCAGCCAGAGAAAACAAGTTTGACTCCCTCACACACACACACACACACTCGGTCCCGAAAAATATGCAACTTTTCTTTTCGTCTTCTTTTTTATTGATGCAAATCAAATGAGCAATGGCACAAAAACTTGGCAAGCTACTTGACACTTGAATATCCTTTTCTAAATATATATATATATATATATAAATATCTTCGATTTTTCCGAATTGAAAAGGATTTTATTTTTGCTTATCCAAAATTTTTTTTAGATAAAAAAATATGTTTAACAAATTTCTTAATGACAGAAAATATTGCTGATTTAGGAACTCAACTAAGTTAAATGAACGCATTCAGTTGTAAATTGAGCAGCCAGATGATTTACATAATTTCATTTGGAATTGTTGACTATATACATACAGCCTGATCAGAAATATATAGAGCCATTATAATGTCAATCTTGTCGTTTTTGACCTACAATTTTCAAATTTACATTTTCACACTACTTTTGGGTGAGGGCATCAAAAAGAAGTTGAGCCTGTCAAGTGTTCGTTGGTGGCTTACTGACTATCAAGCAGATACACACACACACACTCACACACACATGCATAGACACACACTATGACACAAAAAAATGGCTAAAATACACACGTCAATATAGAAACAAAAAGCAAATGCAAAAACTTCTACGAATTTTTGATGGTAAATCGAAGCAGCAACTCAAGTGGGCGTGCCGTGAATATGTCTGTATGCGTGTGAGCGATAATATCTCTCAGCGTGTATATGTGTAAGAAGCAGCAGCAGCAGCAGCAGCCGAGCGATTTGCATATAAATGATTACGGAAATAAAGAAGGAAGTTGAAATAGACGGAGCTAAAGTTGTCGAGTCGTCGCCATATCCTGATGCTCTGCCACCATGTTGCCCTGGCGCCCCGCCGTCCAGCTCGTTGCTGTCTGCTCCTTGCTCGTCTCAGGTCTACTTCAGCTGAGCGGTTTCCTGGCGCTGTTTGGCGCTGCCAAAGTGAGTTGTCAGCGCTGCGCTGAAGGGCAGCAAAAAAGCTGAGAGTGCTTGGCCTCTTGGCTCGGCCTGCAGGAGTGCAGCCAGCTGCCTGGCAGTCTGCAGTACGACATCCTGGCAAACAGCAATGATGTCCTGGCACTCGCCATTTGCCAAAAAATTGCGACGCATTTCGCATATATTTTTGCTACATTACTCAAGCGATAGACAGAGACAGCGACACAGAGCGGAGAGAGAGAGAGTGAGAGAGAGGGAAGAGAGAGAGAGAAGCAGCGACAGATAAATGTGAAAGCATTGGCTTAACTTGGCTTAAAATTTATTCATTTTTCCACCGTTAAAAAAAGGTCAAGATTGCGCAACACATTTGCTGCTGTTGGGAATTCTACGTTCCAAAACTTAAGCTGCAAAAACTTAAGCAAGAAAATCTTCAAATTGGTTCTGCGTATAAAAAGCAAAATCAAAATAAAAATAACAAAAACTTATTTGGCAAACATCATAAATTAGTCCAATTTGTTGATTTATTTGAACAGCGGCGAATGTAGAATGGCGAATACCCTGCAATAATTTCAAGAGTTTGACACAGAGTTGTTCTTTGACTGTCTATCAGACATATTTAAGCCCTGAACAAATGCAAATGCATCTAATATGCAGAAGAATTATATACTCGATAAGGATCAACAGGCGAATTGATATAGCAAAGTGCGTGAAATTTGTTTTATAAATTCTCGTATACCCCACGCAGAGTGAGCTTATATTATTTTATCGCAAATATCGATGCATATCGATTTCCGATAGCAATCAAATTGACTTTTGCTGTGAAATTTTGTTAAATGATGTTGAATTTCGGTTTTGGTTTTGAATTCACCTTCATTCTTTTCTTTCATTCGTTTATTTATCTACATTTAAGTGATACATTTGAACAACAAACATTATTTACACAAATATCGATTACATTTTTTATGCCCCGAATAATTTACATATTTGTTTTGCGGTTAAACATCTGAAGACTCAACTGTGACAGCAATTTCCCATTGCCATTGCTCATGGCCCAGTGAAGACCTTAGCCGCCAGCAAATGCAAAACAAAATGTAAATATTTGATAATAGTAAAGAAAATAAAAAAAATAAAAAAAATTACAACGCATGGAAAATATTTCTTAAAAATGAATGTGTCAAATGTATAAAATCAATTTGGCTGCACTGAAATGCTTAAGCTAATAAATTTAATTGAATATGAGAATTGCAAAGAAAACAAGAACAGAGAAGAAAACATCAAGAAAATGTAACAAAAATATTTATGGAGATAAATCAAGGGGACAGCTGTCATTGTCGGTAATATTGGCTTTGATTTGAGCAAAGCAAAAGCACACAAAACAGCAACAAGCAAACGCAAAGTAGTAGAAAATGGCAATAGAATCTTCATCTACTCCCTTATTACACCTCCCCCACCTAACGCTGAAAAACCGAAAAACCCAAGTGAAAAACAAACAAATGACATTGATGAATGAAGCACGAATGATGGATTGATTCAGAGCCGCAAGATGTAATGATGCAATGACGCTGCCGATGAATGGACGCTTGTCTCGATTTGCTATAACAGCATCCATCTCCATTCCCGGCAGTCGCCCCAAGCTTCGCTTGGAATTTGAGCTGCTTGAATTGATAATGAGCCAGGACTCGTGTAGCTGTTGCCTTTATTTTTTTTTTCTTCCTGTTCTTGCCATGACCGTAGTCTTAATTAATTTCCACCGTGCTGCCCACCACGCGCCGCCAAGCCCACTAATTAAACAATTTTTTTCTACTGCTTCTTCATTTTGTTTTTTTTTTGTTTTCTGTTGCGCTATGTGGCATCGTTTTGTTTGGCGCCGGTAGGGGAGGTGATGGGGCTTCCAGAAAAATTGCCAACTGGAAGATTGGTAGCTGTGAAAGCTGTCTGCCTGCAACTTTGCGCCGAAAAACTTTAACTAATTTCAAATGTGGCAAATGACGATTTTCAGACACAACAACTCCTGCACCCCGCCTACTCTCCCCATCTTGACCAGATGGCTTGGGCGTGATAAGGGGGTTTGGGGGATGGGGTGGGGGGCGTTGGCGGGTTGGTCGGTGGCTGATGTATTGTTGCCACAACAGCGCAGCTCAATGCTTGGCGCAGGCGAACTTTTAATTACAAGCAGCAGGCGACAGCGACAGCAACTGAAATTGAAGGAGCAACAACAACAGCAGCAACCGCTGCCGCAGGACCTCTGTTGCTAGCACCCGCTTCAACTCACTCACAACGCCAATGCCCCCACCCCCCTCCACCCCCCTTTCCGTAAAAACACTCGAAATAAAAGTCACCGCAAAAGCATAAATAACTTTGCTTTATAGCTAAACAATTTCCTAATTGCAGAAATCATTTTCTTTTTTAATTTACAAAAATAAGGTCAAAAAATAAAGTCAAAACGAATTGTATTTCGATTTGGTTCATACAAAATTTGAGATTCGGGTTTCGATTAAGAAATTCAATTGGTAAAATTATGCTTGCGCTTAAGAAAATTATATTTATACCTATTTCTACCTTTCAGTTTTAGGCAATTTTAATTGTTTGGAAATGTTTTGTCGTGCACCTTTTTTTTGTGGAATTCTTAAATTTTCTTGGAAAAAATTAATTTTAAAATTGTTGCATAAAGCCGAGCGGCTTGTGCAATATACTCTTTCAAAAATGTGGCAGCTCTTTTCTTATTTCTTTGAGTGCATAATAAGAGCGCAGTCTTTCAATTACGCTGTGAAGCATGGCCAGCGGGCTGGCTCAAAAACAGCAGTCGGAGTAGCAGAAACCCTAGTCACTGCTACCCTTCCACTGGCCCAACTCGATCTTCTTTTGGGCAGTTGTTGTTTTGCGGGCAAAGTTATTGCTTGATGCGGCGGCGAAAAAGGTGAAAAGGCGGCCCAGCTGGCAACAAAGGAGATGAAAACCAAATGGCAGTTGCCCAGGCACATGGCCAAAGTTATTTGCCATATATATATATATATATATATGCAGAAAAAATGCTTAGATAATGCACGACTGGGAAATATCCTGTAGGGCTTATTTCCTAATCATGGCTAGCAAATCGATATTTATCGATATATGAGCAATTAGTCACTTTTACAAAAGAATATAATCCCGAACTGCGAATGCCAGTAACATTTGATGTGATAAGTAACATTTGATGTGCGCTTATGAGCATTGATTTCTTTATTCCATAACACCCATCTTCGTATAAAATATAGGGTATACAAAAGAAAAACAACTTACTCTGGCTGCCGCCCAGCGGCGCATGAATTCAAAATGAGACGCTCAAGTGGCCCCAAAATTGTGTTTCAGCGTTTTTATTTGCGCAAAATTAGCAGTGCTACGTCTCCCCACCATTGCCACCCAATCCCTCCCATCCCATCAAATAAAAGCTAGTCGTTTAGCTACTAAAAATTCAATAGGAAAGCGCCAGTCTCCATTTTTGCCAGCGCAGATCATAAGACAAAAACAAAATTGAGATAAAAAAATAAAAAGAACTAAAGCAGCAGCAAATAAATATATATATAATATATATATATATATGTATATATACATATATATGTATATATGAAAACTGCACCCATATGCGGCATAGACCAAAAGCCGGACACGGGCCAAGTTTTGTCGGACTACCGAAAAGTCAAGCAATGCCAGCAAATTGGAAATTTTATGCCGTAGTTTTTCCGGCGCTGCCTCTCTTAAAACCGGCTACGTGAGGGCTGTGCTCGCTTCACGGATGCTTTGGCGTAGCGAGTTACTTCTGAAGGGGTGGGGGTTGACGCTGCTGCTGCCATCCTGGTCGTAATATAACGAACTTTATGCGCTATGTGTTTGTGTTTGTGTGAGCTCGCCAGATAAGCTGCAAAGGATGCTGATGCGAATGAAGGATGAGCATTCAGTAATAGTCCCCTTACTCCCCCCCACCGTCCCCCTCCCCATCCCCACACCTTCAGCCATAAGTCAATAGCAAAAAAAAAAAAGAAAAAAAGAAAAAAAGTTTTCGCAATGGGATTACGTTAGTTGGAATGCACTTACTACTTATATTGCTTAACGATTTTTCTTCTTCTTTTCGGCTTGACTCTTTGGGGGCATTCTGGCTATGCTCTATAAATAGTTGGTCGTGGGCCGACTAAATTTGTCAGCGAAATAATAAAAATGTATCATTATTGTGAAATATGTTCAATAAAAATGCAAATGTGTGAGAATATCGAATGCACTTAAAAACATTTATGTTTTAGTACATACAGAAATAGTTGGAACACTTGACAGCAGCGGGTTTGCCATCGATTCTTGTCAAGATTATGAATTAGTTTCAAATTATATATAATACTCGATATCAAATAGACATTTGTCAAATGTTGTTGGTTAAATATTTTCTTATAAGTCTCTTGTGTTGCATAACGCCTGAAGTTATTTGAAGGATCTCTTTTGTAGTGACTGTGGCTGGAACATGGTTTCCAAAGTTATGTGAACTTCTATTTGAATTTTATGTATGTTTTCGTTTAGCTGCCAACAATTTTTACTGGTTTTTTTGTTGTCAGCAGCTGTTTGCTCGTCCGTTCGTCCGTCGAGTTGGGTTGATTTGAGGCTCGATTCGTTTTTCGTTTCGTTTGGTTTGGTTTGGTTTGCTTTCATTCCGTTGTGTTGTGTTGTGTTGCGTTGTGTTTTGTTTCGTTTCGTTTGGTTTATTTATTCTTTTCGTTGGCCGCCTGTGCTTCATATAAATTATTAAAAACGCCCCGACTCAGGCCGTAAAGTTTTGTTTTTTTTTGACTTTTGTACTCATGACTTTAAAGGGCTCCTGTTTGCTCACTACTTTTATATTTATTTTAAGGAGCATTTAATGTGGGCACAAAAATTGCCAGCCCCCACCACTCAAACCACCTTCAACCTCCATTTCCCTGTGCGACCACCTCCCCCCTCCCCTCGTAACCCCAATACGCTGTGGAGCGTAACAAAGGGATGTGTCTTATTGAAACTTTATTGTCGTGTGGGGCCCAACACTCAAACCTGTTGCTAAAATAAAAAGAAAAAAAAAATAAATAAAAATACAGAAATTGAATGGCGCCCTTTTCTTACATTTATAAATATTCAATAAAATTTGTCAGCTCTTGCACATAAAATGGAGGAAACATACCCAAGAGTACTATTTACCTGCCATGCATGCACGCCTATTTATCGAATATACCTGAAATACTTCGTCTTTTTTTTTTTCATAAAGTAATAGGAATTTGTGTAATTCGAGAAATGTTTTTTTTTTCTATCTGGTTGATTACATTTGGTCATTGATATTAATACATTGCACTCCCAAAAGGATGGATCGAAAGTGGAACAGCAATTCGTAAAATTAAAAAATTCAAGTTTAATAATCAATGATAAATCAATACTGACGAAATTATATAATACAATTAAATTAAGCTCATATATAAAATAAACCAATAAATTAGTTACTGCCAAATTAGTTTGTTAATACTTTTGCATTTATTAAGCTTAATAAACATTATAAAAGTAATTGAAACTTTCTGGGCAACCCTCGGTTGCCGTGAGCAAAGTTTCTGTAAGCTAGAAAATTTAAGCTAACAAATTGTTCTCAAAACTTTTTCAAGCTTTTGGTTTTATTTTTTGTTTTTTTATTGCTCGACGGAAGTCATTATCCAATTCAAATTTAGTTGAACATCTGCCAAGATGCCAAGTTATTAGTTTATTTTTGTTTGCCTCAATCGTTATCAGGAATGTGCTAATTGGTTAGTTATTACAAGTGTTGCAAATAAATGATTTTGCATTTGTTTTCACAACCTGGCTCTCAGTAATCATGGCTCGGCCACACATACTATTTGAACTAGCTCATGCAGTTTGTTTAAGCTAAGTGATTTGATGTGTTTCCTTGTTGCTTGCTTTTTCCTCTAAGCCTATTAAAACTGCTTCCCTGATTGTGTTTGCAAAAGCTTTGCTCAGGAATGTGTTTTGTGCTTCTACTGGAAGTCAGCTGAAATTAATTTAGTTCTGTTTTTTTTTTTTTCATTTTGAAAAATGTAATTGGCTAACTTCGCTATTCGCTCAACCAGTTCACTGTTCTTTGGAGCTTATTCAATTAAAAAGATTGCCAGCTGTGCTCAACGCTCAGTCAGCTTCATTATTCAACCCAATTTCTCATGAGATGCCAGCAACTTAAACAATATTTTTTCATTTCGATTTAGTTTATCTTGAAAGTGTCTGAAGTTTTTGGATTTTTGTCTGTCTTCGCAGCTGAATGGAGCTATTTATTTTGTGGGACAGGGGAAAAAATAGCCACAGCACAGCAATAACGAAGGCTTACCAAAGGAAGTTCACCTGCTCAGAAGAAAATTCACCTGCTATATATATATATATATATATATATATATATGTATATATATGTACATCATTTGGGTCACTGACATTTTATTAAATATATTTATATGAACATCTACAGAGGTGTTTAAGAAGAGAGAGCAAATGTTTTGTGCTATAGTTTTGACTCCTCTCCTTCACTTTCTCATGCTGTGTGGCAATTGCATTGTAAACGGAGCCGTTGCAAAATGCTTTTAGATGCAACTCACAATTTGTTTTTAGCAATGTTATGCGATATAAAGACACAGAAAAAGAAAGAGTACATATATATATATATATATATATATATATATTTATACATATGTAGAAAAACTCTGGATATCGTCAACTGGGCTTCTACTTTGTTATTATCTTGGTCTTTGTTCTTTCTGGGACGCCACAGGCAAAAGCCAAACAACAACAGCTCGACAATGGACGACCACCCTTTGCTGTTGACTTTCACCGCACTCCCCCCCCCCCCCCCCCCATCCTGCTACCCTCTGCACTATCTTTGTTGTTGCAGGTCATTGCAGCGACAGCTTCCTGCATTGCTTTGGATATTTCATAAAGCTTATGAATTTTGTATACAAACTGTATGCGAATCCAAAGCGGAAGCAGCTGTGCAAAACCGTAGCCAAACCGAACCACAGCGAACCACAGTGAACCGCTATACGAACCATTTCAAATCCAAAGCGCCCTGAAATCGCTCCACGCAAAAGCAAACTAACCACAAAGTCCGAATAAAACTACAACCATACATGCAGCTTTAAATGCTTTATACCTAAATCCACACACAAACATCCACAAGCCCCTACACAAAGAGAAAAAACTATTTACTTGCAAAAGCTGGCACCAGAAACACATAAATAAATTGCCAACAAGTTTCAGCTGTTTCTGAAAAGCACTCAGCATTAGAAAAAATGCGAAACCCAAAAATATTGTTTAGCTTTTGGTAAAATACTAATTAATTAATTAATTACTAATTATTTAATTAGAAAATTCTAATTTTTTGAATGTTTGTGATTTTTGAGGAATTTTGAGATTACAGAAAACAAGATAGATAAACAAGGATTAAAGCCAAAAGTAGAATATTCTCTTAAAATGAAGCTACAACCAAAAACATCATATTTTATCCCATTTAACTTTTAGTTGGTGTTTTTTCTTTTCTGTGCAGGATTCTGGATTTTTTTTTTTAGGTTAGGTTTATTATATATGGTTGAGAATAGTCAATAAGGAAATAAGGGACGTTGGATGGGGAAGCGATTTGTGCCCGGTTGGCTGGTTTCTGTGGTAAGCAAATATCTGAGTTTTGTTTTAACTCAGGAGCATTTTGAATCTTTCAATAGCAACTTTGTCAGATGCATTGTATTCGATATGTTGGCGTCTATGTGTGTGTGTGTGTGTTGGAAAACTGCTGCAGTTAGTTTACAACACTTATTGCTTGCATTGTTCCGGTTGCTGTTGTTCTTGCTATTGGCGGTTGGCATTGTTTGTTATATTTGGAATGTTCAATATACTCTCGCGCAGCACAGCTTGCTTGATGATAATAAAGAAGATGAGGCGGAAACTGCAGATTGAGACAGAGATTTTCTCGGGCTGCCTCCTCCATGGCCTTGGGCACTGGCACCAGCCAATAGGCAGCTGGGAGCGTTCGGCAAGGGGGCGTCCTTTAAATATGAAAATGGATAAGGACTAGGATATGGCACCAGAGCTGAAGACTTATTTTCAATTACGTTGCCACTGAACGTATGCTGCATCTATTTGTCTCTCTCTCTCTCTCTCTCTGTCTCTCTTTCTCTCTCTCTCGCTCTCTTTTTTCTTTGTTTCTTTTTCACGCCGACACAGAGAGACTGTGTCGGTGACACTGTCTTGGTTGCATAACCATTGCAATAAGCACACTTTATAAGCTAAACAGCTGCAGGGAAGTGCTACTTATACATTTGAATATATTTATATATGTATGTATATATGTATATATATATATATATATGAAAGTCAAGTGAGAATTATATTTAATGCTTAACACAAGGTCGTTCAAGTTAAGCGCTTACATATTGTGCAACTATTGAATGGACTGAGTTAATTGACCCAAAAATAATCTTTCTTGTCTTTTAAAAATGATATTTATAATTTTTGTTGATTAATCATTAATCATTAATTTTACTAACTTTTTTTTCTTCTCATTTTAGGTAAGTGGCACTGAATTTATTTAACACTAATTTGTCGACGATTTGGAACCGTAAGTTGACTTGAAGAAATCTTTTATCGTGATTCAAGATCGTATTTGGGAAACAGTCAGGTGCAAAAACTACCCCTAAAGATGAATGCGTTTTAAGTTTTGTGAAAATAAATTAAGAACTAATGAATTAAGAATCAAGAATCAATATAAATATATACAATTTGTGAGATTGTAAACGTCTCCATGAACGCCTTCATTACTTTTTATGGGACTCACCAAATAGTTTTATAAACTTATTCATGTCGTTAAATTTCTATAGTTTTTGCATAGGTTGCAGCCTTGATTTGAATGGTGAGAAAATCGAACGCAATTCGAAATGAAAATGGAAATGAATAAGCATTGCGCCCAGATTAATATGTCAAAGAGGTGCAAGTGTATGCGGTTGCACGTGTATTGGTATGTGTGTGTGTGTGTGTGGGTGGGTGCTTGCCATCTGGGTTAAACAATGCCACGTAAAAGTATGCAACACATTTTCATTTGAGCGGGCGACAGCCCCAGCAATCAGTGAGGAATTTAAGTGCCGCATGTTAAACAATAGCTGCCTCAAGGGCCCACGCTGCCAACAATGCACCGAATGACAGGTGGTGAGGGGGGGGGGGGGGGGGGGGGCAGAAGGGCTGTAGTTTATGAAGGTGTAGCGAAATGAAATTCGGAACAAGAGTGCAAAAGGTAACTAGCTAAAGCCATGGAAAAAAAAATCTGAAATTAGTCATTTGCAGAGCACAGCAGAGAGCTGTGTAAAAGAAATGGCCAGAATTATTGTCATACAACGAGCGAAAAAGGGGGCAAGGTGGTTTTTGCTGGGCTGCCAGGCTGTTGCACATTTGCCACATGCAATTTCATCAGTAACTCGCAACGTTACTCGGCCTGGGTCAGTTGTGTTTGCCATTTAACACGCACATGAATGTTGTGTGTTACTTGTGTTACTTCGACACCCACATGAGCCAATACATCGCAGTGTGTGTGCGTGTGTGTGTGTGTGTGCGAGTGTAAAAGTGACACACACACATGATACAAACTCTTGGACAAGTGCGACAAATGGGCGAATGGCTCCGATTATTGTTGTAACTGCCACAATCGAGAGTCTTATTGGACATTATGTGTCACCCACACACATTGTAAATTGTGGGTATTTACAGAAAAAAAAAAAATTAGAAATGTACTGCTTCAAACACCCCATCATCCCAAAATCCAATTTCAATTTTCCAACAATTTTAAGGAATGAACCACATTCGGATTTGGCAAGCCAATTTACGTTCAATTTAGAATCGTATGCACAATGCACGATTTTGAGAAATGTGGTGGAATTTTTCAAAAGCTGCGTTAAGACAAAAAAAAAAAGGAAAAACTCAAAAGCATGTTTCAAAAACTTTATACTTTTACGTGAGAATCGCTTTAGTTATAGACTTATTAGTCACAGGAAAAGTGTAAGCAGAATATTTGATAGTTAAAAGAAAGAAAATTAACATTGGAAAGTATGTAAAATGAAATAAAATCAAGAAGTGCAACCCAGGAACTAAGCCATCTGTATTTTCCAATGAAATTCAGATTAGTGTTGAGAAAGATTGAAAGAAATGCCGAAGTAAGTAGAACATTTGCATCAAGCCCAGTTGGGCGACAGTCTCAGAACAGTCTCACATAAACACACACACACACAGAGAGAGAGAGAGAGAGAGAGAGAGAGAGAGAGAGAGACACATACACGCACACACACACACACACACACAGAGAGACACATGAACATGTGCTTTGCAATTTGACTTGAATACTGATTCGTTTCGTTGTTGGGTTTCACTGGCTGAAAATCTTGAGACATGCAAGTTTCTTTTCGGTTTGTGTTTTTTTGTTTTTGGTGGTGTCTTGGGAGCGCCCAAGACTTAACAAATTTGCGTCTGTGTGTGTGTGTGTGGCAAATAGAAAAATGAGGTCAATAACAGTTAGATTATCAAATAAGCATTGCCAAGAGAGGCAGCTGCTCAGGATGTACACTCAGCAAAAAAAAAAAACCAAAAAAACAAAATGAAAAAAAAATTTATCCAAGTTGGTATTACAAAAAATGTATGTTGGAATCAAAAACGTACTCGAACTTTTAAGGAACAAATGCTTTAAACTAGGAAACTATTTCTAAAAATAAGCAATAAATGAATTATTATTGTAAAAAATAAAAGTATGTGCGTAGGGCATTCAAATTATTATGTATAAATATAAAAATAAAATAATTTATATTTTGTATTTGCTGTGTGCGATAGGCGGCAGATTAGCATTGCAGCATCTTGCCTCTGCCACACTTAACACACACAGACAGAAACACACACAAACACTCGCTTACACATACAAATTGAGTTTGTGCTACAATTCTACATTTTGTGGGCATGCTCAAGACGTCATCGGCTGTCATTCAAAGTGCCTACGTGTACGGGCTTGTGTGTGTGTGTGTGTCTGTGTGTGTTTGTCTGTGTATGTGTGTCTGAGTGTGTATGTCTGTGTGTATGTATGCGTTTGTGTGTATTGGATATTTAAGCTAGCAATCAACGACACCAGGCAAACGTTAAGCTTACCCCTTCCTGCACCCCTTTGACGCAATCTACCCCAAAAACCCAATCCAAATCTCAAGTACAACCCTAACCCCAATCGTCGCATGCGTGAAGGTCAATTTATCGCCTAATGACGGCGTACAATGACGGGCGGCTATTGAGGGGGACAACAAGCACGTAGGCAGCCATGCCAAAGCGTTGCCAGACATTTAATGCAGCTTACTAAATGCTTCATGCCTTCAAGCCCACATGCCACAAGCGCCACAATTTTGCTACTGCTATTGCTGCTGCGGTTGTTGCTGTTGCTTCTGTTGTTGCTGTTGTTGCTGTTGTTGTTGGCCCAAGCCAATGGGTATTGCCAGCTTGAAGAATTAAGATTTCTTGGGGTTTCGGACCAATGCTAAAGATTTTGTGGTTTTAGTGGAATTTAGCGCACTTTTAGCTTGCTTTATTTGCCAATGATGGCCTACTTGACAGATTGGATCTGGACTTTAGTTGGGGGCCATTATGCAATGGCTGTGTTTGACTTGTGCTTTAAAAGCAACTCAGTATTTATGAGCGTATTCATTTCAAATGATTACACAACGAATTTAGTTTTGTGGTCAATTTGTTGATAAGTGTAAGTTGGGTAATTACTGGTATTTATTTGATTAGTTTCTGCAACTTGAGTCATAGTTAAATCAATTAAAAACACATTTATGAATATATTCATTCATGTTCATATTTATTCACAAATTTGTTTCGTTTAACCCTTAAGTGGCGTTCAACAGATGTTAAATAGTTTTCTAAATGAATTTATTCCCAAGCAAACGCATTCTTCATAATTAAATACTCTATTTTAATAGTATACACACACACACACACACACACACACACACACACACACTCACGGTGATGAGTGAATACACTCATACACTTAACTTGTATCTATGCCATGTATTTCGCATGTTTAAACAACGGCAATGTAATAAACAGTTCACATAGAGAGCCGTTCGTTCACTTCAGAAGCAGTTCACTTACACACTCACACACACACGCACACACACACACACACACACGCACACACACATATATTCCTAGTCATGGATGTATGAATGTTGCTGTAGCATTTGGTACACACTGCAGAGCAAACATAACCATAACCAAGTTAGCAACATCCTTGTTCCGGTTATAGAAATGCGTTTAAGCATCAGTTGCTGTGGAATTTGGCTTTCATCCTTTTGGACCTTTCTTTTTTTTCTTTGTTTTTTTGCCTCTATTTCATAGTTTGACGTAACCTTGTTGGGTGGTTCGGGAGGGGGGTTGTGATGTGCACGGTATGGCGTGGTACGGTCTGGTTTGGCCTGGTCGGATCTGGTTGGGACTGGTTGGGTCTGGACTGGACTGTTATGTATAAGGTTATTGGGGTCCGGCAGCTAGCACCTGGGTCAACTGAATGATGTGAAGTCAGGAGGCCAGAAGTGCCACTGCTGCTGCCCAATAACAAATACACTTAACTGACAGAACAAACACTGGTGGAATTTCGGAAGGAGATCGACATACATTGACTTCTACAAGCAGAAAGAGAGCGACAGATGTACAAAAAACACAAAAACACAAAAACCAACTAAAAAAAAAAAGAGCTTATTGCTTGGCAAAGCGTGAAATGTTTACGAGCGAGTGACGATGGCGACTCAAGAGGCAGCCAGCCTCGTAAAAAGATTTGTGCTTCTGTGTGTGCCTAGCGCAAATCTTATCCTCTTTACTAACTTGCCGCACCCGCACCCCTCCCACTTCTGCACCACAATCTGCCACACTCTTCCACGCTTTAGGCGCTCCCCTTGCCGATTTCTCTCTGTTTCGCTTACCATCTTACTCGCTGTGTGCACAATTGTAAAGAAAATGTTATTAAGGATTTTCTATTATATAACAAAAAGGCGCACTAAAGGCAGTCACACACACACACACACACATACATAGAAATAGTAAGAGATAGAGATAGAGCTAGAAGTAGACACCATAATTTTGGGATGAGACGCATTAAGCACTTGACATATTCTACACAGTTTTGTAAAACTGTGCACCGTACAGCAAAGAGAAAAAAAAAAAAACAAAAAGTCAGAACACAACAGTCGCACGCAGCCGACTGCAAAATACTCTGTTATCAGTGTAGAACCCGGCAAACTTTTTGCAGGAGTTGGCTGTGTTTAATGTATATTTATAAACAGTTTGAGACTTGGTTTTTACCAATATTATTCGAATATGCCTTCCAAAATTGCTGTAAATGGTGGGCGATATCGGCTTGAGCAGTTGTATTTGGAACGGGTTGACCAAATTTGGTTACCAGTCTTAGGAGGTGGTTACTATTAAACTACTCTGCATGCTTGCCAATCGATTTGCAGTTATCGATGTTATCGATAGCTCCCCAGTGCATTAATGAATACACATCCTTGAAGTGTGATATATTCTCCAGCTGCAAGACTATCGAAATAACTTTAACCTACCTATGCGGACAGAGTGACGGACATTGCTGATAATCTTCAATTTTGGAATTTTAAGCAAAATGTAAGGAAAAATAAATAATTTGACAATCGTATTTGTTTCTACAACCATCGAGTTTTCAAAGATTATTTCAAAGTATTCTAGCTTAATGCCAGATCAGTTGCATTTATAATCTCATCATGTCTGTGCTTATATAGAGAACATATATTTCCTATATATATATATATCTATATATGTATATATATCTTTATGTGTATATTATTGAAATGTTGGATTTTTCATTTGATTTGATATTTGAATGCCTGTCGCCATCTCTTGAACTCCTGACAACTTGATGACGCCTCCCAACTCTTGTGGCAAAATGTCACTAAGTATATTTATATATGTATATATTTTATATATATGTAAATGTGTGTGGATGGGTGTAAATCTGTGCTCAAGGTTTGGCTCAAACATTAGTCAACCGAACCCAAAATGAGCGAGCAACAAAAAGCAAGCGAGTTGATGGCCAAGTGAATGAGAGCGAGTGAGTTGCAGACTGGTTGATGGGTTGACTGCATAAATAAATGGCTGACTGGTTGACTGAAATGCGCGACGATGCCACACTGTCTGTGAACGCAAACATACATATCCATGTCCTCACATACATATGTACACACTAAAACACATATGTATTCAGGCAGAGGTTGTCAAGAACGTCGGCGAAAGCAGTTGCTGATGCACTTTTCTGTTTCGTGTGTGCATCTGCAAGAAAATATTTGATGCACAACTTTTTCCGTCTGCCCTTGAGGGAGGCGAGTGGGGCTGTGTACTGTGGAATAGCTACCTATATTGCTGCATCGGATACATCGGACACATTTCGTCTTCGAATATATATATATATATATATATATACAAAATTATATACTCGTATTTAGTTGTGAAAAACACAATTTTAGCCATAAAACTTCTAAGCCGTATTTACAAGTTGCCTCTGCACATCTTTCTGTTATCTCCAGCTTTATCCAACTCTGGCTAGACACATCTTAAGCTACGAAAATTCGTATAGGCTTTTTGTCTTGCTTGCTTTTGGGCCCATTTCACTGTGCAGGTTTTTTTTTTTTTGCTGTAGCTGAGCACAGCTTGTTATAATCATGTTTTTTATTACGCTTTTGCAAATGTTGCCTTTGACTTGAACAATGTCAGCCATTTTGCTACTTTTGTGGTACGTCTGCAGTCAACAGAGGCGCCTCCAAGTATGCAAGACTAGCAGCAGCAGCAGCAGCAGCTGCGGGAATAGTATGCTTGGATGAAGGACGAAGCTGAAAGAGTGGAAGGGTGGAAGGGTGGAAGGGTGTCGAGATGGGATAACTGAGTATCGCATTCATGCTGTGCAATTGGATGTAAATGCACGAAGCTGCCAGAATGTTTCCAGTGTTAGCTTGTCTCTGTGTGCTGATTTACGCGCTCGCATTACGTATACGCCGCGTCAACCGGGCGCAACACTTTAATTGATTATTTATCTTGCGGCAACTGTTAGTGCTGCTGCTGCTGCTGCTGCTGCTGCTACTGCAACTGCTGCCACTGACGCTGCTACTGCCACTTATATTGTTAGTCCTTTACCGTTATATTATTTATATAATATGATTATATTATTATTATATTTATATAATATTAAGCATATTTCACTCCAGAATTCCTGAAATGAGCACTTTGAAGTTGGTTTCAGAATTCATTTTCCTTGTTTTAGGTATGGTTGGAACAATAATCATTTGTTCCAGCTTAAAATGATTTTATTGATTTATGCGTTTCAGCGTTCAGTCATAACTGTTACTGCACTTCTGCCATTGTTATTGCCACTGCAAGTGGTACATGCATTAGAAACTTGTGTTATTTTTTGCTTGCATTAAATAGCCTGTTCCTAATACTGCTCCTACAACTGATGCGGTTAGTGCAACTAATTCGAATGATGAAGTCACCCATTACATCATTATTTACAGCTACTGAGACTCCATTTACAGTTGCATTTATTTCGATTGCCCCTGTGACTGGTCTTGGTCCTTTGCTCCTATCGTAATCCTATTTCTACACCTTCCAATTCGGCTACCAATATGTGTAACTGTTACTGTTGCTGCAGCTGCAACTGCTATTGCTACTGCTACTGCTACTGCTACTGCTACTGCAACTGCTACTGCTACTGCTTCTGCTACTGCCACTGCTACTGCTACTGCTACTGCTACTGCTACTGCAACTGCTACTGCTACTGCTACTGCTACTGCTACTGCTACTGCTACTGCTACTGCTACTGCTACTGCTACTGCTACTGCTATTGCTACTGCTACTGCTACTGCTACTGCTACTGCTACTGCTACTGCTACTGGTACGGCAAATGGTATTAGTGCCACATCTAGTGGCAAGTGCAACTGTTGCGGCTGCTGCGGCTGCTTCAAAGTTTTATGCCATGCAATCTCGCCTAGCAATTTGGTGCGCTGTGATTGAAATCCAAAACCACAAGGCAGCCAGCAGCGCGTGTTGTCCTTGCAACTGTAGGGCGCCTAACTACCCTCTACCCTCTTCGCACCACCCAAAACCCCCAAACAAGCATCCCTCGCTTGGCCAAACTAAATTGCTTTCGAGTGTTGTTTGTTGTGCTTGAAGATTTACTGCTTTGTTGGTTTTACATTTAATTTCTTTTCACATTAGACACGCGCGCACTTTTTTTTCTCTCTCTTTTTGTATGTGTGTGTCCAGCTTTCTTAAGAACCCTCCCACCTTCTCCGCCCCTTTGCCCAACATCCGCCTTTCATTCATAGAGCACATCTCTGGCTTTGACAACTTTTTAGTGTTGGTTAATGGCGAGCGCAGCGGTAAAAGCTCATTATTATTATATAGCTTTATAATTGCATACGTGATTTATACGATGACATTGGCGCCACTCTGACAATTTATTACCATCCTTCGTCCTTCGTCCTTCGTCCTTCCTCCTTTCTGTTGTGTGTGTGTGTGTATAGTTAGATCAATGGGACTGCCTCATATTGATTTGCGGTTGCCGTATTTTGTTGTCGTTTCAGTTTCAAGCCGGGTTGGGGGCTACGCCAGCACTTAGCAGCTGGAAGCGACCATAACAATTAACAGACAGCCAACAACAATCAATACAAGCACTCAATGTTGCTCAGCATCTTAAGAGCTGCTCTTCAAATATTTATTTTCAACTTTTAGCCAAGTCAAATTGTGCCAGTGAAAGAAGTCGTGTGTTCAAATGGTTTAAGCTTAGTTTTAGCTTTGCTGGCAACAGTTGCAGTTGATATCTAAGCCAAAACATTGCAGCTGCGGGAGCTGAAGGCATTTAAGCTACTGAAGAGTTCCTCTACATAGGAATTCTTATATGATATTTCACTGGCCAGCTATAAAATACAATGCAATTTTCTACTTATGGCATTCGTCTTGTAATTCTTGATGCTATTGTTCAAGCTTTGAACTACTTAAATGTTTTGTTCTTTTGTTGTTTTTTTTTATTAAACTTAGGTTTAATCACAATGAGAACCATTTAACATTGCCCGTTGTCTGTTGTGGCCTTTTATCACATTCATTGCAGTCCCTTTCAGCACTGCCTTCAACTCTTTATTCACTCAACTGCTATTTTCTGCACTCATCTCCGACTTTATCTCATTTATCTTTTCTTGTACACGTTGGTGCCGCTGGGCACAACGTACAACCGGCCAGCACCTTGGGCAAACAAGCCAACAAACACCACATGCTGGCACCACCTACCGCCAACGGCCGCCCATCCTCAAGCAGGTGGTGGGCATCTCAGTGGCGGAGTTGTCGCTACTTTCCAAAGATGCTGAGAGAAAAGTAAATAATTAAAAAAGTTACACAAATTACTGAGGCTATTTTCTGTTTGCTGTTTTCCGTTTGCCGTTTTAGTGTTTTTTTTCTTACCTTGAGAAATGAAAAAAAACCGCTGTACACATTTTGTGGCCGTAATAAAATGATGTTTATTAAATACGCACTGTCATTCAATGTTGTGAATGCTGTTGCGATTGTTGTTGCTGCTGTCGCTCGTTCAAAACAAACAAACATTAAAGTTGTTGACGTCATCAGCAGCACACTTGCTGTTGCTGTTGCTGTTGTTGCTGTTGTTGTCGTTGTTGCTGTCGCTGTCGCTGCGCTTTTGGCTTTGTGGTTTTGGCACACTTCAAAGTTGAACTGCCACGCCAAAAAAAGCCAAAAAACGGCCAAAAAAGACAAAAAAACAAGAACAAAAAAGCAACTGGAGTTAGCGGATTAGAGTTGAGCGAGTGCCCGACCAGCAGATGCCCTGTAAAAATTTATATACAACATTCTACAGATCTTTATCAATTTGCCAAAGTAAGCATTTTTTAATGATTGAATTTGGGACATTAATTTGTGAATGCAAGTTTCAAAATTGATCAAATATGTTCAATACTCATTAATGTCAAAAGACAACTCAAATTTTGTTCGTTTCGATTTGTAAACTTAATGCAATGTTTTTTAATTGAGGCTTTTACATCATGGCTCAAATCTGCATTGTTCTGTTAATACAAAATACTTAAGCCAATCTCAAATTGAAGACTCACAGATCAAAACATGTTCACGCAGAAGGTTTTAGGTTATCATAGCTTATTTTAGCTTAAAGATTCCCATATCAAAGGCTTGGATAGATATTAATATGAGAATCGAGTTTCACTTACAACCATGTGAAATATCTACACACATTTATGTGTGTACAACATTTTATGCCAAGATATGCCAAGTTCAGTAAACTTGTTATCATATTAAGGCCGGGCGCTGCTCCACATACCAAATATGTGTATTATGTAAGCCAGTTCAAAATGGGCTCTATTTAAATTCACATGCAAAAATTTGCTGATGCCTGCTTTTCTGGGTTCGCTGAGAACCGAGCACATTGTTACAAACCTTTTTTCAGTGTTGGGTATGGGGCAACAAAGAGAAAAAAAGGAGCTGAACAAAAAACGAGAAATGAAATCAAAGCGCCAAAAATACATACACACCCACACACACACACACACACACACACACACACACACACACAACAATGACAACAACACAAAACAACAACGAAAACCACAAAAATGCCGCCAATGACTTTGACTTGCCATTGTTTTCGTTGTTGTTGTTGTTGTTGTTGTTGTTGCTGCCAACGTCAAAGGCTTGCCCAAAAATGACAAAAACAACAAGTGCACAGCGTGCTGGGTGTGGCGGGGGGAGGGGGAGGGGTTTTGGGTTGGCATTACAACGGTGAACGGTGAACGGTGAAGGGGTTTTGAAAAGGGGTTGGCGAATCTGAGTTTGGGCTTACTGCCGTCGGCCTTTTCGGCTACACATCCGCTTGCCCTTGCGGCACATCCTGTCGCTTCCTTCCGATGGCACACACCTAACCACCGTTGCCCGCACAAGCCTCGCCCAGAAGCCAGTAAAACACGCAAACCCCGACGCCCTGTCAGTTTATCTAACACGCACTCCAACTGCGTCTCGCACATCGCGCAACATTCTCTCCACGTGTGCGTGTGCGTTTGTGTGTGGAACGAGCAACGTGAAACAGCAACAGCAACAACAACAGCAACAAGAACGAGTGAACGAATAAACAACAAAAAACAACATGGACAACAATGGCAACCCATCAGCAGAATTGGATAGCAGCATAGATCGTGGATAGATGCAAAAAAGGTTACTCCAAATATACGTAAATTAACAAAAACCTGCCGCCAATCATGACTGCATTTGTATGTGTGTGTGTGTGTGTGTGTGTCTGTGTGTGTCTGTGTGTGTGCCCAACCCCAATGCGTTGTTATCTGAAGTTGGGATACACTTACTTTACTCAAGCATTGGGCGGGAAGTGCGCTTTACATTTGATGGCAGTTTCCTGTCCTTCAATCGATGAGAAACTTGATTCGTTAATGAAACTTGCATACATTTATATGTTGTTATATGTTGACACCTTTGATTTGCCGTTGCACTATGAAATTTAATTTATTATTACTTTACTTAAATAAAATAAATAAATAAAAAAAAGGGTTTCAGTTACACAACGATGCATGGATAAAGATGAAGAAGAATAAAGAATCACAGCTCGATATTGAAAGATTTGTAAATTGCTGATTCAAAGTGAATTTTTATATTTCTATGATTTTGGTAATCGCAGGAAAATTGAGCTTCAGGCAAAAATAATCGCCTATTTGCTACCAAGCACAAATTTGCCAATTTTTATGGAGTCTACAATTGATTTTCATGCAACGCATGACAAGCAACTTTATCTCTTCCTTTCTTTTCCATTAAATCAAATATATAAATAATCCCGTCTAAATGCAGAATGCAGCGTTTTTAGCTGACGAGCAGCTTTGATTTGGATTTTAGGCCAGTCACAAGACAGATGAAGATTTCGCTGGCTGTCGAATCGCCTTCTCCAGTCCAGTCCAGTCCTTGCTCTGCACTTAATTGTCAGCTCATATTTCGCGCTGCTGTAAATCGTTTTAGTTTGAAAAAAATATTTCATAGGCTGGATTCGATTGTCAAAAGCAACAACAACAATGACATCAAAAACAACAGTGAGTTGCAATAAAGGAGAGTGTTCTAAACAAGCTGTTGTAAAAACGCACATTTACCAAGCCGCAACGAGCTCAAAATGCCGCAAGCGATCAATCATACACACACACACACACACGCACACACACACACACACAGAATAGACACACAAATACAGAAGCAGAAACGGAGTTGCCCCATTGCAGTGTTTGTAACAATGTCACGCTGCAGTTGGCACGCTGTTGCAAATTGATATGCATTTGTATGTGTATATGCCACAGGCCATTATTTTGTCATTTCACTGATCAAATTGGATACGCTTTTTGCGAGATTTTGGTGCATTTCTGTTGAATAAACACAAGTAGTAAACTCATTAAGCATCAACTCTGATAAGAACTCGCCGCAATTATTTTATTTAAATCAATCACATAATGAGTGCTAAGCATGGAATCTGAATTATGCTGTCGCATTTTGTAAAGGGTATGCTAAATTGCCATCATTCCGTAGCAGTTTCGCTTTTATGCGGTCTGCGGTATTTCCATCATTTCTATTTATATTTTTTTTTCTCTTTCCCTTTTTTGCGTCATTCTCTTCGTTTCATTGTGTGCGTTGCTTTGACAGACGCCTCTCTAAACACAACCGTCGCACACACACACAAAAAAACTGCACAGAAAAAGAGAGTACAAAAAAAAAACAACAACAAAAAATATAAATAAATAAAGAATTGCCCTTGTGGGTCCTGGAAATTGAAAAGCATACTTTTTTTCACGGTGCATGTGTGTGTGTGTGTGTGCGTGTGTGTGTGTGCGTGTGTGTGTGCGTGTGTGTGTGTGTGTGTGCGTAAGCGATTGCGTGTGCAGGAAAATTAGTTTGGGCAGTGGGGCGAATTTTTGAAATTCATAAACTTACCGGTTACGTGGCTACCACGCTTGGCATGTCAAAGCTCAATGCAAATGTGTGTGCGTGTGTGTGTGTGTGTGTGCGTGTGTGTTGGTTAGTGTAGCATGTTAAGTATGTGTTAATATGTAGTTGACTCCTTGAGCCAATTTAATTGGCCTCTGTCTGGCCCCAGACACTGTTTGTCGCCTGTAAACACAGCACAATACACAAAAAAAAAGAGAAGAAAACTGAAACAGAACGCAATCAACTTCATGCCTATGAATTAATGACGCACACGGAGAACGCTGCGTATGAGTAATGTCAACCCCACCTAAGTAATAAAAGGCAAAAGAAACGGCAACATAGAGCGAGGGAGAGCAAGAGAAAGAGGGAGAGCAAGAGAGACAGGGAGAGAGAGAGGGAGAGAGGGAGAGAGAGGGAAGCGTAGTTAGCTGTGTGTTGCAGCAAATGGTGTGTTAAACAAAGTCGCTTGACAAAGTCTTTGCCACGCAGTTTGAGGCAGGAAAAAGCCGGACCAAAAGTGAAAGGGGACGTCTCGGAAATAAGCATGATGAACCACAGTGCTCTGAGCTGTTATGCATAATATTTCGAGTGACAAAGTGACAGTTTATGTATTAAATATGTATTTAATTAGTTGAATATGCGAAGCTTCTATGAAAACTCAAAATTCTAGCGAAATTATATATTGACAAATATTTTCGCTACAAATAATATAGCATTCTTTAAGTTAACTTCAAGTTAAATATTCCGATTTAAGACTCACCTCGAAAATGCACAGAAATATGCCACACATGTTGCATCATTTTGTTGTAACTTAAACGGCATTTTAGGTATCAACATGCTTCCCAATGGGATTTGCATACAACCGAAATGCATTTCGATAAATTCGAGTTGAATTAATATCGATGGACGCTTTTAATTGCACTAAAGTATAATTATTAATACTTTGGTCGTGTGCAACTGCATTAGCACTCCATTTACTCATGGCCAGCAACTACTAATTGCAATTTAAGACACATTTATAAATATTATCTTTAATTTTGAGAGTACGCAATGTGAGAATTCATCTCTAGTTGAGTAATCTAATGCGAAGATTCAACAAGAAATATACATTTTCAGTACAATTGCAATATAAATTTAACGAGACATCGTCAATTTTGTATAACTCGATATTCGCGATAGAATTTTTATTGAAGTTTAATTTACTTATCCACTTGTTTTGCCTTCTTTATTTATGCCATTGCAAAATGTATACATTTATAGAAATATTGTTTTCTCTTTATTTCATCCTATTGGTGATGCCATTGATATGCTTAACACCCTTTTTTATTGCATTAATGTAAAGCAATCGGCTTTATTTTGTTGCACATCAATAATTTGTATTTCAGTTCAGTTTCAGTTCTTTCGACTCCTCGATTCGATGAGAATTTTAATACGCGAAATTAAGAATTAAGCGAATATGCATAATGGCATGACAAACATGCCACGAATATTTCATTGCTGTCGCACAATATATATATAAAAAAAAATATATATATATATATATATATGTATTGGTTTGCATCAGTGAAAACAGAGAGAAATTAAACTGTTCTTATAAATTAAATTTTAAAGCGCTTGCCTTTCTTTGCTTTATTTGCTATCAAATTTCATTTAAATAAAACTGAACTCAGAATAAATGTTGGCTAGCGTATTTTGTGTATTTTGCTGTAGCCGATTTCACCAATTTGCTGCCAAAAATTAACCATTGAAATAGTAATGCTTGCGTAATGCGTTCCTCATGCATTTAGTCCTTTCTCATCGTTAAAATAGAAACATTGCAATTAGCATTGTGAAATATTTGATTACATTTTTATCAATGATCAATTTTTAAACACAAAATTAAATTTGTCTTTATTTTTATCCGATTTAGTTACGATTTTGTACATAACTAAATGTGTACAGCAAAGGACAACTAAACAAATAAATGCATAAAATGCGCCAACTGCATAAGTTACAAAAAGTAAGACAAAGTCTTACACAATTATATATATATACATAGATATACATATATATATATATATATATGTGTGTGTATATTTGTATATAGATATATATATTTTAGTGTTTACCTGTTTTCTGTTTGTTTTAGCCAACGGAAATTTATTGATACTCAGCGAAATAAAAGCATAAAATGGGAAATGGCAACAACAAGAACAATATAAAGAAAAGGGCAAGGATGAAGGACGAAGGAGGAAAGAATTCAACGGAAACTGCGTCAACGTCGAAATGTGAAAATGCTCAAGGAAGGTTGGGATTGTTGTAGGGGGCGTGGGCCGTGGGGCGTGTGGCGTTGGGGAGGGTACACAGTATAATAAAGGGCTGGGGGGGGGGGGGGGGGGCAGGTAGTATTAGGGTAGTTGCCTTTGTGTGTGCGTTAAAGCATTTGTCAACATAACGCTAGCAATTTAGCAATTTCTTTCCTTTTCTCTCTCTCTCTCTCTCCCCTCTCTCTCTCTCTCTCTCTCTCTCTCTTTGTTTCTTTATCTTAATGTTCCTCTTTCTCCTCCCGCGCACCGTTGACTTTTTATAGTTCTTGATTTTATTTACTATTTGTTCATGTGCTTAGAGCACAGAGCGTTGACTTTGTGCGGTTGGCGGGGGGAGGGGCTGGAGTGAAGGGGTGCGCGGGTTGGATGCTGTTGGATGGTGAACTGAAAGCGCGTAAAGCGTAAACAGTAAATTGTGTTGTCGTTGTCGTTGTCAGTGTTCTTGTTGCAATTTTTGATGTTGCTACATAAATTGGCTTCATCTTTATTGTCATTCAAGCAGGTGAATCGCACTCGCTTCCCCCCTCCCCCCTCTTCAGCTCGCCTCTCTCTAACTGTTTTTCTCCCACTTTTTTTTTCGTTGGAAATTCGATTGCAACAACTTTGTTATGGTTTTTTATTTTGTCGTCCCGTCTTAAAAATACTTTTACTCAAGCTTCTCTTTCTTCTCTCTCTTCTCTCTTACACGCACACCACACGCAACCACACTTTTGTTCTCTCTCTCTCTCTCTCTTTCTCTCTCTCTCTCTGTCTTTGGCTTTGGGTGTGTGTGTGTGTATTTGCTCACGTAATTCCCTAATTAAATACTTAAAATGTAATTGCTTTCGAAAATTTCATGACTGGCGCCATTCCGTATCACATAGCATCTTGCCCCAGCAGCCAACGGCAGAAACCAGTTGCTGCGTTTAGTCTCAGTCCCAGTGACGTTATGTGGTGCTTCTGTGCTGGGATCAATGTTGCCAGCGACTTGCCTCGCTGCCATTAAAACAGGCGCAGAGCCAACATCAGGTGGCATCAGCTACAGGAGCACACACAAACACACACACACACACACACTGTGGGGACATATGCTATATAACTTGTTATATGCCAGTTATATAATCGTAGCTGCATCTTAATGGTGCAACACACACACACACACGCATACACACGCATACATAGATAAACACACGCACCCGATGAGTGTGAAATCAAACTAAATTAATGACAGCAGCAGCAGTTGGTTATTTATATTTTTCAACTCGAACGTCAATTTCCAATAATAAAATATAAACTTTCATTCATAATTTATACTGAGGTGGTGGCAGAACCCAAAATCAATTAACATAATTGACGTCTAATTGCTATGAATTAAAAAAAAATATGCAATTTTCAATGAAATCTGAAATGCATATTAATTATTGACGAGCAAGACACATAAACAAAAATACTTTCATATGTTGACAATCGGCTCTGTATTTATTTATTTATTTTTCTTAAATTTATTTCACGCTGCGGTTCCATATTAAATTCTGCATTTGTTGTCAGGCGTATTAATTTGCTTTCAATTGGCTTAAATTTAATGCTGTAATTGAGTAGATGTTTTTGTTATGGCTCCCACTACTGCAGCTCAGAGTCCTATGGAAACTTATCGATATCTATCTATCGGAAATACATTGATAGTTGAGTTCATGACGATATTTATATGGATAACTTACAGGACGACGTTGTGAATATTGTTTAAAATGGAGTAAATTAAATGATGTCAAATTAACTTGCCTATCCTTAGACATATACAACAGATACGTTGATGGCCATCTGTGAATATTCTCACCGTTGCTAACTCCCCCTCTCTCTCTCTCTGTCACATATACACTCGTTCTCCCTCATTCCCTCTCCGCGTGTGTCGTAGATCTGTGTGGGAGCCATGCGATGCGCTGCACGTTAAGCTATATAAGTCATCACTTTAATTTAATTGTGCACGGCTAAGCTGGCCGCACTTACGAGCTAAGACACGCCTCCTCCTGCCGCAACACGTCGCACGCTCAAACACACACACACACACACACACACACACACACACACACACGTTGCAAGTGGAGTTTTTTTTGTATTGTTTGTACATATGCTGACCATGTCCTGGACATGTGCTGGCCACGTTTTTATGTGTTTTTAAGTGCGCAATTAAAGGTCAATTGCAGTCCAAGGTGGCTCACAAGTATGCTATAAACTCACACACACACAAACAGACACGTGTTTTCTAATTGCTATTTGAGCAATACTCGCAGCAAGCGCATTTTTTTTCATATCAAAACTTACACAAAATTTCGTCGAAAAATACAACAAAACCAGCTGGACACTTTCATCAATCAAAATATATATATATATATATATATATATATATATATATATATATATATATGTGTGTGTGTGTGTGTATATATATATGTATAAATATACATATTTATGTATATTGACAAGCTGGATGATGAGCACGCGAACGCAACCAATCGCAAAAAGATGCAAGACCAGTGCACACAGACACAGCCGATACACAAATCCAAAGCGACACCAAACACACCCAATGTGGTTGTCAACAGTTCTGGCAATGTTAGCGTTGCAGTTGCACATCATAGGAATAATAGTACAACTCCGTTGGATGGTCGCAATCTGATTGAGTTCAAAGCGGGCCGAATGAGTCAAGGCGCCAAAGTTATTGAGCCCGATGCCAGACGGGGCGTCATCTATTTGCAATATGATCAGCGGAGAGAGCTGCACTTCTGCTGGAAGGATCGGGATGCGGGCAGCGTTGAGGTGGACATTGTTGCCGTGCCGGGCAATCTGGAGTTTCGTCGGGTCGAGCCGTGCAAGACGGGTCGCGTCTATGTGCTGAAGTTTCGTGGTTCCACGAATCGAATGTTCTTCTGGATGCAGGATCCGCGACACAATCTCGACGATGTCTTCTGTGCTCGGGTCAATGAGCTGCTCAAAGCGGATCAAATGCCAAATACCGAAAAATCTACAATTGACTCAGCCAAGTAATTCAACACGATTTCTATAAAAGACTCGCATTTAGTGTCAATACTTGCATTTTTTTTTTGCTTTTCACATTCACTGTCCGAAAGAGCCAAATTTCTGTACTATTCTCACAAATTGTGTGTATTCTTTTTATTTTCTGGATTCTTTCAATGTTCCTTAAAAGCAAATAATGCACCGAAAATCAAAATAAATAAAACAATGCAGACCGAAACATAAATTTCGGTAACTTTAGCCTTTGTATCGATTCTATTGAATGAGTTCTTTCACGCAAACCATTTTAAGCCGAAACTTAAGCTTCTTATCTATCTATAGCATAAAATCCTCTTAAAGTCTAGCTAAGACGTTCAATGATGCATTTCGTTGGTGTTGCTGCGCTTAACGAAAAAAAACAAAAAAAAAAAACAGAAAATGCAATAACTGCCTCAAACAGCTTCAGCTCGCCCCGCCCAGGCGAGGCCAGACCCTCGATTTGCGCAAAACGCAAAAGAAGTTACGAAGATAAATGAGATGGCATAAGTTAGGCGACAACTTGAACACTCGCCGAGCCAGGAAGCATGCAACTAAAAAATAAAACACTTAAAATTTATATAAAAGACATCAAATGGCGGTGGCACAAAAACCAGACCTTAAACAGCTCAACTGCCAAATGCCCTGGTTTCGTATAGAAACTTAACTGAAATAAATTTCGACTCGCCCATAAATAAAAACACAATTTTGCAGCATGTTGACAAACTTGTGGATTCATTAAACGATAATTATTTTATTTGTAAAAGTAGAGATTAAATCATTTATAACTTTAACGGATTTATATATTTAAGCTGTGAATAGGATTTGGTTCTGATATTTGCAGCTATGTTGAGGGAAATCTTCCAACTCTGCGATGCACATATTTAAATCGATTTATTCCGCGTAGAAAAAAGAATTGCGATGTTCTTCAGCTCGAATAATCTTAGAGTTTAAGGGGTTGATGCGCACAGGATGCTGATTACAAATTCATTGCTCAAGTTTATGAAACCCCTTCTGCCTTTTGGTGCCTCTTGATGATTTCGGTAAAAAGAAGAAAATACTTAAATAGTTGTAAACGAGGTGGGTGGGGGGGACTGGCGTTGCGTGGCACGCGACAACAGCAACAATTTTGCATTTTAAGCATGTTTTTTGTTATTTTTTGTTTTGCTCATGTTATTTTTGTTGTTGTTCTTGTTGTTGTTGCTGCTCTTGTTGTACACCAAAATGAAACTAAGTGAGTGGAAGGTTTATGGGGTAGAAATGTGTTTAAAAAAAAAAAGAAAAAAAAACGAACGCTGGCTAAAGTGCTGGAAAATGCGAATGCGCGCCACAAAACAAACAACATTTTCGTGCATGCCAAAAAGTAGACCAGGTCTGAAAAAAGGGGGCGAAAAAAAAATGGAAGAATGCCACGCAAATTGTTGCATAATGAAAAGGCTTGAAGTGCAGCTAGTGCTGTTATTCTCATAGCTACACACACGCACACACACACACCCACACACACACATCAAATACACTCTTTACCAGGAGGCGTTGCATATGTCATTTAACATTTTTGGCAAATTCAAACCCATAATTATGTCTAATTTATTTGCTTGTGTGTCTGCGTGTGTGTGTGTGTGTGTGTGTGTGTGTGTGTGTGTGTGTGTGTGTGCGTGCGTGTATTTAGTGTCGGAATATTGTAATAACTTTCAATCGTCCCCATCGGCAAATTATCTTCAGTTCAGAGATTTTCAGCGCTCTTCAGTAAAACGACTCCTTCGCTTGTTGTTGGCCAATAGACAAAGTTTGAATCAGCAAACCGCACATTCCCTTGCCACAGACACGCACACACACACCCACAAATGTTGCATCGATGTGGGTGTGGCATTGCATCAATACCTACGTTCTGCAATCTCCTTGCAGCTTGCTTCAATACTTCAAAACTTGTTCCGCAAATTGCTCGCTGTACTCAAATTGAAATTCGAGTTCTTCGTTTTCTTGCCACGACTCAGTTCATTTTGATCCTCGTTAAAATTAACCAGTTCGTTGGTGAGTTGTAAATATCTGTCATGATATGCGCAGCTCGTTTTTGGCCATTTTATTTTGTTATTCATTTGAAATATAACATTTGGGCGAATGGAAGAGTATATTTGCAGTTTGTACTTAAAATACAAACTGTGTTGGCAAGTTTGGAACTATTCATAAAGTGCAATTTTTGGCCCAAAATGCATTTCTAACGAGAATCATTTAATGCAGTCTTGTTTTATGGCTCAAAGCACTGTGAAAACATTGCATTGCTTGTGAAAGTCACATCAGTTTGGACAAATTTTACGGCTGATACAAAGTTGGCCTCGTCCCTAAATGCTTTGGTGGTGGTGGAAGCAGTGTTCTTGCGCAGAGTGTTTATTAACACTTAAATATATACTAAATATTTATTTAAATATATTTATGTAGAGTCGATAATAGTGAAGTAGTAGTTAAATCAGTTGGTTTGTTTCATTTCTGCCCAGGTGTCTTGGAAAATTGTTTGCCAAGTTACTCAACATTATTGAATGGCGTATAAAATTGATTGATAATCATCATCTGATCTTTGTTCCGTATACCTTTCAAATAACCAAGTAGTTCTCATCCCAGCTTACAATAATTAAGCCCAAGTGTTTATAATAAGCTTGAAAACTTTCCTGATTGGGTGTTAACGAGTACGCTTCTTATTTCAAATTCCGTCTTTTTTCGCACTCTTTTAATTTTCAGTTGCTTTTCCATGTTTCTTGCTCCTTTCTGGTTTCTCTCACACTTTTATAATGAATACTCAAGCGCCATATTTGTGGAGCATCTTTTATTGAATGGGTTTTGCACTTGGATCCTTGTCGAAAAGCAATTTGCTAAGCTTGCATTAACAACAACAGGGCAACAGGCAACGGGTAAAACGGAACGCCAGCCAAGGCAAGGCAACAACTAACCGCAAACTGTAATTCGACAAAAACACTCGGCAAAATTAATTATTCAATCCACTAACGGAAAATCAACGTGAAAATTGTTCATTGTCGAATTTGATTCCTTTAAATCAGAATTACTCCCATTGAAATTTTAACTCAAATCTACTTTGCTTATTTCAAAAAATAGTTTCATGTTCAAAAAAAGCAGAAAAGTCAAACTTTACAGCAAATTGTTTCAAACTTATTTTTAAAATGTACAAAAAAAAAACCTGAATAGTTTTCAACAATGCAAAATACCCTTTGCCCATCAGAAGTGTATCATGCATGTATCGGAATATATCTGCAGAAATATATATATATGTTTATATTCTCGAGCTGCATCAGCATGCCAGGCTGCTTTCAGCTGCTGCTGGGTATCTGCTAATCAGGCTTTACTACTTCTTGTTTTGAGTGCATAATGCCCAACGCAACGTACTAAAAGCTAGTGTGCCTGAGTAGAAGTGCTATTAAAATTACTTAAAACCAGCCAGCAATCAAGAGGGTTGCAAGCAGCTTAAATATGCCGCTTAATGCTGCTACCAACAGCAGCAGCAGCAGCAGCAATACACAGTGTGTGTGTGTGTGTGTGTGTGTGTGCGTGCATGAAGCCAGCAATGTTGACACGGCTGCTTAGCACGCCACTCACAACAACCATGCACTACTCTAACCCTTGGCATTTGAGTCAGGCACCACCCACCCCCTCCCCAACTCAAACCCCCAAACCACCATCCAACTTCTCTTCACGCAGATGCTGTTGCTGTTGTTGTTGCTGTTGCTTTTGGTGTTATGCGTGTTGCATACTAATTTCAAAAATTTGCCATTACATTTGTAGTTCTCACTGTTTCCGGTGCTCGGTGCACACGCCCCTCATTTAAAGCCAGCATCCCCCAAACCCCCCACCCCTTCTCTCTACATCATATATTATGTACAATTGCTACAAATGTAGTTTGGCTCTGTGTTCTAGCTTGATTATCAACAACAACAACAGCAGCAGCAGCAGCAGCAGCAGCAATATCAACACAAGTCCAACAAATTGTTGAAATTTTTTTGGAGTCAAAGGTGAATCAAAAGTGTCTTTACAACACTTGACACACACACATTCACACACACAAAAACGCACCTGTTCGTTGTTGGCTGTTTTGTGTGGCTGTTGCTGTTGCACTTCAAGAGTTCAAAGTGAACATTTTCATACAAAGACACGAAAATACACACAAGAAGAGAGGCCAACGCAAATAAAACTTTGACATCCATTTTCTCTCAACCCTTAGCCTTGTCACCTCAGTCAACAACTCACCCTTGGGTTAATTGCCAAGTGTTTGAGTTTGATATATATATATATATATATATATATTTATATGTATGTGTATGTTTGATATATGTATAAATAAATAAAAAGGAAATGTAAAAATACTCAAAGCTGATAATCTTCACAAACTTTGTTTAAAATTTAGAATATTTGTTAAATCAATGTGGAGCTGGGCAAGTGTGGTAAATTCTCAATTGGATGCTGATCAATTTCAAAATAAGTGTTCACATTTAATTCCACTTTTGGACAATCTGAAGCGTAATCACTTCAGATACAAATCAAATGCTGGCAATTTAAGTTAAGTTTGCTTAGAGTTCTGATTGCCGTTGATATAGAGCTGATATATAGAGATAGATAGATAAAACAAAATAGAAGAAAGAGTTACAGATAGATAGATACATATAAATATATATGGATATATATATATGGATAGGAAGAGGGAAAGTGCGAGAAAGACAGACATGAACAGAGATGGTAAGGGAACCAAATGAACAACAAAAGATATTCATATTTAAATGAGGAGATAACAAAAAGATTTATTATAGTAGATGTATTATAGTAGATGTATTATAGCAGATGTATTATAGTAGATGTATTATAGAAGATGTATTATGGTAGATGTATTATAGTAGATGTATTATAGTAGATGTATTATAGAAGATGTATTATAGTAGATGTATTATAGTAGATTTATTATAGTAGATATATTATAGTAGTATACTATTATAGTAGATATATTATAGTAGATGTATTAAAGTAGATGTATTATAGTAGATGTATTGTAGTAGATGTTTTATAGAAGGTGTATTATAGTAGATGTTTTATAGAAGGTGTATTATGGTAGATGTGTTATAGTAGATGTATTATAGTAGATGTATTATAGTAGATGTATTATAGTAGATGTATTATAGTAGATGTATTATAGTAGATGTATTATAGCAGATGTATTAAAGTAGATGTTTTATAGAAGATGTATTATGGTAGATGTATTATAGTAGATGTATTATAGTAGATGTATTATAGTAGATGTATTATAGTAGATGTATTATAGTAGATGTATTATAGTAGATGTATGATAGAAGATGTATTATAGTAGATGTATTATAGTAGATGTATTATAGTAGATGTATTATAGTAGATGTATTATAGCAGATGTATTATAGTAAATGTATTATAGAAGATGTATTATAGTAGATGTATTATAGTAGATTTATTATAGTAGATATATTATAGTAGTATACTATTATAGTAGATATATTATAGTAGATGTATTAAAGTAGATGTATTATAGTAGATGTATTGTAGTAGATGTTTTATAGAAGGTGTATTATAGTAGATGTTTTATAGAAGGTGTATTATGGTAGATGTATTATAGTAGATGTATTATAGTAGATGTATTATAGTAGATGTATTATAGTAGATGTATTATAGTAGATGTATTATAGTAGATGTATGATAGAAGATGTATTATAGTAGATGTATTATAGTAGATGTATTATAGTAGATGTATTATAGTAGATGTATTATAGTAGATGTATTATAGTAGATGTATTATAGCAGATGTATTAAAGTAGATGTTTTATAGAAGATGTATTATGGTAGATGTATTATAGTAGATGTATTATAGTAGATGTATTATAGTAGATGTATTATAGAAGATGTATTATAGTAGATGTATTATAGTAGATTTATTATAGTAGATGTATTATAGTAGATGTATTATAGAAGATGTATTATGGTAGATGTATTATAGTAGATGTATTATAGTAGATGTATTATAGTAGATGTATTATAGAAGATGTATTATAGTAGATGTATTATAGTAGATTTATTATAGTAGATATATTATAGTAGTATACTATTATAGTAGATATATTATAGTAGATGTATTAAAGTAGATGTATTATAGTAGATGTATTGTAGTAGATGTTTTATAGAAGGTGTATTATAGTAGATGTTTTATAGAAGGTGTATTATGGTAGATGTATTATAGTAGATGTATTATAGTAGATGTATTATAGTAGATGTATTATAGTAGATGTATTATAGTAGATGTATTATAGCAGATGTTTTATAGAAGATGTATCATAGTAGATATATTATGGTAGTATACTATTATAGTATATATATTATAGTAGATGTATTAAAGTAGATGTATTATGGTAGATGTATTATAGTAGATGTATTAAAGAAGATGTATTATAGTAGATCAAGATTATAGAATGCAATAGTTGCAGACGTAAATCGATGAAAGGAATTCAAAATCATTGGCACCCAAGCGAAATAGAACGGGAGCCTGAGAAGGGCGGACAAAGAGAGAGAGAGAGAGAGAGAAAAGAGGTCGATGGACATATATACCGTAATTACCTACACACGTTGAGGCTGACGTCACGTAGTTGGCAACGGAAAGCAGCGGAAACGGAAGTGGGCGGAAGCGGGCCTTCAAGTGCCTTCATTACTCACTTAAAAGGCCTTTAAAGTGTGCTTAAGCCACGCATCAGGAGACCTTTCACTGCCCGTGGCCAAATGTAAGCCTTTAAATTTGTCAAACGAAGGCAGATACAGAAACACACACACACACACACCACGCCTACAGAGAGTGTGCGTGTGTGTGTGAGAGAGAGAGAGAGAGAGAGAGAGAGTCAATGTCAAGTGCACTTTGAGGGTCAACCAGGAGCTAAGGTTCCAGCCACAGCTGGATCTAGCGACAAGGTCAGGAAATATACTTCTTGATCTTTATTCATTTATTTATCTATTTATATTTCTCTTTCCATATCTATTTTTATATTTATAATGTAGATATTCATTTATGTATGCGTCTATTTGGTATGGGGCAAGTGGAAATGCGCCATCCTTAAAGTCAAAGCAGCGTGTCAAACAGATTTCAGGCCATCGAAGCCAACACTGGAGTTGACATTGTCGCATAAAGGAAACGTCTCTGGCTTCGAGCATGTTCAGCCTCAAAGAGAGCGATGGTCGAGGGGCTGGGAGGGCGTTGTGCGGGAGTTGAGCAAACATTTCCACCAGATATGCCAGACATGTGAGACATGTGTATCTACACACAAATACAGACATATGGTGTAAATAAATGGACAGATAGATCTCTCCTACTCTCCTTCTCTCTGTCTGTCTGTCCCTCTGTCTGTCTGTCTGTCTGTCCGTCTGTCCGTCTGTCTTTGTGTTGGTGCAGGCGCCGAAAAGTATATGCCATAGAAAAGACTGCAAATAGAGTTTGCCAAAAAGGCCAACCGACTGTCTGGCGTCCTGCGTGTCATGTGTGTGATAGCCCCCCTCCCTCTCCCCCCTCTTCTCCAGTACCCATAAAACGTATCCGCATCCGCATCCGCATCCTGGCCTAGTTCACATTTAAGCATTGCGCTGGACAATAATTCAGGCGTCCGGGTGCAAAGTCGCATAAAAATCAAATAAAAGTGTCAAAAAAACGAAAAGCGCAACAAAAAAAAAAAAAAAAAATGAGAAAATTGCTTTGTGAAAATGAACAATAATAAAATGGCTGCTCGCACACAGCACACCCCTCCTCTCTCGTCATTCTCTCTCTGTCTCTGTCTCTGTCTCCGTCTCCGTCTCGTGTGTCTGTCATATAACTACTTTGCAGATAGGCAACACGAAGTTAACCCAGTTGCTGCTGCCGCTGCTGCTCTCGTTGCATACTTTTTGGCGCAATGAATAAATTTTCACTTGTTTTTGTGTCGCATTTTTTAGTTTTTCGCTGCCAGCTGCTAGCCTAACACATACTCACACACACTCACACACACATCAAATGCAACCAGAATGCAACAACGATAAATCAAATTGCAATACAATAGTCTATCCAACTGCATGACATGAAGTTACAGAGATCAGTACTAAAACTGAATCGGGTAATCACAATCACAACCTATACAAAATATAGCTTGATTACAGACGATGAGCCAGCTGCAGGTGAATATGGTTTTGGGTGAATTTACCAGTATTTTCCCAGGCACCAGTATCCGACTTAATCACTCACAATCATGTTGCCAACCTTTTCAGACAGCCAGGCAGTCAGGCAGCCAGCTCAATTTGCTGCCGTCCTGAAGCATTTTATGTACTTGAAGCCCGAACAATGTCAATCACAGAATTCGTCTGTGAACGCAGCAAAGCAGTGAGAATTATTGGCTAGTTTTCCCTGGCTTCAGGTATGACAAGAAAAGAAAAGAAGCAAAATATGAGTATAAAGGACTCTCTGCGGCACATTGCGCAGAGCTGAAAAGTGTACGTTGAAAATTACAAAAATGCAGAGCGAAATAGGGTTTCAATTAGGTGCCAGCTCATAGCTATTTCGCATAGAATTGAACCAGACCGAGCTGCACAGGTTTTGTCTATAACAATATTAATGAACTGAGGTTGTTCACAATGTACTTTGAAAGGCATGCAAAGAATTGCTAAAATGCTTGGCAAAAATGGTAGAAAAATGTGAAATTGATAAATGTAATTTATTGGCAAGTCTGCAGTGTATCATCGAAATGTTTGCCAAAATTGCTGAAGCCAACATTGAATTTGGCAGTTGTACTAAATATAATTTCATATTTCACGCCATTGTGCATCATGTCTTATGATGGCCAGCCAAACGTGCCACCCCGTTAGGAAATGACAGGACGACGAGGTAGGAAAAGAAGATGGAAATGAGAATAAGCCAAAAATAAATTCTGACAAATATGTTGACTGGCTGACCGGCATAGTTTCCCAGCTTAATCCTGAAATATGCAAAGTGATGGCAAACATTTTGTGGAAATAATATTTTTGCTAGATAAGAAATTGCTGCATATTTTTATTTATTTTTTTTTTTGGTTAGCAAATTTATCTTTGTTTTGACAAATTATGACCGCAGTTGTCATTATTGCGGCAATAAATACTCGTTATAAAACACTAAACGAAGATGTTTAGAAGACGTGACAAGTTCATCTCGGGTTGCGAATGTCTTGCTCTGGCCTAGACCGATCTAGTTTCTTGTTAATCTTCACAACTGTCTGTTATCGTGTATATAAATATGTAATATAAATAATAATAAATTATTGAAATTAAAAAAAAAATCTGAAGCTGAAACTATGATTGAAAAGATATTGATTTTTTGTAGTCAGATCACTTTTGACCGATTTGACAGCTGTGGAAACTTTTGACGCGTATGATTATTACACGATTATCGAGCTGGAATCGAATGTGGTATAAATCTAGAGGTAAAACCAGGATCAACAAATTGTGGTTGCTCAAAATCAGATTACGCTTGCTTACAGCCAGCTAGCAGTGGAAAGTTTTGTCATTGTTTGGAGTATAATTTTGACACGACAACCGAATAGAAAACATAACATGCATTATTGGAATTCATATATTAATATACTTTTACAATTTCATAGAAAATGTTTATTGTATTGGTTTACTGCAAATGGCTCGGACTTAAATTAGTTATATCGATACTAACAGATAATCGATTAAGAGCAAGTCCATCAGTATTTGTAGTTCTTCATAATTTCATTTGTATCCTCAACACCATTCATTACACAATTGTCTGTCTGTGTGTGTGTGTGTGTGTGTGTGTGTGTGTGTGTGTGTGTGGAGGGGAGGTAATAGCATTGTTGGTAAATGAACATGACACGAGTGCATTTAACAAATTAAAATGGTAACCAGAACAAAGCGACGCGGAGAAGATAATAAAGCTGACGATGCCGCCGAGTCTGGACAGGTTACGTGTGGGGAGGGGAACGGGGAACGGGGAACATTTCCACTGATGATGTTATTATTGTTGCTAGTTGTTGTTATTGTTGTTGTTGATGATGTTGTTGCGCTACTGGGAAATGAGCAGAGCACTGGAATGCAATCCAAGCCGGAACTGACACGCACAAAAGGATATACAACATTTACTAATAAATTTCATATTTATGTACGGACATTGCCGGACGGCGACACACCGGCGGGTCTGGGATCAGGACATGGCCCTATGTACCAAAGCAGCACCAGTCAGAGCCGGAACAGGAGCATGACCTGCAGTCCGGCAATCGGAAAGAAGAGCCAACAGCGACAGCGTGAGAGAGAGAGAGAGACAGAGAGAGAGCCGTTAAACTCAACGTGAAATTGCAGTAGCTTCATGTCAGTGTGTGCTCTGAGTGTGTGTGTGTGTGGGTGTGCGGGTGTAGGTGAAGGTGGGTGTGGCCATGGGACAAAACAGTGCGGTCGGTAAATGCAAACACCGCGTGGGGGGCGTGTGCGAATCACAGCAGGACATAAAAAGGATGCGTGGCAATAAAAAAAAGCGAAAACAAACAAACAAACAGACAAACACACAAACACCCAAACAAACGTACAAATACAGCGAGACAGACAGGGACAGACTGTTAGCGACAGGCTACAGGACGGGACCTAAAGTGGGGTGTGGCAGGGGGGCAGCAGCGGGGAAGCCAGGTCACAATTTGCCGTCTGGCTAAAGTGCAATGCTCTGAAGTCGTTGGTCCACTGCAATCCAAACCGAATGCAGAAGTTAGGCAAGGCAAAGGAAATAACTCTGAATGGCAAATAAGGGTATTCTTCAGCGCACACTATTCTATTAGTTAGGAGACTATCAATATATCAAAGACTCAAAGTATTTCTGATGTATATATTTACTTGGTACTTGCAGTGGTCTACACTTCTGAGGAAACAGCACAATTTCTGAACTTTCATTTCAAATCTTTAATACAAAATCAATCAAGAATTCACCATCGAATTTACGTAATCAACTGCAACAGTTATCGTAAAAAAAAAATGGGAAACGACAAAACCAAACCAAATCGAAATAAATTCAATTCCATAACAATTTATCGCATTTATCGCAATTATGAAAATGCGATTACCACAAACAAACACACATTGCAACACGCAGTCAATTGCAGACACACGTATTTATCATAATTTGCATAACAACACAAATTGTGGGCAAATGTTTTTAAAAATTCTGCGAGTGTTTTAAAAATTAATTGCATTGTTTTCATTCCGTCTGATATTCAATTACAATTATACCATTATTGACTGATAATTACCGACCTTATTCTTCACACTCTCCGAGCTACATTTTCCGATATATATTCAATTTATAAAGTTATCGCGAGAAAATGGCGATAAGTATTCTGTGCAATTTAAAAGCTTTTTTAATTGTTTTTTTTTGTTTTTCCTTTTTTTAATAATATGCAATCTGTTGAAATATTCTTTTTTCAAATTGATGTATTTATGATTGCGCACACATTTGATGCAATTAAGTAAAGCATCTGCCAAAGTGCTTTTATGCCTGTTGTTAACTCTTTTTTTAATACACAAAATACTGTCAATAGCATAATTGGTGGTAAAAAAAGTTTAAACATAAATAGTCTTTAATGTGTTGAGTTGCGTAATAATTAAAGTTAGCAGTTAAAATACTAATTCACCAACAGATAATACAATGTTGTAATCATCGATGGTGTTTACAAATAATCAATTTGGTTTGCTAATCCAACACCAACATCTGTGTCAAAGACAGTTGCTCAACATTGTGGAATGTATTAATTAATTGGTTCCAGTTTGCTTCTAAACTTGAAGTTTCTCCTGTGTCAATTAATCTTTGACCCTTGTGTGTTATTATATTCGACTAAGCATTGAGTTGGCTTCTGAAAAGGGTTGGGGGCCGGCTTGCCAAGTGTTTGCAGAAGCTAAACTGATGCTCAAAGCATTTGACAGCGGGTACGCACAGCAGCACAGAATCACAGAATCCAAGCTTCGCAGCGGGTACTCGACAGAGTAGTCGAACAGAATTCCCAGCATTAATCTCGCTTTCTCTCTCTCACTCTCTCTGCCTCTCTCTCTCTCTCTCTCTCTCTGTGTCGCTGTCTCTCTTTCTGACTATTCACTTGATTTCGTATTGAGCTTAGGATGTGAGTAGTCTTGATTAAACATTTGTGTTATGATATAAATATGACTTTGCATGTGTGTGTGTGCGTGTGTGTGTGTGTGTGTGTGTGGTGTGTGTGTGGCTGTGTGTTGACTTAGTGTGGGTGTACTTACATTTCGTTTTGATTGCTGTTAACTGCCTGACTGCATCCTTTTAGCCTTGCAGTTTTGATCCTTTAATAGAATATTTAATTTTAATTACAAACATTTGATTTCCCACTTCGCCTGTCGCCGACTTCGTCTGAATGGGGTGCGCCCAAGGCGAAGGGATTGGGTTTTTAAAAATTCATGATGTATATGCTTCTTGCATATACCTGGCTCCCACTTGCCCACCCCACCGACACCCCCTGCCGACACTTTGCTGTCGCTGAATAGCAAACGGATTGAATGCGTCTGCCAAAAAGCATAAGCCGGCCAAGTTGAGGAACCAGCACAAGACCGATACAACTATCTCTTTTCCTCTCTCTCTCTCTCTCTCTCTCTCTCTCTCTCTCTCTCTCTCTATGTATATATATACATATTTATCTCTTTTTTTCCATGTGTTTGTGTGTGTGTGCATTTATGCTTTTCCTAATATCCTGTCTATATAATATTGAAGCCTTGACTTTTTGTACGAGGGTCTCCCTTAACTTTGTAAAAGGAATCGATTTCGTGTGAAGCAAATATGAAACACCAAAAAAATAATTTAATTTATTTTATATTAATTCCTGAAAAATTGACTTCTTTCGTTTGCAGCAAAGTCGAAAAGATTTGTGAACATTTTGCTTGCATTTTTTGCTGGCGACCCTCGCACTTCAAAAGCGCAGTGTACCTCATGCAACACGGCGACATGCCACAGTATTGGGGAGAGCTGCGACTTTCTATGCTTATTTGTTGATGTTCGCCTGCTGCACTTTATGTGCCATTCCTTTGGGATGATAAGCTCTGTATGTGTGTGTGTGTGTGTGTGTGTGTGTGTGTGTGTGAAGGGATGGTGTGTGGAGTGGCCAGGTCTACGGTCTTGGGTCTAAATTCATAGCTACAGCGATTGATGAATCATAGCAATGACCTTTGTTGCACTTGGTTGCGTTGCAAAAGCGTACAAGCAACCAGCGCACAAAGGAAATATGAAAAATGATACAAAAAAAAAAGAAGAAGACAATAAGGAAAATGAAAAAAAAAAACCTTTTCATTTACGCTTTTCTTCTATTTTGCTATCTTTGCAGGTGAGTAGCTGTAAACATTTTCAATTACACAACACAGGCACAGGCTGTTCTAGTCGGGCAGGTAAGTCACTGAGCACTGGGCATCGGCCAGGGGATTATAGTGCGCCCATATTCGTAGACTTAGACGTGGACGTGGACGTAGTCGTGCATCTCTATTCGGTTTCCACAAGCAGAGAACCCAACAAGCAACAACCAACAACCAACAAGCAACAACCAACATTTGACAGTCAGTCAGAATGCCGAAAATTGTATGTTGGATGTTGGATGTTGGAAGTCGGCTCCGATATTCCTCGACTCAGCAGATTTCGTATAAGTCGCGTTCCATTTGTCAATGTGCAGCACGTAGTCAATCTTCGGGCTTGTCAAACTTGCCAATGTTTGTAGTCGAAAGAAAAAAACCAAAAAAAAAAGAAAAAAAAACACATTTTTATATATATATCTATATATGAACGAAAATTGTGTTTGAAGTTGCCCTCATATATGCACATAAGTGTGTGTGTGTGTGTGTGTGTGTGTGTGTGTGTGTGTCTGTGTGTGTGTGTGCCTCTACTGTTTTTGACGGCTTCAGAGTTGCGCCATGTCAGCTTGTCTGGTATATTGACATACAAGTATGTTGTGTGTGATTATGTAAATACTCACACATACACATAGACACACACACACACACACACATTCATATTATATCTATTAGAAAAAAATAGATGGCGAATTGATGGTTCTATTTTGCTGACACCTGCCGTAAATCTACTTCTTAGCTCAAAAAAAATATATATATTCCAATATATAAGTAAAAATCAGCTACTTTTTAGAATTGGATATCGATTGCTATTTTGAAGTTTGCAAATTGCAATTTATTGTTTACTATGTGCTCAACTCGCGTCGAAAGCAAAGTTTTAACAAACTTATTTCGACAGTGAAATATTTAGAACGCCAACCATAAATTGTAAAAAATTCTATAAATTTTCAAATGAATTTTAGTAGTAAAGCATGCAAATACTTTGATACCATTAATTGATTAAAACAAACATGTTTTAGTTTTCGGTTTAAAGAATTTTAAATAGAAATACAAATTTAAATTTTAATCAAATGAACTTTATTTGCCAGAAAAGTTGCCCAACGCAAATAAGTCAATCTAAACTTCAAATTGAAACAAGGCAGAAAAATATTGTTTAGCATTAAATTTGAGCATAAAGATGAAAGTTTTGGTTGTGTGTCTGTCAGTCTGTGTTTGTCGTGCTCGTGCTTGTTGTACTGCTGCTGCTCGTGTCACGCGGCCAGGCTTAGTGCTTTGAAAATGGAATTAAATTCATATGATTCTATTAGCAAAACAAACAGAAACAAAGCACAAACATGCGTGTGAATGTGTGTGTGTGCCTTTAAAATGCAGCTCATAAAAATATCAACACACACATACACATATGTGTGTGTGTGTGGAGTTGTGTGGAGAGTTGTGTCCATATCCAACCACTCACAATGCTCTTACGAGCTCTCACTCAGCATCGTTGGCAGTGCCATAACGAAATTACGAAGTTCCCAACTAAACAACTTGCCAATACATAATAATGCAGAGTCCAACACACGGACAGCAAGGACAGAGAGACGGGCAGACAAACAAACAAACAGGCAGGCAGGCAGGAAGCCAGTCGGACGGAGAGTCCTGTGTCCTGGAGTTCTGAAGCTGTCCATCGCTTCAGGCAAGACAAAGGACACGTCAGTCAGTTAGGCAAAGTCGGTACGTGAATGTTTGAGGCTCCAGTTTGACTGATGTGTATGGTCACGTGCCACCCCTCATCCTTCAGCCCTCAGCTCACTAGCAACCCATCCTTCCTACTCTCAGCAGCATCCTTGTGAAACTCATTGCTTTTCACAGCTGAGTTGCTCTAATAATGCAAATACACACAATAAATAAGCGTGCATTGCGCTGCACAACTCAACACAACTCGAATGCTTCAGGCTTGAACTCTGCTCTGAATTAATTGAAGCGTATCTCAAAAGAACTGAAGTCGCAGCTCCACACAGTACTCCACTATATATTGGGGCATGAGTATTTTTTTTAATACTTGGCATTCCACAATGAGTGCAACGCACTGCTTGCCTCACCATTGATGTCATACAACGCTCAGCGTTTAAGATTTTACATCTACACTCGATTTATACACATATTTTTAGTTTAATTTACATTTTTATTTACAATTTAATATGTATTTTTTTTTTTTTTTTTGATTTTATCAATATTAATTGTTTTCAAGATTTGCTGAGTTCATCTCCATGCCAAGTGCAGTCTACTTAAGACGTGCTTTGGGTTCGTTGGTTAGTTAAACTCTTGGAATTTCAAGAAATGAGTGCTACTCATAAACTCTTCGCGGACTTCATGGACCCTAATGCCAATTATTTTCAGTTTTTTACTAGAGAATTGTGCACTGTGGCAATCAATGCAATTTTATTTATTTATTTTTCTTTTTACCTGCTCTAGTTACCATTTGCAAAGTACAATAAACAATAAACAATGCACAAGAGTCGATGGCCACCACCCACTGCATACCCAGCGTTGTTACTGCATTTGTCGATGCTCGTTTGCTTTATCAATTTTTTATTGTGAACCTTTTAGCAGACATGTGCAAAGTTTCCATTGTTCGCCGCACGGTAATTGGCGTTGTCGATGTGGGCTGTTGCAAGGCTGTTGCAAGGCTGTTGAACAACGTGTCTTAAAAATAGCATCAAATCGATTCATTTTGCAAATAATGCATTAGTCGATTTCAATTCGATTCGTTTCGATTCGTTTCGATTTGATTTCGCATCGCGCTTAATCGCGCAAATTGCAATTCTTTTATATAACATTAGCCCATTTATGAAACACTAATTTCATTGGCATATTATCGAGTTGTAAAACGATTTCCTAAATTGCCATCGTGTCCATTTAAACACCCTTCAAAACATACACGAATGCATCATTTGAAATGTTCTCGACATTCTCGACACATTCAAATCGCTTTTCCCATGTGAACTGCACAGCGTATTTTGGGAACACTTCGATGTCCTTAATTGTCAGTTTGCATAATGCGTCACTTGAATTCGAGCTAATTAATTAATTGATGCAAAATGGGCAATCGAAAGGTTGTTGTTGTGTTCTCAATTGGTATTTTTGTATCCATTGATTTGCTGATGGTTGCAATTTCTCGTCTCGCCTCGTTTCGTTAACCATCGTCCACCTTTCCACCACTTGTGTGACAGGACAAGGAACGCTGTGATTGATAGTGGCTGTGATCAAATACATAGATGCCCTACAACAAACAGCATCAATAGCTAACTGATAACTGTGTTCGACTGGGCGATATCCTGTATTCGGTTTTCTCAAATAAT
>JAWNMR010000492.1:4360000-4362500 GCA_035043845.1 Drosophila picticornis
CAAGGAATAAATTAAATTGACTTAATTATATTATATTATATATATACATATATATATATATTATATAGATATTTTATTTTCATACGTCGCAAATGCAGTGGTCAAGTTGATATAGCCACTGGTTAAGGCAAAGGAACTTAATTAATTATGTGATTTATTGTGTTCCATCCCAGCCTCGGTTCGCCCATTGAGAGATGGGGGCAGGGCCAGTCTCATTAAGCACTTGCTGCTCTCATTTGCTGTTCTGTTCGGTTTCTGTACTCTGCTCTCTTCTCCCCCCTCTCCTCTTCTGTCCCAGTTGCTGTGTATCCTGTAAGTCGGCCTCAATAAGTTTTCAGCTAATTTTCTAATTGGCTCCGAGGCATACAAATGTTGATATTGTTAGTTACTTTGGACTGCTCGATTGTTCAATTGTCGATGCCCAGTCGACAAAAGTCAATGATGATAAAACCCAACATGGGCATATTTAAGATTGGCCAATTTATTTTCGGTTGCCATGTGATAATTATACAAGCAGACTGCAATATGAAAGAGCCTTGGCATTGGCTTAATTTTACTGGATGGCAATTTATTTATTTATTGAATGCTTAGCTTCAATGGATATTGAAATTGAAATTTGTGTATGGAATTAAATATGTAAATATTGTTTTTCACTCGCCATCAGCGTCGACTTGGCCAGGTGAAATTTAATCAATTTTCTATTAACACAAAAGATAAATAACAAATAAATAAGCACTTAAGTATTCAAATGAATTTAATAAGCGCAACTTCAACATAAAAATGAAAGTGAAATTGAAATAGAAATAGAAATAGAATTGAAATCGAAATTGAATTCATTTCAATTTTAGAATTTCTCGGCTTCTCCTCCCATGCCACCCCCAAACTTTCAATTCCAGTTGTCATGGGCACTTTTTTCATCTTCATTCTTTTCCTGTTTTTGTTTTTTTTTGTTTTTGTTTTTTTTTTTTTTTTTTTTCGGTGCCATTCGAAATGTTGTCAAAGTTTGTGCGACGCTTTTGTGTTTTGGGTCCGAGTTGCGCAACCTTTTTAAGCACTCATTTCCCATATTATCCGCCTTCCTCCACGTCACTTGATATTCTTCAATTTTCTACTTGTTGTTGTAGTTACTCATTAATGAACTCATTTGAAAATGGCAATTTTCGCCAGACGAATTCAATTCGAATTCAGACTGACAAAGACGAGAAAAAAAAAAAAAATCGGAAGAATATTGTATAAATGAACAGCATGATTAACAAATTTGCTGGTATTTAATGAAGACATGCAGACATGCCGTAAAGTATATATATATATATATATATATATATATAGATATATGTACATATATATGTATATAAGTTGGAGGGCGAGCTAGGCAAGGGCAAGGGCAAGGGTGACTTTCCTATTCTTGCTACATAATCATCTGCAGCTAAGTATTTCCGAGTGTATATTTTTTTCTTCCTTTTTGCTGTTTTTTTTTTCGTTTCTTTTTTTTTTTTTGGGTGGTGGCTACGAAATTTATGCAAAGCACAGCAGAAATACAGGAGAAAAAGACAGCGTTGGTGTGGTTGAAGGGGTGGCGGAGTCTGTTGTTGGGCGGTGTGGCTGAGACGGTGGCTGTGGTTCCTGTTGTTTGGCATTCCACTGCGTGCAACAACAGTAGCAAAGAACAGTAACAGAAGCAACAGCAACAGCAACAGCAACAACAACAACTAATGGAGGCGAAACAGAAAATGATTCTTTGAAATCTCGCATAATTTGGTGTGTGTGTGTGTGGGAGGGGGAGGGTGGGGGGGGGAGGAATCGCAATAAAAATCACAACTAACATGTGGCAAATGCTGCAACCCGCCCCCGCCCACAACACACACACCAACACACATACGCACCTCCGACCCACAAAATCACCATAAAGATGAGACAGCGGGGGGCGGGGCGGGGTGTTGCTGTGAGTAGGAGTTGAGTGAGCCCCACCTGTTCGTTGTTGTGCTCTTGGTCCTTGCCCCAAAGGCGAAGACAAACTGTTGGCAGAATTGCGACACGCGCCGCCAAAACTTTAAAAACTATGCAACACACAACACACACACACACCAGCAACTGCCACACACACACACACACACACCCCCATCCTCAACTCTACTTCTCCCCCTCCCCCTCCCCCCATCACGCAGCCATAGCTCATTCCAGTTCGCGTCGTCACGCGCTTGCTTCACTGATGCTGCAAAGCTTTTAATTAAAGCATTTGCATTTTATATCAGACACGCGAACACCCGCACATTCGCACACACACACACACACACACATACACACGTACACACCTATACACACCCATGCATACACACACAGAGATAGACACAAGAGATGGGAGTTCCACCTGTGCGGGTATTTTGGCCACAAACGCGCCGCAAGTTATGCAACAAAAATGCGAAGCCCAACTCACGACCCATGTCGTTGCATACCATGCGGCGACCAAGAGATTTCATGCTGCTTTACATCCACACCCTGT